>CAMXCT020006743.1:0-157500 GCA_947184155.2 Cladocopium goreaui | reverse complement strand
TCTGCTTGCAGAATTAAAACACACGCAGACATGTTTGGGACAAAGCTTTGCACTCCCCTGGTATCATGTTGTATCCATCATGTATCCCCTGATATCCCCTGATGTTGCACTGGCTTGACCTTCGGGTCTTTCGGCCACCAAAGTCAAACCTGTTCCCCACCTCTGCCATATCCAGCAAATCCTCTATCTGTGTGGAAGTCTGCAGCGCTGACAAGGATCAGTGATCGCACTTGAAACCAGGAGTATAAAATGATATAAATACATACGGTACATCTGAAAGCTTGGCAAGTGTAAATGGAGCGAGGGGACACACACACACACACGATGGTATAAAACTTCCAAACAGATCGAAACAGTAAACATATTAATATTAATTATTCCTGGTATATCCTGGTATTCGTTACAACCGTTAGAACATTCACAGGTCAGGTTGTGCAAAGCCACCGCCTCGACACCGAGACCTTCTGCCAACATCATCTCGGCCTTGGTGCGCCATTCCGCTGTGAAAGTTCGTGCCCCATGGCCCCATGATGGCTGTGGTGCCATCCCTTCCATCCCCTGGGAAACCCGCTGCACCACTTGGAACAGCTGCGGCCTTTGCCTCCGCCAAGGCCTCTGCAATGAGGCTCATGTCGCCCACTTCCTGGGTCCGACCCATCACTCGCTGAATAAAGAAAAAATCACCGCCATCAGAGTAGATAGTGTGATTTAGATTGATATAGTGTAATAGTGTGTATATATATATATACTATATATATATACAGTATAATTACGTATATATTATCATGTACGTATCCAGCAAAAAACAACATGATCCATTGAACATAATTCAACAGCCGCAGAAAAGAATCACCGTCTGTAAAAACTTCTTGTCTAGGATGTTAAATCATGATTATCAATCATTGCCTCTCAGCTTTGTTTGAAGGAGTGAAGTCGGCCAAACACGACCAAATGTTTTGCGATTGCACCGGATCAGTGACTTGCATCACAATCACTAGATCACCGCCAAACTTGTGTCTCTACAGTACCAGACTTGCAAGCACTGAGTGCCACGGCTAAAACATGTTTCAGTCGCGCCAAGGCTGCTTCTCTCCTCTGGGAGCCTTAACCGAGTGTGCTCTGGCCACACTTTGCGGCAGGGTCCACCAACTTCCTACCTCCAAATGGCTCATCAAACCTGGGAGACCCTGCTGCTCTGATGAGCCGTTTCCACCTGTTGCAAGGCATTGGAGGCCAATGAAGACACCTCTGCGCTTTGGACCTGTCCCAGCGAGGTCCAAATGTTGACGCACGAAAGACCCAAATGATCGCTGCCGCTGATGTTTCTTGAGATGTCTCCCAGAATTTCCGTTGAAAACCATTGAAAACCACTCAAAGTTGTTGCAACAACCTTCTCCTTAGGGACGCAAACAAAGACTTTCATCTGTTCAAAATGGGGTTTGGGTGCTGACATGCTGACAGCTCACAATCATCCTGACGAATGCCAGAATTTAGGTCAGTCGGTATAGTCGAAATTCGTGATGATATTCGGACTCGAAGTTTAATTGCCATCAGGCTACTATGATGTTCGTGATGTCATTCCATGTCATTCCAATATATACACTACCAAAAGCATCGTATCTGTTTTCACCCATTGCATCCTGCAAGATCTTCAACATCTCCTTCTTCTTGTTGGCCTGTCAACGACAGCTCCGGTCGATAAGCGCCAATTGGTCCATGTCTGTGATATGAAGATATACCAAGTATATATGCTGGTAAAAAAAAGAAGTGGCGGTATAAACATAGATATGACATGTCCATCAAGGATGCCCTGTAAACATCTAATCACAAATGTACACAAGCATTAAGTTCAACAGAACAAAGATATTGCATGGCGCCAAAGATCTTAGCACACCCTCCACCTCTATTGATCGGACCCAGGCCCCAGATATTGGCAGTGGCGAGAGTCCATCAGCCACAACATGCATCTGGTTTGGAAAATATGACTGGCTCAGCAAGGGACCTCCTCAATCTCCTCTGGGGTTGGCTCAGGCACAACTTCCTTGCTGCAAAGGTGAGTTTTGGGGCAGAGGCCATAAGATTCCCAACCTTGCGCCTAACCACCTGAAATTAAATCAACTGCTGAACTGCCTGAAGGGTAAAACAACCAAAGGAACGATATAGGAACCTACAATATATCGGCTTTCTACGAAATGCATGTTGACTTCCTGACATTGCAGATCTTGTCTGAACATTTCCACCAGGTGACACAGAGTATATACATGATTACATGATCATACACGTCTACAAATACATATCCAAACCTAGATTTCATTAAAATTTAAAATATTAAAACAGCTTTCCGTGGAGGTATCATTTGCCCATCCCATCCAAATCCACAGAATTCCCCACCTTAGTCGACTCTACAATGGTCTTCTCAGTCTTCTCCATCTCGATGGTCTGTTCGACCTCAACAACTTTCTCGGCCTTTGCTTCACTGCTTTTCTCCGCCTGGCATGAGTTGGTCACTGCAACGTTATACATGATATAAGCAATTCATCGCAATTATCTGCCTGGATCAAACACAATCAAAATACAAAAATCTGATTATCAACATTTATCAACCTGCAGATGCTACCTGTCTGTCCCGAGACAAAGAGTTAGAGGAAATGCAACCGGGACAAAAACATACAAATACAAAGACTACATTGTACTAAAAGGTCAGTTGCTGAGAGTTCATCAAGAAATTGGACCTCCAAATCAAAACCCAAGGCATCCGATGGCCGAAGTAGCCCCACCTGTGGCTTCTCTTTGGCCACCGGCGTTGCAATCTCCTGAGAGATATGGATCCCATATGGTTGCTGGATGCTGCCTGCTCTCTTTTTTCAATTCGTCGACCTTTTATATGGGTTGAATTTGATTGATATGTGTTGTTTGCATTGATTTGCCAGGGCCTGCGGATCTGCCAGGATGTCCGCTGTTCATATAATTGCGCGAAGGCGAGAATGAATGAAAACGAGTACAATTTGAATCAACCCTGTTTCAAGATAGTATGCGAATGGCTGTGAAACTGCTACAATGAGTTTGGAACTCTTGGGCAGTGTTGCAACCTTGGACAGCTTTCGGACTTTTGTCTGTACTGGTCTCCGGGTCAACCCTCCAACTTAGGACATGATGGGACAATATATCTATCTGGTGAGACCAGATGTTTAATCTATCTGCAGTATTTTGATAATTGTGATAGTATGATATAGTATGTGTGTTTAGCAGTGTATGTCGCAATGTAAAAAAAACATCTGACCACTATGTTTGTGTCATAGTCATAGATTGTCATTGCATTCTCCCTTGTCGTAGTTGATGGTCACAGTTGAAAGTCCAAACAAAGGTTGGAAACTCCCAGCGATCAGCATGGCAGTAGCGTCAACTTTTCAGCTGACATTCAGGTGGCACCTGCTTCACCTTCGTGGCCCCTTTCTCGGGCGGAGTGCTTGGAGCCTGTGAATGCATGGGAGAATCTATTGACTAAGAAAACAATGTGCATATCATTTCTCTCAAAGCACTTGAATTTGAAGTGCAACATGTTTGTAAAGGCCTATCAACTGGATTTGAATCTGTGGTCCAACGGTTTTCAAATGATTTCAATTTCAACGGTGTCTTCATTTGGGGTTCCTCAACAACCTCCGTCTTTGCTCTTTTGCACCCTCCAGTCTGGCCCACCTGCAAGAAATAGTATGCTGTGGCACCTGCTGTGATTGCACCCACAGCAAAGCCACCGACTACACCAGCTAAGGATGATCCGGATCTCGATTGCACTTCGCCTGTCGCAAGTCTGGCAGCACCATAACTCTGCGATTCTCAGAGGCAATGTACTCCGGCTATGATGTGTTGGGATGTGTTGGGAAAATCAGGATAGTCTTGAAACATCTTGAAATCCGATCACAACTAGCCACAACTAGCCATTGTGCTGCTGTCCCTGCTTTTTGGCCTTTGTGTGGTACAAATGTCTATCTTTGACTGCTAGTCAAAATTAGTAAAAAGGGTGGAAGAGTCCCGGTGCAATCTTGCAAATGAAATATTTCAACCAGAGAACGGCACAACATGGCACAACTGCTCAGGAGAGTCTGCTTGGACAGGAAGGAAATAGCTGCATAAATGTGACGAAACGGTAGTGTTTACAACAGACACATACTGAATGGCAGTTCAGTTTGCTTGACATGTCTATGGCTGCATGATGATGTCAAAAGTCGATGCAATCTGATCTGCAGTGTAAGGGTACCATGAAGTTGTTCAAAGGCTTAGCAAGTTTAGGCAGCATCTGACAGATATCCCAACCTGTGCTGAATCCACGGCCATTGCGAGTCAACCGATGCCACTGCCGGACCAGCCCAGGCAGGGCTGCCCGCAACCGCTGCGTTTTCCGCAGCATGGCTTCGGACCGGAGAATCGTACAACGATTGGTTTTTGCTTTCACTGTTGATGAAAGCATGAATCGGTGGGAATCCTCGAGAAATTTCACAACGTGTTTGCGCACTACCTCCAAATCAGTTTTTAGAACTATCGGTGGGAAACACAGAATATCCTGTTGGCTTCCAACGTCATTCTTTTCAACCTGATCAACCTCTGATGTTACCAATATTTACCCATCATTTCATGTTATAAAGCTGCCGGGCTTGATCTGTCACGGCTCCAGCTCACAAGTTCCGTGGATGGAAACCTTGAACTCACAGCAACTTGTCATCCATACGCCGCCATGCCACCCCCCACCCCTGTAAATAAAGGCAACTGGGGGCAACTCCTATAATTATTACAGATGAATCCAAAGTGAATGGATAAAACATGATAAAACATGACAATGATAAGACATGATAAAATATGATAAAACATGATTAAACATGATTAAACTGTGTCAATGATCTATGGAGGAAATCTGGTCAATATGATCTTCCTCAGCACAACCACGGGGGTTCGGCACTTCATCGCCATCTTGGAAGCTGCAAGGATGACCTTTGGGTCCTTCAGCAAGAAACAAACGCATTCCGATGGGTCATTGAGTCATAACAGAGTCCTGAATCACGCAACTAAACATGTTATTTTCAAATATGTTTAACCTATGAAAGGCAATGTAGGGATCACCAGTTGGCTCAATCTATTACGTGGGACTCCACGACTCCACCACCAAGAATTGGACAATCCAAAATCCCAAAATCAAAATCGGGATCTTCCCATGATCTTCCCATGATCTTCCGGGAATTTCATCTCCGGTGCAGTCCTGTTCCACGTGTGCCTCCGTCTCCTTCTGGCAGAAGGCCATGGCTTTGGCGGCGGCTTCCCGAACACCTTTGTTGGGCTCATGACCGCTGATTGCTTGCAGAAATTTGAAACAAACCGGCGGGTGATTTCAGTATAGTTGTAAGACAATCAACCTAAGATGAGTTTACCATTAGTTTCCCCTATAGTGCCACAAAAAAAACATAAACATAAATAAACATAGAAGCTATATCACAAAGCTGTTCTCCTTGGATCTTTGGTGATCTTTGGTGGCACCATGGGGATCCATGGGGATATATGGGGATCCATGGGGCCTATGACATGTCACCGACCCCACCTGAGACCGAGCTCCGGCGCACCAAGCGCATGGTGCGCTTCATTGCCCGAGGCTCCAACTTCCCCACGACGCCTTGGCACGTCGATGATATAGTGACCGTTGCCGCTGTCGGTGGACGGTCCACCGGGTTTATCATGGTTTATGTAGTTCATGCTGGGTTGAGGGCAATGGTAAACTTGCAGTTGACGATGAGCCTCCACGCATCTGTCAAGGGTCTTCCAAAGTATATTTATTATATAATATTACTTATTATATATTAAATATAATACGTATATATCATATATATATATATTATTATATAATATTATATATATAGGGCTGCTCATGCTATGCTTATGCTATGCTCATGCTGGGCTCTTCCACTCTTGAAAGTATCTGCGGCCAGCAAGCGAGCCTGGGGAATCAGGATTCGACAGCCAGTGCGGTTTGACATATTAAATAGATTTAGATTTAAATAGACAATCTGTTCACTCTGGTGTCGCTGTCTGGCTTATTGTGGGTTCAGCCGCGACGAAACCAAGCATGAGTGAGTAGACATTGGCAAAGCTCAATTTTTCGAGTTCAAACACTGCCAAAAATGTCTGAGTCTCAAGTTGGATCAGGTGCATTTGTGATATTTGTGTTGCACATCTTTGCAGCTGAGTTTTTGGCATATTCGTTTGGATCCTTCAAAACCAGCGTCAAAGCATCTACCGCACATCGCCTGGCGGAGGCGAAGCTGGGTCGCGGCAAAATGGTGCCCTGTTGATTCACTGTTGCGACATTCCTATAGGATCCTATGGGAATCGATAAATTGCAACCAATTCTGGCAGAAATTCGATGTCTTCTTCGTGAATTGCGCTGCAGCGCTTCTTGTCATTTGAATACGCTGCTACATTGTTTGTGATATTTGCAAAATTTACTGGTTTGTGATATTTTGTGATGTACTAGTATATTGATTCTGAGAAAGCCATGATGCCGCAAATTGAGCCAGTTCCATCCAGCTCCACTGTTTTCCGGTGATGCCCAAGGACAACCCCAACAGCTCGGCCAACGCCTTTCTCTGCCGATGGCGCAAATCACGCGCTTCGCAGTAAGACGCACCTTGATACGATTCAATATGCATCCATGACCGTGGAATGCTAGATGTTATAACTGCCATGTCTCTGAAATGCAAGCAATATATGATGCAATCATCGTCTCAAAGCAGCAACCCTTTTGTTCACGCAGTTCAACTATGGTAACTACGGTCTGCAGGTGCTTCGGCAGTCAACATAGGTTTCCAGCGAAGGCACTGATGGCCTTGAAATCTGGAGCATTTGCCCAGTCTATGCCACAGCTTGAAGCGCTGACGGCAGCAAAACAGTCTGCAGTGACTGCAGTGTGCATAAAAACCCCAGCGAAGCATCTGACGGTTCTACAAACTCCCAAGCAGGCAAAATCAAGATTTGCCAAAGGGGGGCGATTGTCTTGAGGGTTCCACCAGCCAACACAGGGCTCTGTTCCAGACGTTCGCCGTGACAAAGCAAATCAAAGAGCGACACATTTCTGGATAGACCTCAACCAATTGACTAATCAAGCAACATGACAATTTGGTTTCAACAGCTTTTATCACCATGGACAAAGGTTTTGGGGCTCAATGGCGGATATTAGCCGAGGTGCTCAGCTCAAAGAATCGAATCTAGGACAGGAGCGCTGGAAGTTCTCAAACACGCCACTCACACTGGTCGTGAATGACGCATCTGAGACGGTAGTTGCTGCAGTCAAGCGAACCACTTACTGTATACACTATATACAGTATATTTATTATATTATTTATATATTCCAAAGAATCTAAGAATGTCAACAACATTGACAGCATGCAGCACCTGTTCTATACGACATGGATTTCAGAGGGCCACACGAATTCCCTCAGCTGCTCACTGCTGGAAGCAACACAGGCTCAACCTGATTTAGCCTCGCAGCATTGAATGCTTATATATAGGAAACGCCCAGCTGACCGGACTCAACTGCAGAAGCATGACCATCACCCAACCTTTCGGGAGAGATTATGCAAAATTGTGAATCATCAGTGTTAGAAAGTTCGCGTGTTTGTCCCCTCTATTCCAATAAATACATATAAATACCGTTTTTGCTGGTAAAATTATTTCGCTTTTAAGCAGATTTCCGTGTTTCAATATGACAGCCATTCTTCCGGTGCAACATTTGTCTTCCAATCAGCATTCGATACATCCGTCAAACTTGTCTAGGAAATCAGTGCCTTTCCTCGCAACGACTGTATGTTTGGCAACAACTTTGCTTTGGAATTTTTGGACTTTGAGTCTGAGTCATAATTTTGGGTCTATTGCCAATAAATTGCTAGTAAATGGCCAATCACTTCTGGGGAACTCTTGGGTTTGGATCGATGCCAGCCCGGCTGATTGATTTCTGATCAATTTTATTGCCTGAAACAGCCCACACAAAGGCCATCAGTGTTCAATTTACTCACCTTAAACATATTGCTAGACGCATCTGAGAAGGTAGTTGGGACAAAGGTTTTGGGGCTCAAGATTTGCCAAAGGGGGGCGATTGTCTTGAGGGTTCCACCAGCCAACACAGGGCTCTGTTCCAGACGTTCGCCGTGACAAAGCAAATCAAAGAGCGACACATTTCTGGATAGACCTCAACCAATTGACTAATCAAGCAACATGACAATTTGGTTTCAACAGCTTTTATCACCATGGACAAAGGTTTTGGGGCTCAATGGCGGATATTAGCCGAGGTGCTCAGCTCAAAGAATCGAATCTAGGACAGGAGCGCTGGAAGTTCTCAAACACGCCACTCACACTGGTCGTGAATGACGCATCTGAGACGGTAGTTGCTGCAGTCAAGCGAACCACTTACTGTATACACTATATACAGTATATTTATTATATTATTTATATATTCCAAAGAATCTAAGAATGTCAACAACATTGACAGCATGCAGCACCTGTTCTATACGACATGGATTTCAGAGGGCCGCACGAATTCCCTCAGCTGCTCACTGCTGGAAGCAACACAGGCTCAACCTGATTTAGCCTCGCAGCATTGAATGCTTATATATAGGAAACGCCCAGCTGACCGGACTCAACTGCAGAAGCATGACCATCACCCAACCTTTCGGGAGAGAGTATGCAAAATTGTGAATCATCAGTGTTAGAAAGTTCGCGTGTTTGTCCCCTCTATTCCAATAAATACATATAAATACCGATTTTGCTGGTAAAATTATTTCGCTTTTAAGCAGATTTCCGTGTTTCAATATGAGCCATTCTTCCGGTGCAACATTTGTCTTCCAATCAGCATTCGATACATCCGTCAAACTTGTCTAGGAAATCAGTGCCTTTCCTCGCAACGACTGTATGTTTGGCAACAACTTTGCTTTGGAATTTTTGGACTTTGAGTCTGAGTCATAATTTTGGGTCTATTGCCAATAAATTGCTAGTAAATGGCCAATCACTTCTGGGGAACTCTTGGGTTTGGATCGATGCCAGCCCGGCTGATTGATTTCTGATCAATTTTATTGCCTGAAACAGCCCACACAAAGGCCATCAGTGTTCAATTTACTCACCTTAAACATAAATGATAGGCACTGGCAGTGGCAGATTTCCTGGTACTGGTCGCGCCTTTTGGATGAATTCCACTGGAAACCTCGAGACTCCAGCCTCCTCAAAGGCATCCTGCAGCGAATGCCGGTGCCACTGGGTACTGCGACTCAAGCGTCGTATTCGCCATAGCGTGTGTTGACCATGAAATGTCAGCTGGGGACCGCAATGAAATTTTCATGAACTTTCATGAACTTTCCAGGTCCAAGATGATCCAAGTCCTTGTATCCGTTTCTAGCGTTGTAGTAGATCAGCTCGGTGCTGGGATCCAACGGATTGATCAGGGTGTCAAAGGCATAGACCTCGAATTGTGGAGCCAGGAACGCTTCCAAAAGAAGTATGATATGGACGGACAGGTGCTGCACTCTTGTATAATACGTATGTATATCTATATATATACCTTTATCCTCCATACCCCAAGAAAAAGTAGGATCTTAAAAATAACCCGGTTATTGGAGTGAAATGCAGGTTTTTGATGATTTGAGATATCAGCAAACTATAATAAAGGGGTACTAAGGGGTATACTCATCTATACACCTCCCAAACCACCATCATTTCCTCCCCGTGGCCTTTTCAATCTTTTCGCGGTGATCAACATGCCCTTCGAGCTGAGCAACATTCGAATAGCTGGGCTCTCAGTCAAAACAACCTGGGTTATACACATGTGATAGCAACTGGCCCACTGTTTTTTAAGATTATATATCTCAATCCAAAATGAGACCCATGTTTCTATAAGCTGCACGTGCAGCAATCAAACTACGTTGAAGTGTCCGAAGCACTTGGAGCCTTGGACTGACCCTACGGCTTATCCGGCTTGGTCTTCCAATATAATCCTCTGACGGTTGGGTCGACCAAGCCAGAGGATTTGGTACAAAATCTAATTTTTTGGCAGCATCTTTCAGATCCCATGCAATGTGGTGCAGCCTGTGTAGGTTTGGCATCATGAAAAAAAGTCTCCTGGAGTTTTGGAAGGCTTCTCTCGCCCCTCTCCCGTACCACATCAAAAAATTTAGTCCATAGTCAGCGATTTCCAGGGCAGCTGCGGACGGTATCCACAGCTCATAGCTGTACAGCCCTTTCAAAAATTTTTCAATCGAAACAGAGCATCGGTAGGCAATGGTCAAAAGTCTGTCTGAACGAACTTCCTCCGCATACGCATTGCACTCAGCAATGAACCATTTGTTCAACACACGTGTTGTGTGCCCCTTTGACCAAACCCCTGAAGGGTAGCTTGTCGTAGTTGGCCAGCTGAGGTTCTCCTTGCTAAGTTTTCGTATGTGAGGTTTCAGTCTCATTCTGTCACACCAAATCTGGAAGCGTTCTGTCAATAGTTCCAGTCGTTTGTCGACACCACCTGCAAAAATGCAGCTTGTAGCAAGAACAATAATTGCTGTACCCAGGAATGTCTTTCCACAACCAATGTGCCATGTGTGGAATAAATCCCATGAGAACAACTCTGCAGGATCATTTCTCATATGTGGCAATTGCAGCAAGCATGGTTCAGTAATGAAAGGCGACTCAGTGTTCATGGAAGGTTCCCATGGTGGCGGAATGCTTTCAAAATCTTCCCAAACACATCCTGGACGGTCTGCCAAGCACCTGTGGCAAATCCCTTTGGGGATTGTTGTCTGTGAGGCTCTAGCATGCTTGGCTGCATTGTAAAACGATCGGGCCAAATGCCCAGCACGTTGAATAAAGGGCCAATCGCCCATCACGTTCACGATGCAGAAAAAATACCTTTGCCCATCCAACGGGTTGACAATGCCATGTTCAAAAAGATGTCGCAAGTCTTTGGCAACAACATTCAGGAGACCTTCATAAACATCAGATTGGAAGCCACCATCATCACATTCATCATCTTGACCAGCATTTTCATCCATGGAATACATGGACTTTGGCAAAATTCCCAGCAGGAAACGTGTAACCCAAGTGGATTTCAAGTAGTTCAGTTTGTGAACATCATCCTTGTTGCTCTTGCGGCTTGTCCGTATTCCGTATCCCAAAATGCTGTGAGCTGCCAACACAAGCACTGCTGACTTGCGAAGTCCACGGCCTTCATCACCGTGCAAGAGCAATCCACAGCATCTTGAAAAGTCAAAACCAGGGCGACCAAAGACTTCGTGGCTGGGTCTCATCTTTTTGAATCGTTCCCAGAATAGAGTCCAAGTTTGTTGACATTTGTCCATGTCAGGTGAATCAAGTCCAGCAAGGTGGTGCCATAGGTTTCGGCTGAGCAGGAATTGTGCCCATGCAGTCATTTTGATGTAGTGAATCTGTTCCCGGCCAACTTTAAAGGTTGACATCTGCACCGGCAAGGTGAGCTTGAATTTTTTGGTCAATCTATGTACATCACGTTCTGAATTTTTTTCTCCCATTTCAGCTAGCCTCCCCAAACTAGACTTTGAAACCTCTGGGACCTCTTCCGCGACGGCCTTTGCAGTCCGGATTGCCACAGCACATGGCACCTTAGGGCCAGAGGGTTTCTTGTAAAAACAAACACAGATAAAACATGATAAAAACAGTGGGCCAGTGGGGTTGATATAGAAATTTATGATATAAATAGAATTAAATAGACGTTGTTGGCTTGGTCCAATCACATCCAGGTTACTCCAAACTAACTTCGTAAGATTTTCTGATGGAAATATTGGATTGAAAGTGCATGTCAGGTGTTAGCATATGTCAACTAATCCCAGTCAAGAAAGACATTCGTTTGTGGCGGTGCCGCCCCTGCGCTGAGTTGTGGACACCATGGCCTATTTCTTGGACGAAGCTCTTCAATCCTCGTCCGGCACCTGGCAAGTGCACGGGTTTTAAGCTGACAAGTCTTGTGGGTAGAGATAAGATTGGGGAAAGCAGACTGCAACCAATCCTTTTTTTTCCGAACACCCAGGTCCCCAAGGATGTTCGAGCTTGGAATTTCCAAACATATTGAGTAGGACCACACATGGTATGTGGTTAGAGTCAGCTGAAGCTCTGACACTGCATCGGTTTTGATTGGTATCAGTGTGGCTGTTGAATGAGGTCCCAAGCCAAAAGTGCAGTGCAGTGCGCAGAGCTTGGATATGGGCATGGCTACCCGGACTTGGCTGCCTGATCGCTTCACTTGAATTTGAAGGAATGGTGGCCAAACAAAATGAAAGCATTATATAAGTCAAATTCACATAACCTATGACATCATAAATCCTATAGTTTCTTAATCAAAAATAATCAAAACACTGGCCCAACACATCCTTCAAGGGCTGAAGTTCGAAGAGACGGCATGGCATTCTGCCAAAACATTGGAAAACATGTTCATTTCTTCTTATGTTTTTTGTTCTCACTGCGGACTCTGCGGGCGGGCTTGGTAGCATCGGAAGCATCAGGTTTCTTGCTATCAGAGTTTTTGCCAGCTTCCTTCTTGTCGAAAAACTGCTTCGATTTCCTGATAGCATAAACCATGAAATCTGTTGAAACGATTCTTGAATGAATTGGTGAACTGGCTGTTCAAAAGATCATTCCAATCTCCTCGGAACCTGAGGCCAGTGCTTCACCTTCTGCTCTGCAGCAGTGGCACGAGAGGACCTCAAACGGGCCCATGTCTTGGAGTTGAGTAGGGCTGACATGGGATAGCATGTTTGAAATAGTCAAGAATAAAGCATTCTAATTTGTGGGTCCACTGTGTTTTTTTCTTTGCTTCAATTTCAGCCAGTAAAGATCAAATCCAATTTACTGAGTTTCAGACACAAAAGTGGCTGCGTTCATCTTCTGGTGCGCTGATTTCCACCACCTGACATCAAGAGAAAAACACTTGGGCCCGATATCGTTTGGGGAAGTAAATATATTCCTGACAGACGACCACTGGTCTGAGACATGGACTCCTTCCCATATCCAGCGTTTTCGCCCTTGGCCATCTCCTCGTTGAGAAGATCGTACTGGCTCTCCACTTGCGTGATGTGATCTTGCAAGATCTTCAGTGACCTAGGCATAGTAAACAAGATTGGTCGGAATTCTTGAACGTCGATATCAGGGTTTCAAGATGCCTTTCATATGCATGTTAAGTGGTATAAGACTAGGGCTGATCTGTCGATTCAACCTTGTAGTTGTCCCGGATATCCCGACGAAGGCTTTTCAATTTGGTCGAAAGCCGCAGGAGTGAATCCATGAAGCGCTTCACATGTTGCCGGTTCTGGAGGCCAGCTTGGAGGGGGACCGGGTTATGGTCAAAGGGCGAATGAAATTGTATAAAATATTGAATCCAACCCCGCAGTCCTGATCGGCGGTGGCTGCCTCGGACTCTGCTGGTTTCTTCTGACCATTCGAGTCAGCAGCAATGGCGGGCTGCTGACAGGGCATGGCTGCTTTGATTTTATCAAAGCATCCCTCTTCCAAGTTCACCGGACCAGCAGCCTCAAGAACAAGTTGTAGCTTGAAATGATTACCATTGCTTACCATTCTTACCAAAGAAGGAGTTACCATTACACTGAGCTTCAACCAGTGAAAAGCGACAATTATCGTTTGAAGCAAGCCTTGCTTGTTGACTTGTGCATCTCGGACATTTCGTGCTCCTCCTCGTAGCTCCCACGTTCACGCACCGTCACCCAGTACTCAGTGATGCCGTCATACATTCAAAGGCCAAGGGTATGTCACGCCAGATGACCCCCAGAGACAGGATACTAGTTATGATATATATATGCGTTATCTATGCCATACATATGTCATATTTAGCGATTGCCATTTTGCTGAAAAATAATGAGTTCTTCAGATGTTCAAAAATATGCTGAAACTCTCACCTGGTCAGCGGGCGAAAAGCACTTTTTTCCTCAATTTTGTGTGGTTTTGTCACTTTCGCGACTTCTTCTTCATCTTCGCCTTGATTTTGTCGAAGTCAATGGGCGATTCTTTGTAGGACCCACTGCTATCACCTGACTCATCTCTCTTTTTTTTTCTTTTCCTCTCCCTATTGGGATCCCTGGCGATCATCAGCGCGCCAGTCTTTTTGTTTGCCCCTGCTTCTTTTGCTGCCACTGTCTTGACACGTTTGGTAGACCCTGCTGGCTGGGAACTTGATGGCATCGCCGGCATCGCCTCAGACTTCATGTTGGCCAGACTGGGAATGTCAACCTCATCGAAATTGTACATTTTGCACTTGCCAGATTTGTACTCCAGCTCAGCCTCCGCCATCGCTGCCCAGACGTCCTCTCTACTGGGTTTCTCGGCGTCACTTCCATCTTGTTTCACGTGTTCCCGCCACAGAAATTGCACCACTGCCCACAGAGCTTTGCTCATGTCTTCCAGCTCTTCACTTTGGTACTTCCGGCTTGTACTGGTGAATTTTTTTCTGCGGGTGTTCGTCCCGTCTTCCTCCACAATCTCCATTGGGTAGTACCCCTGGAAGCATTGCATTGAACATTGCCACACCAGCACGGCTCCAAACCCTGATGTGTTTGAACTGGAGGATACATCAGGTCTCAGGTTCTTCAAGACCTCAGGTGTTGCAAACTGTTTTTTCTCTTTGGTACTGCCGAATCGTTCCATCACTGCTCTCTCTCTTTCGGCATCTTCCAACCTGTCCCTGAGGGTAGAGAACATTTTGCCGTCATCTTCGTTGTCCAGCAAACGTAAAGCTTTCAGGGCCGTGGAGTCCTTGATGTCGGCTTTCTGCTTCTGCGTAGACAAGAGCCGCTGAAGGATCACGACTTTCTCGTCATCCACCAAAGCCGGGAGAGTGTAGGTGATAAGGCACATCCTAATTGAGCTTAGATTGGGTCACCTTAAAGATTTAAACTTGATTTAGTGTCGGTGGTCCTTCCCTAGTAAGGTGGAGCACCATGCGTGCCAAAACATGAAAGTAAAAAAATAGTGCTTTCCCCAAACTTGTTTTCAAGAGTCAACTTGGACTTGATGGCTGCACGGTTCTCTTGGTACCGGGGCACTTTGGTGATCCCATAGGATGTGACAAGCTGAGTGAGCTGAGACTCCGTCACCTCCTGCATGGTGCCATGTCGCAAGAAGTGCTCCACAATGTCCATGTTAGGACCAGTTCGTTTCAGCATGACAGCTTCTTGCCCTGATTCCCGAGGTGTGCCTGGCACATGCATCTAAAAACACCAAAGTTGTTCAAGATCAAAATTGAAAAACACTGGCTCTTTCTGCTATCACTGGTTCTGCTTGGTTCCGTGTTTTGTTCCAGTCCAGTAAAGTGAAAAATTATCATTGAGTACAATGTTCTGTCCAGATTAAAATTGAAAATAAGGTACCTTACATATGATCTTTAAATGCGGTTGAAGGTGCAAACTCTAGTGGGAATGGCCACCCAGTCTGATTCCAACTTGATGTTCTTGTCTGCCGGTGAAACCCCAACATGACATTCCACCATCTCCTTCAATCGCACCCTGGTGTTTTCCACTGTCATGTCGTTGGCGCTGAGCGTCAGTCGAAAGAATCCGTCCACAGACTCCTGCTCAACCCGGACTCCCCAAGCAGCGCGATGTTTGAAGCCAAGGGATAAGTACACATTTTGGTCGGCAGTGTTTCGCTTGAAAAGGCACCCCTCCTGCAGCATGAATGATGCCCAACATCCAGGCAACATCTCCAAGTCACCATGGCAAAACTTGACCGCCATGAATGAAGCCAGTTCCCGATTGTCAGCATGCTGTCCCTGAGGTTTCCACAGTGCCTTTGTCACTGGTTGATGGGGCTGTGCAACAAAGTCATCAGTGGCAGCTTGCATTCCACGGGTGCCGAGAAGCAATGCTTCCCTGACAGCATCGCCCAACTTCGAACCCTCACTCGTGCAGACAAATGTGTCTCTTCGATTCCCGGACATCGTCATGTCAGGGTTGGCTAGGTCCCCTCGCTCCAAGTTCAGGAACTTGTACTCGGACTCAGCATTGGCCAGCCGCTTCGAATTGCACAAGTGAAAGTAAACACGCTCGATTGAGTTGTGTTCCTTCTTCTGGTCCCGTGCTGCGTGGTCAGCGGCGGTACCAATCAAATCTTCCATCGATTGCTTGGTGGTCAGAAGGCGATTGCTCAAGTACCAAATATGGTCCCAGATTGCATCTTTTCGAAAGAGAAAGTAACTCGCGTGATCCCAAAACTCCTGTCACGGGTGAGGATACTTGTTGTGACAGTCAACTTGCAACATCACTTCACATAATAAACTGGGAACTTGCCATTGAATTATATAGCGTTCCATTGCTTGCGCAGCATAGTCTGGCAAATGAAAGGAACAAAATTGAATTGGAAAATAACCCACTTTGTAAATCTCGCTCCTTGACCACTCGTAGCTTTGGAAACCAAATGTCACTCATGCAGTTCTTCAGTGCCTCAGGATTCAGTGAGTCTGAGTCTGAGTGAGTCATGGTGCTTTGTCACGTGTTTGAATATAATCTATTTGTAGCCCTGCGTGATGACTTTCGTACTAGTGTTGTATTGGAACACTGTTTTAAAAATTATATATTGCACAAGCTTAGCCTTGCTATATTTCTGGCATAAAACACATCCATTCCAAGATGTCATGAACGACGGAAAAAATCACTGCTGTGGTTTCACTTTCCCAGCCTCTTTGGCTTTGGCGGACAGTGCTTGATCTGCAGTGCCTTTCAGAGAATCCTGGGCTTTCTTGATGATCCGGAAGCTACTGTTGAGCTTGGTGCAAGCCATCCCTGCTGCGTGGTCATTGTGATCCAAAATCCCAAACCACTGATCAGGAGGAAGCTCACTGTGCATGGCCATGCTCCAACATCTGTGGCTCGCCGTGGACACAGCGAGTGAGAACCACAAACTGGCATCTTGCTGGTCCTGTTCCAAGTCCACTTTGTTCCCAACCAAACGCAGTCGATTCAAACACTCATAGTCGACCAGGGTTCCAAGTACTTTGCATACGTCAAGAGCCCATGATCGATTCGACCATCCTGCCAGCAGTTGACGATTTGAATCTAAACTCTTCACGGCATCCAGGTAGGTCAAATAAGTTTCGGCCATCGGAAGCATGGTGTGGTAAATCCTGAGTAAACGAAAAACGAGAGAAGCTGGAAAAAACAAGGGGAGACAGAGAGTGAGAGCCAATTCTAACTCCTATCATATGTACCTGGAAGGGAAAAATGCAACTTAGCCCAATGCATTCAATGAACTAAGTCAAACCAGTTCCTGTAAAGCAAATTCAAGGGTCATCCAGCCATATGTCAGCAACTTCTTGTCAGCAAACACTTCTGAAGCTAAGTCGAGCATGTTTGTTTTTGCGTTGAGTCGTTTCAGGTAGGCCTGCAATTCTCTCATCTCTTTTTTTTGCCTGCTTTCACCTGCAGAACCTGATGGGACTGCTTGCTCTGATGGACCTGCTTGCTCTGATGGACCTGCTTGCTCTGATGCGACTGGGTTTGCTGGGACCAAAGCATCTATCTGCTCAGTGTTGGGGTCACCGTGGTCCTCGCTTTGCGCTTTACCAAGCCACACGTCTCGAAGCTCCAGGGATTTTTGCCTTATGTGGTTGAAACAAAGTGAATCTCAGAAATCACGCGCAAGGCACATATCTGATTAAAGTACTCTTAAAATGTTTCGTGTATTTTGTTTTATTCTGCTACTGCTATCCTTCGAAGTATTGCCAAGTTACATGAAGTGCCAGCATTGAGCAAATGGTTTCCATCTGAAGACCCACTGAAACCAGCGGCGCAAAGACACCTGGGATAGGAATTTTCTTCGGTGTAGTTTGTTGAAGTCTGACCTGACTTTTGTGATATTTCATGAATGTGTACATAATAAATATATATATATATGTATATATATATATGTATATATATATATATTATTGAATCTGATACATGTGATTGCTGGTCACGTCGGTGAACCTTTATCTTAAGTCAAGTCTAGGTACATCATGTTCTGTGAACAGAGTTTTGAAAGTAGAGAGACGTTCGTGTAACTCTTCAGCAGGCGTGTCTTCTGGTAGGCAAAGGTCTGAGGCAATATCAGGTACAAGCGCTTTAAATTCCGGACTTTCAGGGCCAAAAGTATCCAAGAAGTGTTGGGCAAATGCCGCCCTTGAATTGCCAAAGTCTCGGGTCTTCCAGGGCTTCTTGGCGATGCTCATCACCAACCGTAAGATACCAACAACACCTGAGGGGCGAACGACTATATACTTGTTCATTGAATGTTAGATTAGAAGTTTGCAGCGTCACGAATAAGTTTGTGGAACTGGAAGGGGTCAGTTGGATAGCAAAGCTCGGACATGATCTAAGATATGTTAATTCTCAGATAGTAGCCAAGCAACCCCAAAGGCCATGTTGCTTTACCCCCAACTGACCATCATTGTGGACACGGTGAAGGGCATCCCGAGAAAAGATAACCCTCATGTTCAGAGGCTCATAGTAGGCCAAAAGGCGAAAGATTTTCGACCTGAGCATGTTGTGTCAGGGTTTGGTGAGAAAGAAAAATGGATTGCAGATCCCCTCAGTGACTACGATTCCAGTGCTCAATAATTATATAAAAGGTTGATTCGCCAACAGCTATTATACCGATAGGTGATTTGTTCTTAGAAAGCAATCTGAATGAAAGCTGACGAGTAGCTGGTGTGATTCTTCGTCCCCCAAAAGGATGCACAGTTTGCGTTTGAGTAGATCCTCCCTGGTTCTTTCTGCAGGGGGGCCCACGTCGGAAGTAAACATGTCAACATCGAGATCAAACCCACGGGATGCATTCGAGAGCCCCCTTGCAGCGTTGGTGTCTGCACGGATCTTTGCTCGAAAGTCGGCAGCCAGTTTCTTCATGGACCCAATTGGAATCTTCTCTTTGTTCTCCAACTCCTGAATTTGATACATGAGGGGGAGAACACAACCTGACTGAAGTCAGGAAAAAGGAATGGTTATGGCATCGGGCTTTGTTTTCATGACATTACCATTCACTTACGTACTTACGTACTTACGTACTTACGTACTTACGTGTTGGATCTAGCAAATAGAGATAGTAACCCAGGCAACCCATATTTGTCCCTGTCCTGGACCTTCAGCAACAGTTTGGTGTCATCCTGCGAGTCATCCTTCATCACCAGTATTTGCTCAGCCAAGTCAGGCGTGACCTGTCACAGCAGTTCCCCAAACTATTTGAAATCTAGATGGAATCCTCTGTCATTTCTGAATCTATGAAATGACTTTCAATCATTCGGCTGGAAGAAATCATATTGAAACCCCTTGGCCCTCAGGCCACAATAATATTGAAACCATAAACCACATGTGTACAAGAGTAACATCCATCCATCATCGGTGTTCAGTGGGCTGGCAATGGTGGTGCCGACATCCGAGACAGAGGCAAGGCATTTTCCGGCCAGCTGTGCAGTTCTGACCTTCGAATCTGGTTTGTGTACAGTACATTGTACAAAGTAACATGGTGGAACCCATGTGCTTCAGAAATACCCAGGAATCGCTTAGAGATGAATGCTGCAAAGCACATACGGTACAGAGCACGTGAAGCCGAACATGAAACTACTACTAGTGGATGTCTTATAGAGCTATCACCATTGTCATGAACTTTTTCAATCCGGCTTTTGAACACATAGAATTTTGACAAGTTGATTGTTTCAACTCATGACTGGCATCACGATCAGCCCCTTTCAAATTGTTTCCAAATCTGCAGGCATATCTCCTGAGCCCCCCGATTAGTGTACCACTGAAATCAATGGTCCATTCGTTCATTGATAGTGACTCCAATATGATTCATGTGATTCATTGGTATCATAGAAACATAATCTTTGTTATACCATTTGGGTCCCCATCTTGAATCCAATAGTAGTAGGTGTTACAAACGTTATGGAATTAAAGTTTGAATTTGTCTTGGGGGGGCTCCACGCGGCTGGGGCATATGGCAACAGCCCTCACAGAATCCGTCACAGGCTGTGATCACCATCTTCATCCACTTCGACCACCTGTTGAGGCGGGGCTGGTGGGCGGACAATGGAAGCTGCTTTGGCAGCAGTGATCGGCTTCGGTGTGGCAACAATGGGCGCAACCACAGCCACGGGCACGGTCGGGCTAGGAGGAACAGCCGGGATCCCAGCAGGAACCTCAGCAGGAACCATAGCGATGGTAGCCGATGCCGGGGTAGCAGCTTCTGTCGGGGTAGCAGCCGGCGAAGCTTTGGGTAGAGCAGCAACTTCAAATCCGGTCTCCCCCCCATCCTTGGCTATATTGCCGAATCTGGGTCGGAGCTGAATTCAACCACTTGACATGTTTGAATTTGCGTCCATAACTGGGACCAACCACTGGTTGAGTATTGAGTCTTGAAAGTTTACAGATTCAAAACACTATCTTCTATTCAGGATGGTGCCAATACATGTTTGAAAAAGACGTCATCAGTCAGATAGACGAGGGTCGCCAAAATCACGGGCGATACGGACAGGCAACTCTTCAGTTGGCACCTTGCTGTGTCAAGCATCATTTGACACAGGGCTGAATTGGAATGGTACCTTCCATGTTTGAATGGGTCATTACCCTTATCCTTGTAAAGCCTTGACTATGGTGACCCCATGGCTAAGATCTCAACCTCCGCTAAAAAAATAATGAAGATGCCTCAAAACAGCTTTGCCACTGACAAAAGACCTTTCTCTTAAAGGGGTGACATGGTGTGAACCTGGGCCATGTGATCTCTGGGGTTGGTGATGAACCTCAAACCCGACAGGGGATGAATTGTTTTTTTTTGTATTTTAGCTTAAAAATCTAAAAATATAGGGGTTCATAGGTCCGTAGATCGACAATCTCGGGTTCATAGGCCTGTGAAGTCAATAAATTGGGGTTCATACAATATTATATCCACATAGTTTTAGGGTTCATATGTATAAAAACTCACACGTTATGGGTTCATAGAAATATATATTGACAATTTTTTGGGGTTCATAAGGTAATAACACCACAATTTTGAAGGGTTCATAAGCTCAAAGCTCCACAAATGATTGCATTTTGGCCCAGTATCGGGCCCCAAACACCAGGTTCCTGGCAGCCCTAAGCAGCCCAAAGCCCGCCAACCCCCACCAACAAGACCATCAACAGCAACAACAACAACAACAGCAGCAGCAGCAACAGCAACAACAATACCAACACAACTAAATTAAACAAGCAACAACACCGGCACTAGTTCAGCAGTGTTAACATTGCATCATCAAATGGCCAGCGGCCATCAAACCTTTAACCCAGCCACCATCAGCCACATCATCACCATCATCACCGTCATCACCATCACCATCATCATCACCCTCATCAGCATCACCATTATCATCGTCATCACCATCATCATCACCACCACCACCACCACCACGATCACCACCACCACCACCACCATCACCACCACCGCCACCGCCACCGCCACCGCCACCGCCACCATCACCACCACGATCATCATCATCATCATCATCATCATCATCATCACCATCACCATCCAAATCCCTGTCACCCGCAAGAACCCATCGAACAACATCAACAACATCAATCACCAGCAGCAACAACATCATCATCACCACCACCACCATCATCATCATCACCATCACCATCATCACGAAAACAAGAGCAGCAACAGCAATGGAGCACAGCTGCCAAAGCACCAACAAGCACCCCCCGAGATTAAAATCCAAAGGCACTCCGGGCAGGACTGACAAGGGAGCCGTGCCATCCATGGCTTCCGTAGTGCATGTAGAATCTGTCTTGCGCAACTTGCGGGGCTTGGGTGCCTCTTTGCCAGCCCAGAATTGGGCAGCCTCAAATCAAGATTGGCTGGGTTTTTTGCTAGCAATACTTGTGGTTTGTCCACATTTGTATTGATACTTTTGTTCGTAGGCGATGTCAATATCCCGAGTTTTAGTTTAAGCTGATACTCTTACCATAACCCACCAAAGAATTTGTCACTGAGTGATATGATATATGATATCCCTTATAATATGCACCTTTCAGCCCAGCGACCCACAGGCTCATCTTCAATGCTGGCGAATGCAAGAACTCCTCGCCTGTCCTCGCTGAGCGTTTGGCAACCCAGTCATTGGCGGGCGAAATGATCTCGAGGTACTTCACATCGTTGTTCCTGCGATCCGGCTGAATTGACAGAAGATGTGATCCCATTGCGGCTTACTGCACAGTATCAACAACTAGTTGTGACGTTTGTGAGCATACACCCATAATAGATGAGGTTTCAATCAAAACAAACAATAAACGTGTATAAACAGTCCTTTGATTCCACACATACTGTTGCCCCGCTTCTTGGTCCAACACCACTGTATTGTCCAACGGTTCATCTTCTGCAGGCAATGTGCTGGCTCTACTGTACATACTGCATATGCTGCCTGGGGATGGTGGGCAATCCTTAGTATGAATGAATGGCCATCCCAGATCATTTGAACGAAGCAAATATACCCGTATGTCCATGTTTGTTCTGATGATGACGATGCTAAATATCAGATCCTTTTGGAAAGTACGGGCCCTAATATTTGTGGGTCATACTATTAGTAAGTTATTGTATATCGAGATCAAAAGTTCTGTTTTGGATACCCATTTTTCTACAACAAGTTTCTGATGTGTTCATGTCATCAGAGTGCAAACTGTTTGTGCTCTTCCCACGATGCAGCCCTGGGGGTGGAGGAGGAGGGGCTGCCCCAGGCACTGCGACAAGGGCTGCCGATGCCGGTGCCGCTGCGGCTGGAGAAGGACCTTTGGCTTTGGGGATCTCCACCTGAGTGGCCTGCCAATTCTTGCGCTGCAGTGGAACATATTCTGGGATAGTAGTCTGCGGGGTGATGATCGTCGTAAAGTCTTCAGCCCATTTGGATTCCACACCATTCTGCACGTAAGGCTTGAACTTCCTGAGAAAGATTGATGACCATGTTTGTTGATGACATGTTATGGTAACAACACCTTTGTGGGATCTACCTACCTCCAAACAATGGACCTTGGGTAATACGGTAAAGCAGAAAGTGGGGCAAAGTCAAAACCAATGGGACTCACGGTCAAAGAGCACCGTAAGCTTCCACGGGGTTGTTCCCGGTGGCAACCACTGAGCAGCATATCCTGTAGTCATAATTGCCGTCTGGTTCCCCACATTGTACACCGTGATTGAAGCCAGAATCTCCTCCATAGCGGCCCGCTCAGCACGAACCACCGTAATCATCGACTTCGAATTGACTTAGCGGCGCGAGGCAGCTTGAGTTCATTGAGCATAGACTAAAGATCAGTTCAACACTTTGAATGGAAGAAGGTTGAGTCTTGAGGTAGTACTTCAATTAAAGTCGACGTGTTTGGAAGGTCCTTTATATCATGGGATATCACGGGATATCATGGGTTAACTTTATGCAAGTGGCTAGGTGGAGTTTCACCTGTTTCCAAGCGGCGCATCCCTTCCTGAATCAAAGCTTCTTGAAGCTTGTCACCTTGGCACACAACAGGACATGGCTAAGGCGGAGCACCCTTTGTGATGCACAATGCCAACTTTGGTGCAAGGCACGCTTCTTACTGGCAACACGATCGTATTCCCACTGGCCAGTCAGCTTGCCAATGCAGTCCTAATTCAGTGCTGTCGGCGAAGGAGTCATGTCTGTGAATTGTTGAACTATGAGAAAAAACCTTTGCAGTGTGGCGGTTCTCATGTGACTGGTTAGGTTGACATTATTATCTTTCCTCATTGTTAATGATATGCCAAGCAGCGTTGACGTCAGCTTCAGTCATCTCATTCAAGACACACTGGTTGAACTGGTGGCCGCCAATCTTCTGCAGAATGGTTTGCTTGTCCTGAAGATAGTGCTGCTTCATGGTACTTGCCTGAGTAGTTGCAGAGGTGGGAGTGCGCGCAGCCCTCTTGTGGCCTCCTCAAGGATGCGGTCGGGTGGCTGTGGTGACGGCATAACCCCAATTCCACAATTGTATGGGGTGGTACCACTTAAAAAAATTACTCAAGAACTGAAATCATGACACTTGTTCAACATAAATTCTCCTGCTGGTGCAGCCCTTCTGTGGGCTTGAGATGGGGCTGGCATGGGCGCAGGGGGTGGCGGACCACTCCCATACGAAACCAAAGCACCAGGCGGAGGTGGTGGCAAAGAGCTCATGGTCACCCCCCAACACAGGTATGAGTCAGGATTCAAGCTGTAATTGCTGGAGCAAAATTACACAGCTACGTCAAGCCATAAATGCATTCCAAGGCAAGTTTGAACTACTGCCAAATCGAAGGCTCATATCCCCAAATTGGCATGAATCCAAGTGTTGTAGCCAAGAGTCAAAGATGTTTGCGCAATCATTTGCCAAACTACAATCCTGGCATACTGCAATGTTGACAACCTTTTTTGGCCAGGGTGATCGGCAAGCTGTTTTCAGGTCTGTTAGTCAGGAGACTTCGGCTATCGTAGTGCTAGGGAGTGAGTTTGACGGGCGATGCATTGGGTCTCAATCAGAAACCAAACGCTATATTGTTGAGATGGTACTCAAATCTAGCCTGGGTTTCTCTTCAATAAAAAGTCCCATGCTCAATCATTGTTTTGGTGATTGCGACCCGAGCTGTGCTGCAACACCCCATCTTCATGGGTCAAAAGTGCCGCGTAGTCATCCTACGTACAAGTCATTGGTCTAGCCAACAACTACATCAGCCCTCACGCGCAATCATATTCCATGTACTCTTGAAGAGTGTCCAACAAAGGCTCAGCATGAGCCAAAAAAGTCTTGCTGAACAAGATGCCTTGAGACGCACCTTCTTCCGCGACCCTCTCTTGCGCGTCTGTGAAATTCTTGTATGAAATGGAGAAAACAGAACCTGGGATCAGCGTAGCCTTGTCAGTCTCATGTGCCACCTCCAAATCGGCAAGCCCACCACTTTCGCACATGCGTACCTAAGTAAGGAAGTTAACCCTGTAGCTTGGGAATAATATCTTTCTTTCCATTTCTTAAACCCAAGTGCACAACAAACGACGTAATCATTAGATTCCGAATTGGATATATAGACTTGTTGGTAAGCCATGGTAAGCCCCTGGCAGTAACATCACAAGAGTCATGAGGGTTGGCCACAACGATGGCGACTTCATGCAACATCTGTCGCTCCAACCCGGAAGGAGAAACACGAGCACTGGCTGCAGCAGCAGCAGCAGCAGGCTTCTTGGCTGTGGGGCCTGAAACCTTGCGGCTGCCTTTGTTCTGGGCCGGCTTTTTCAACACAGTCTTGGGAGCCATTGCTACTGCTAAGTCAAATGCTAAGCGAGCGGGTGGCAAACACTTGGGAGTGGTCAGCACGTTCCAAAGTCAAATCTTGAACCCAAACATAGGTAAGTGGGTTCAGATGAGTGAAGTTGGCAAAACTTCTATCTTTGATTATTTGGTGAGAATGAATACCCCTAATAAATAGGTTTATGTCTCGAAATATAGATGGCTTGATACCCCACGCTGCAGCGGCAACCCAGGACCCATTGCCTGCGGAGGAAGAATCGCACCACGTTGTAATTCAGGTGCCCAAAGCGTGAACCTCAGCAAAACCAAATGTTTTTGTAGCTTCACGGTGTCATTGTTGCCCCACAAATTTCCAACAATAAGGGTTTGGTCATTGGTTATGTCCAAACATGTATTTGAGATAATCGTGCCTAACATTGTCGAGATACATTGTCGCTTTGAAGTCGCCCACTTTGCCACCGTCCATCACGTACTGACAGAGTAAGCAAGACCGGATTTGGTCACACAATTGATCATTCAAATTGTTGGGAAGCTTTTACAATAACTGACATCTTCTCAATTGACATCTTCTCAAACTCACATGCATGCTGATATGGAACATGCGTTTCGCCTGGTAATAGTTCAAGTCTTGAAATTCAAGTCGTCCACGTGCGCGATATGCCGAGATCCAATCCTAGGAGGGTTAATTGATTGATTGATGTTGTGTTGTGTATTTGCATACCCACATGAAGTTGGCCTCTCAATTCATTTCAATTTCAAACACCCGGATGCCTCAGCAAAGCCAAGATTCCTGATGGATTGTGTAAGCCAACCTGGACCCATACCCAAGGTGCGCAACAATCTGCTCGACAGACTCGAATGTTCTGGCTGCTCCAGCAACGGGTTCCTGCAGAGTGAGAGGGTTCGATATTGGCAAGGGTAACATGGGAAGACCCAGAACTGCGGTTGGATCTATTTTGATTTGACATTATTATTCTGATTTTTCCATAGCCTTACAAAGCTTAAGGCTTACGTTTGTAATGGATGACCTATGTAATATAATATCATGGTTTCCCCAAACCACATGAAATAGATTTAAGATACCGTCCACACATGCCAGTAATGAGCCTGTTCGCCATCAAGTGTAGTGCCCAATGTTTCGCACAAAGATTGGACTAGGTCTCTGTCATATTTGCCGGCAGTTTTGCTCTGCATGTTCTGAACAAGGTCTTTCGCTGACATTTCGTGCACGGTAATCTGCTCTATTTGCTGGTTGACCCAAGTGACACACTTTCTGAGTATCGCATGGCCAGTTGCCAAACAGCCATCAGTTCCATTGAACAAAAATGATGCACACAGTTCCCCAATCAGTGGTCTTTCCTAAGTTCGGCCGGGCGCAGTGTCAAGAGACGGCAACATGCTGCACACATCACAGCATTCTTTGATTTGCACCAACATTTTGATAGACAAGGGTCTCTGTTTTTCACCAGTTCACAGCTGGGATCAGACGTTTGAAGCCAGTCCCAATATGCATAGAACCAAGGCATCCCCATGAGCTGTCCCCACCGCGATCGAAGATCAATGTAGTTGTCTACAACTGGTACTGCCACCTTAGGTAGGTTATGCGTGACCAACGTACAAACATGCCAATGATGTGTGAAGTGTGCTTGTCACGATTTCCTGTGTCACTGTTGCTGTTGCAATCAGCCGGGAAACTCCTTGGAGTTCAAGATGCGAACCTTCACAAGCAAGCGATTGAAGCCAGTCGCGCATCATCACTGCAGACCTTTCAATAAATTGAGAATGGCGGGATGGGTGTGGAAAAGGCCCCACGAATATTATTACATGAGCAACTTCAAAGTAGATGGAAATGCACCCAGTAAAGTAAACCCAAGTGACTTGAACCCGGTTGCTTCATCAATCTTTTTGGCACTGGCAAGATAGCAGAACTGAACTGCTATGGACGATGTCTCAGCCACAATCTCAGGGATCAAGTTCAGCACGTCGTTGGGCAACACCGTTTCATCTGATCTCAAGAGTCTTTTGCGATAGGAGGAACAAACCTGGGTTGTTTATGTTATTTCCATTTACTCCCCAACAAAAACAGTGAGGAAGCCGATGAGATTTGAAGATCACCAAACATCATCATGATCATGCTTTACTTCACTACCAAGTAGCTGCCATCTGCTTTGGGGCAACTTGAAACACCTTGGCATACTCCTTCTTCAGAAGGCCGTCCCGTTTGTCCACAAAGCCAGAAAGATATTGCCTAAAGGGGTGTAAAGGATGGTTGCTGAGTAAACCTATTCCCCAACATTCTATAAACATAGCCCTGTAGTAGCAGACCAGATCACCCTTTTCAAAAACACCTGACCTCTTGGAATCCTTATGCAGCTTCTCCCACCAATGGCATGGCCAAAACACCCGGCCACCGAATTTGTACACTTTGGAGAAGGGAAAAGATCCCGTCTCCGGAAAAAAAAGGTGCTCCAATTGAGCCATTGCTGCTTCACGCACGCGCTCACTGTGAGGTTTGGAAATGGTTTGGTCCCCCAATCCACCGGTCTTCATATTTAGCAGATAATTAACACATATTTAACAATGGTTGATTTGGAGCATTCCCATTTTTAATGCATAATTAATGTCAAAGAAAAGATAATATATAATTAGTAACCCTTGATTTGGGGTTCATCCCGAGGTTCATACAATTTGTTTTTGATACATGTTCTTCCTGCGGTCGAGCATATCTATATAGATATAATTTGTTTGCATGCATTTGCATTTGTCAATAACATATATGATGATCTGTTGCAAGCTCTAAAAAATTACAATTCCCGGGGGTAATTTGTTGAAACCTAACAATGGGTTCCTGAGCACCCAAACTCTGTGTCCTCACATGTGTTTCAGCACGAGTAGAATCGCCGCAGTAGGTCTTTGCTGCAGTGATGCGGGTCCTAGGCAACAAGGTTGAATAATGTTGTAAGTACCAAACCAGTGTCAACATTTGTGTGTCCCATCCATGTGTTTTATGTGAGCCCAGGGACGCAGGCCATTTGAGGTCAGTTTTCATCTCAGATTCACTATACCATCCCTGGTCTTTCTTGACGCTTACCTTCTTCCGGGATGTGATGATGCGCTGCATCTCATCCACAAACTTCAACTGGGAGCAAGAAGGGGTTTTAATGATCTATAACAGTATAAGACACCACTGCAACTTCATCTTGTGTTAGTGTGCGACACTGCTCACAGAGTATATACTAAAAATAGATCCTGTAGATTATAATTGAACATATTCAGCCGAGTTTGTTATTGAAATTGGGTTTTGATTTTGGCCCCGCCTTGTCGAAGTTCACCTCTTGGAGGGTAATGGCCATTTGCTCCTTTTCCTTGGTTCCTTTGTTCCACTCCGTGCCAACCCATGCTGGTACCGACAGGTCAGTTCTTTTGGACTTTGGAGCCACCATCCTTCGGATCCGTGCCTTGGCAGCGTTCATGAGAAGTTCCTGAGCTGCCGGTTGCTGCGGCTGATAGAGTTTGGGGTCTGCTGGTAGGTGGCCTGTTGTAACATGTCTAGCTAACTGTTTCAGCACGTTTAAACTTTCTAGCTTTTTGCAACTTAAGAATCTCGTCGGGTAAGAACTCGCTTCTTCTTTCCATTTGATGCTTTGTCACCATCATTCTCAACAGGGGGCGCCATCTCATCATTACCATCATCAGACTTTTTGTTGGCAGGGCTGTCAGGTTCCATTTGCTCAGTTTTGATCTCGGGCCCCAGTGCCAGCGCAAGTTGAACAGAAAGATCATCCACCAGCACCTTAGTATGAGTCATCAAAGTACAACCCCTTGGTTCATCTTATTTCGATTCAAAATTCAAAACGGAAGTTATGTGTCCGCCGGTGTTAGATTGCAATGTTTCTCAGGCAGCCACATCTGCACCTTCCGTACACGGCATGTAGCCATCGGTCTTGCAGGGTTGATCTTCAAGAAGCTCTGTGTCCACCTGGGACCGATGTGGCATACTGGAAATTCAATTAAAGGGGAGAATAATGTTCAGATACCACTCCGTTTGTGAAAAAAGTTCACTTTAGCATCACCATCTTGAGGCATGAACTCGGTCTAAACCTTCAGAACCACTGGATAACTCTGGTCCAGTTGGTGTGTCGGGTTCCTCCGTGGAAGTTCCATCAGGTGCAGACGCTGGAGTAGAGGCCTGGGGCCAGCGGGCGATGCCACAAGGGCTGAAGGGGGTTGATAGAAATCCAACATATTTTCTTTACAAAACTGGTTGCTATTTCATACTTCATCGAACTGTGGAGTTTAAGATTCAGACGGGTTGGGCAAGGATTTCCGGAGTCGTTTCATCATCGGAATCCAGCTCATTGATCTCCAACTGAAGCTCCTGTGGCTTGTGGGCAGTACAGGTGGCTTCAGACAGCATATCATCCATGCATACAATAAAATTGCATATGTTATCACGGGTTGGAATCCTGTATTTGCTTCATGATGTCATCCTCAATATCAGCCATGGCATCCGCCATCACATGCTGGTACCCCTCTTCAAGAGTACCACAAGACCAACGCTTAGACATGTCTCCGCACTGATCAGCACAGGGGCGCTTGGGCAGAGTGTCTTCCAACTGAATTTTTCACTTTGCGTCATCCAATGGCCCAACAAGAAACTTGAAGTGTGTATAAATCACAGCGTTGGCACCGAGCCATGTTTTTTTTCCCCACATGCGAGTCTGTAGACTTTAAGTCAGCAGTTCCGTGGGGCACACCACGGCCAAATGAATTTCGACTAATGGTAATGGTCACCAAAAGCATACCAATGATCGACAAAAGTCGACTCGGTGCCTTGCAAATCCCTGCAAATCTCACATATAAATATCCCAACTTTTGATTACGGGGTTTTACGGGATGTTTATGGGAAATTATGGGATGTTTATGGGTTGATTACGGGTTGCCAAAAACCTGGTTTTTGGAATTGTCGGGATTTTTACGGGGTTTGAACGGGTAAAATATGGGTTCAGATGGGAAGAATATGGGATTTGCCGGGAAGAATATGGGATATCCCAACTTTTGAACCATCAAAATAAGTTAAAAACTGCCCGATCCCAATGTCGTCCGGGAATACGGTATATTGCCTAGTTCGAGATTCGACCATTCTAGGAAGATTGCAGGATTCCACCAGAGTTTCGGCAATTTGAAGTCACTTTCAGCGACTAAATACGGAAGAAGGTGGCGGGAGAACAGCCGCCCAGTAATCAGGGAGTTCCAACCCCTTCCCACACCGTAAGTAATCAATCACCGGTCCAAAGTCGGCCTCTGCGAACAGGCCTTCATCCATCTTTGTGGACAAAACTGTTTCAGGACCTGGTGGAACGGGCGATGGGTATGAGTGGTGGACACGGGAGTTTATCAAGTCACCGCGGTGCTTCACAATTGCCTCTCCAAACTTCATTGGATAATGCCTTAGTTTTGCATCATTTGCATATCAAGCTGGTTTCACAACCTTCAAAAAAACTAAAGGGGGGTCGACCAAGAAAAAACATAATTGTGCAAGTAGTAATTGGAGATCAAGATTCTCAGTGGAACGAAGTGACTTCGTCCCATGGTATCGTAGTACTCCCTTACTATCCCTGTATTTGCGGGCTGTCTCGAATGTGGCTTTCATTCGCTTCCAACCAACGTCAAGTTTAGTGATGGCCGTCCCGTTGCTCCATGCGTATTGGCGCTTCGGGCTCCCAGCACCATACATACACATCCACCATCCAACTCGGCGAACCTTGGCTAATGACTGATTTCTTTTATATTATACCAGATAAAGTTATACTTGCAAAGAAGACCGGTCGAATTAAGCATACTTTGAACTTAAAATTTAGATAGGTAGCTGCAAACTCACCATAGAATTCGTACATGGCATTCATAAAGTGGAGCCATGTTGGATAGAATTCCATCACTGAACTCCCAGGCTGCTCCAGGCACCATACTCCGTGGCAAGCTGTTACCACGGCCAATAGGCAAATTGTCCTCCAATTTCTGATCACGGGAACAAATATACAGTTGGAACCATCCCCCATGCATACAATATGAAGCCAGATGAATCATTATCATTATTGTATAACATATATAAACATGGATATTGTTGGGGCTTGTGACTTTGAACCACCCCAATCCTTTCAAGCATCATGTTGCCAAATTTCGTAGCCGTCTTTGAAACATCGCCTATACTGCTGCATGCCGATCTTTTGGAGGTCCCACAATTAATGCTCACCCAAGTCGAACACTTGATGCCAAACCAGGACAGGAAATTCCCTGCACGGCCCTTCATGGCGTAGACCACGCCAAGCCTGGCAGAAGGAGCGGTGGAAAGTTGTGGGGCACTCTGGGCAAAACAAAAACATAGGCAGTACCAAATACTTTTACGGATGTGCTAGTATCTAGGCACCTTCAAGCAGTGAGGAAATCCAAATTTTATCCGAGTAACGCAAACCCAGCGGGGGTCAGCAGATCATAGTAATTGGAATTTTTACCACATTTTTTGGTCTTGGCACGGTCAAAGTAGAGCAAATCAAATTTCGCAGCAACATGTCCAGCCCTCCGCATAGCGGTGGTGCATGCCGCCCTTCCGGCATAGTATTCCAACCACTCGAACTCCTGTAGCACAGGCAAGGGGAACAGTCTTAGTTGGGAAGTTTTTAGATTCATTTGTATTCAAAAGACACTGCATCTATGTTGCATAGCCTGCCTCTTCCAGTGTGTACAGGCCCTTCGTGAAATAAATCAAGACCACGATGAACAGGAATTCCTGATTATTTTTATCTTCGTGGTGCCACACCCCAAAGGACACACATGTAAACAGAATGGCAAAATTGCTGTACCGATTGCAGATTGCAGTTGAGATTCTCTGCAAACACCCAGGCGGCTAAGGGCCCACAGAAGGCAATCCAAATTGGTCTCCATTGGTTTTCAGGAACTAGCACCTTCTTTGATTGAGCCACAAAACTCCAACTAAAAAGGTGTTTGTAACATATCATCCAAAGTGGTATCAAAAAATGCGAAATCCTCACTTCCCATGGCATCCAAAAACATGGCAGGACGACTGCGGCTTTTGGAAATCCGCCTCCGCACACGGCGAGCGCGTGACACATGAGGAGCGCCTCGGGGCTGGAGAGATGGCTGATTGGGACTTTTGGGATCAGGGTGAATACTCTCAGGAATGTTTGGAGAGGATCATATTTTGATGGTATGGTGGATTTTAAAAGGCCAATGCTTGAGATACAACAGTCTTCATGTCGATGCATCTTTTTTTCACCACGGCCCGGCATTGAAGCTTATGGCCTTGTGCAGGTTGACACAGGCTAGGCGCTTCCCCAAGTACCCCACACAGCCAGCAGCAATGCCACGTAGCACCACTAATGAACATCAAGAAAATAAACCAGAGTTTTGATAGATTACCATGGGAATATTCAAATGGTATTCAAATGGTTAATATTAATGATTACTAAATATTGTTTCTGGCTTTTTACTGGCTGTTTACCCACTTGAGGTTTCAAGCGCGGGGCTCCACACAAGCTTTGATTGATGATTTCCCGTAATACCATTTCTTCTTTGAAATTTCTACCACAAGTGAATCCTGGATTCACAAGTTCGCACACTCAAAAAGGTGTCTCAATCAACATCATTGGCGAGTCGGATCAACGCATGACGGCCATGTACCTTTAGATCCTCAGTCATTTCGGAGATCATCGCTTCTGTTCAGTTCGGCAGCTTCTCGGTCATCATGTGGGCCTTCAAGTCAGGAATGAATAGGGATTCGAAAGGGGTTTGTAATTCGATACTTCATTAAGAATTTTTGGTGTCTTAAAATCTACAGACAACTATTTAGAAAATATATCCAGCAGCCCAGTCAAGCTACAAGGTGAATCGCAGCAGCCACTGCAATCAACAGTTTGACACGGGGTTCACCAGGGCAAGCACGATGGAATGCAAAGGTGGTGATATCACGGCTATCACGGCCAAACTGCCACTTGAGCCCGCATGTATTTTTGGACCAATAGACATTCAAGCTCCCCCGACCCAAATTCCCAGTGGTAGTACGGACAGCTTCCTTGAAAGAATCAAGGTCAAGAGTTGTGTCAATCATCTGGGTGAACTGCATCATTTGCTCAGGGATGGGAGTATCATCTCTGATCACATACAAACCACATGCCTTTGAAGCCTTTGACTTCTTGGGAACTGCAGGCTCCTTCATCGTAGATGGGGCCTTCTTGGATTTCTTGGGTTTGCTAGCACCTTTGCGGGGTTTGGCAGCTTTGTCCACCTTGGCCTTCGGAGCGGCCTTCTTCTGATGCTTCTGGATGTTCTTGGTCTTTCCTTCGGCCTTTCCAGCACGGCGACGTGGAGGGGGGGCATGCTCATTCATCTCACTACCCTCTTCATCCTTACCATCATCATAGTTTTCCACCATGTCAATGTCTGAAACCTCTTCATCCTCAACATCACGTTTTCTCTTCACAGCCTTGGATTTGGTGACTTTGCGCTTGGGGCCCTTCGGCTTGGAACCACTCACACCCTTCCCACGGCCACGTCCTTTGCTACGTCCTTTGCCACGTCCTTTGCCACGGGCACTCTGGGGCGGCCTCTTCAAGCTGAGTTGATCTCTGCGTGTCACAACCTGTGCAGGGATAGGATCTATGAGAAGGCCATTGATTGCTTAGGCATCCCGGCATCCCTATCGTTTATAAACACGAACAATATAGGAGCAAAACATAGGGTGCGTTTACGTTCTGAAAGAAAGCTGGTGTGTGTTTACTTTCTGAATGCAGGACCTTGCTAGCTGCTTCATCATCGGCATCGGCAACTTCACAAGGCTCGGACTCTGCTGGCTCTGGGTCATCTTCGCAATTGTCGTCCCACCAACCCTCTGGGACTGGTGGTGGCTCTTTGGATTTGTTCACCCGACGACGTCTGGGTTTGGGAATTGCAGAATCATTGGCATCTGGGGTAACTTCATCAGCAGGTCTTCCACCAGAAGTAGTGGTGATACTCTTCTGGGCACTGGTAGATGATGGGGTGTGTGTTGACTCACTAGATTCAGGGCTGTTCTTGTTGCCCTCACCCAAAATCAACGTAGTCCCCAACTTTGAAACAGTTTCAAGGTTCTGGTACTTTCGCCTCTTACGGGTCACATCATCGGAGGAAACAGGTTTTGATGGAGTAGCAGCAGGAACGGGAAGCTCCATCACATCCACGGGCTGTGTATCCACATTGTCGGTAGCAATGGTTGGTAAAGATGATGGTGATGACGTGTCTCCTATTGCACATGGCAGTCGTATGTTGTGGAGCTATTCTGTTTACCCATAACGTCAAGGGCCAAAAATTAAAACATATTATAACATACGTATTCTACCATATTATTTCGATGATCTTTCCGGGGAAAACACATGTTATATGAAGACCCAAACCCTTTCCTGGAATCTTCATTGCCTTGTCAAAGTCTGGACCCAAATCCTTGGCCACATGATCCCCACGACCTGCTTTCGGAGCAACTTTCTTTGCATGGATCCTTGGGCAGCCAAGGGGCACTGTATGTAATGAATGAACCATGGTTCGTTGGGCATGCTTGCATGTTTACGGACTAAGTACATCTCGTTGAACCTGGTGAAATTGGATTTTGAACAGAGCGATCAGATCACAAAATATGTGCAATATGTCGTCTAGTGTCTCTGCAAGTTGTTCCTTCATCTTGTGCAGCTTCTCGAGAAGAACTTTACGAGCAAATGCTTTTTGACCAGCACCTAAGTTGTAGAGTTTTTGAAATCTAATATTAATAAATTAAAATAAACCGGGGGTCTTGGAGTCAGTGTTGCCAAACATCCCCAAACCAAAGCTAGCAAGTATCACCAATAGAAACCATATTAATCTATTATCTAGGCACGTGTTTCCTTGTCCACCTTCGCCTCAGCACCCGGTTCTGTGGCAGGTTCTCCCGCCACAGATGGCTTCGCCGGTGGATCGGCTGCTGGTGCAGGACCCGGAGTGGGTTCAGTGGCTGTTGGAGGGGCACAGGAATGATCACCCTTGGATCCTGTTGGAACAACTGGTTGCGACCCCGAAGATGGTAGTGGGGCAGGCTCAACATTTTCAAGGGGCGCCGGTTCTGCCTCAGAATCGGAAACATCTTCGTCGGTGTCCTGGAGATTGGGCCCACGACTGTCAGAGAATAAAAGGAAACTTCTTCAACATTGGTACCATTGATATCAGCATGAATTGCAAAGCTGTCACGCATGTAATGAAAATTGTAAGTAACTTACTGTAATGAAATTTGTTTTAGCGTATCTCCGTTCATATGGAAGAAAGTCCAGACCAGAAAGAAATTCTGAATCATGGTTGTGGGAAAGCTTTCTAGACCAGAAAAAAATGAATTTGGGTCCTCAAGTGATTCCACTGATTGCTTCTTCTCTTCTTTGCGACGAATCTCAAGCACCTCTGCCTGCAAGGCCATTGGTTTTTTTGAGGTGACTTGTTTGCTTACTGATCTTCTTCAAAATGTTGAAAAATCGAATTGTACCACTACAAATTTTGCAGCCCAGCCTCAAGTTCTGGTCTGAGGATTAAAACCATGTCTTGGAAGTCATGGTCCTTGGAAGCCGCAACTTCGATAAAGTAAATTGCTTTCTATTGTACCGTACACCCTAACTTTCGGGAAGTAGACCCAAACATTAAAAAACCAAACCTTTGCTGATCTAAATGCTGAGAATCTTTTGAAACATCAGATCGGTTTGCCTTGCGTTTGATGAATCTCAACATAGTCCTAAGGTCCCATGCATCGTCATCTACTTGGCTTTCTGCCACATCCCGGTTCGCCTTGGTGTAAGTATCTTCAATCTCAACTCTAAGGGGTCGGATCTCGGGCAGCTTAAGCCTGCAAGCAAAGAACCTGTGCAGAAGCGGTGTCAGAACTTCGAAGTTCTGTTTGCATTCCTGGATTGATGAGTCACACCCATTTTTGGACACCTTTAGCAACGTGTTGCCTTTTCGAAGGCCATCACGAATTGATTCCACCTCATCCCAAGCCTTTGATAAGTCGGTCAAATCGAAGGCATCCCCCATGGCTTTCGCTCAACCCTTTCCAAATCAGCTGAGCCCAAACACCTATAAAACATGAAGGTTGTCTCGCTGAGATCATACATGAGTGCATTGGTTTCAACATCGCCCCGCTTTGCCAGGATCCACTGAGAACTGAGTGTCCCAACGTGGCATGGATCAGGGGCGGGACATGCCGCCAAAGAAAAAATAGTCTCATGTGTGAGACTTGAGCGGGAACGGATGGGATTAAGGCAGTGGATTGCAATGCAAATCATCCTTCAGGAAGGAAAAGTAGGATATCCAACTTTTTGTGTTGATATGCAGGTTATTTCGCCATCTTGATAAATTTGCAGGTTCTTACTTCAAGTCCTGGTTTTTTCCAGGTTTTGGAAGCCTAAGGTATATATATTATTATAATCATTATAATGATATATAATATTATTCATGTATACATGTTAAGGACAGTGGATACTCATTCAGACACCATAGGAAAAAGCAAGGTGGAAGTTGGTTCAATAAATCTTTTGGAGCTAAATGCAATAGATGGCAACGCCAATCTATATGAATCACGAGCTCTGCCCATGCTGGGTTCCCCTCGGCAGCTGGGGTACGTAAGCACTCTTCCAATCGTCTTCCACAAAGCTTGGTCCAATAAACTTGGGGATCACTGTGTCCCAGGACAAGCCTTGCAAGCGCCGTGCACACGTGGCAAACATGACACATATGTGGGGTCATGATATGTCCGCCTTCACCTGGTTGCAGCATGCATTGTACCAAAGGTGTGTAGGAAGACCTTTCTAGTTCCCCGTTCCAAAGTATCGAAAGTGGGTTTTGACTGCCAGTTGCAGTGTGCCAGCAGGTTGAAGCCGTAGCACTGGATGAGATCCGCCTCTGAACACCACCCCCATGGCAGCAAACCTCACATGGCACCCCTGCCTCCGTCAGTGGTTCTGATCAGAGAGATGGTACTTCCGCTAACACCAGTGGATTCATCCAACGTCAGGCGGTTGCACAATGCAACACCACCACCTAAGGCTGGTCTGTGATCATCTTGCGGCAAGAAATGGCGGAAGATGTTTGGTGGTCATATCCTTGTCATATCCACCAATGGTGCACCAACCTTAAGGATCTTAAGTCTCTACCCACATCTACCCACTCACCAATGCATCCTGGAAAAAAGCTTTGGTCGAAATTCGGCTATCACTATCCCTTCTCATGACCCCACACTGTGGGATATGGTCACTTAAAATGGTCCGATATCTTCCGATGGGAGGCCATCAGCTCACACTATCGGAACATCTGCACCAAAACCGTAACCAAATCACCGTCCTCGGTGATGTCTGCCAGTGGATTCCTGGCCAAGTGGTGCAACTCGCTGCAACCGTTTGCTTCAGCTGAGCATCTTTGTTTCGATACCACAGCTTGAGCGTGCAGCACTATGCCCATTCAGTGCCATTCCGTAGCATCTTTACTATTACATGTTTTGGGGATATCAATCTAAAATTGGAAAGCCAGTGTGAAAGACTCAACCACCATGAGAGTCTCAGATTTCATTTTAGCATCGCAACACGATGCATTCATCCAAGACTCCAACAAGACACAGCTGGGCTACAGTGACAGCTGGGTTTCTCATCCTGCGCTGAATAGGTCTTGATTGTAGAAAACAACTAAGCACAATAGAATAAAACACAGAATTGCATGTTGTCGAAATTCATTGGTACAAAACCGCAGAAAAATATGTGAAACGCCATCCAAACTGATCACCGTCTGTGGCCAAGCTTCTTGATGATCTTCAGAGATCCATAGCCCTTCACCGTCAATCCAGGAATTTCGCCCCTGATTTCCTCTACACAGCAGTTTGTTTACCCTTACAATCTTCCCCAGGTGAAAAAGATTTGGAAGATCAAGTGGGAAGTTTGACTCAAACCCTGGCTCCACATATTAGAAGTGCCATCAGTTTCAGATGGCATGTGTTTAAACTTTGTGAAAGCATGTGAAAGCACAAATGAAGCTGCCAGCATGTGTTCACCCTACAGGCAGCACATCAGTATCCAGGAGGTCAGAGGCAAATGACCAAGATTTCTACCAAAACCACATGAGTGCTAAGATGCTAAGAAAAAGCAAATGGATCCTTGGAGGTATTCGGGACGAAGTGGGTACCGCCCTGGATCGAAAGCAAACACACAACTCAACACATGACCGCACTGATCCAGAACCACAGTCGAGTGTCCATAGGCTTCTGCAAGACTCGAGTGTACGGTCCCAGCAGGTTGTCCTTGGGACAGGCGTTCAAACAAATGCTGTCAAAGGGGATCACAATTAATAGCTGTCAATGTAGCCTTCGCTCTCTTTTGGACATCATTCATTGCTAATTCAACAGCCTTGTGAAATGATGTGAAATGAGCTGTTGCAACATACTAGATTGCTACCATATTGATACCAACATCAATGTATGAGGGGTATACAGTATACAATAATATGCTGTATCTCACTTGACAGCGACCCATCGCTCAACTGCCTCGCTAGGCCCCGCCAGGCTGAGGATCTGATTCAGCCAAGCCAAAGTATTTGGGTTCATCGATTGCAGAGTCGTCTAGGCGGATCGAGGAGCAGGAATAGTAGAGCCAATATTTGCCCTGGCCATTCAGCTGCGTGAGCTCCGTGTGAATCAAATCGCTGTGGTGTAGACTTGTGGCACATCAAATAGAAAACACCAAGACATCAGGGGCGGATTTGCTCAAAAGTGTTCAAGGAGATGTGGTGCAGGAGATGGACCGGAGAGACTCTTGGGTGTCTTGCAATCTGTTCAAGGCTCTTGAAGTGTCTATCCCAAGGAGCCTTGACTTTGTTGTAGTACACAAAGGGATTTCCAATGCGCGATTGACCTTCTTTCTCCCAATCCAACCTAAGCCAATAAAAACAAACTCTCAAAACGAAGCAGAACAGTTCAAATGATTCCCCCGTGAGAGGTATCACCACCATTTTGCACATACAAGTAGTGTTTGTACAGGCCAAGCTTGTGCATCCAATATCATGCCCTGACACTTCTCTCAAGTTGGGCAAGCTGCGTGGGCAAGAGAACCTTTTTCGGACGGCCGAATCTCCATTTCCCAACTGTAGCTTGACGGGCCGCGATGTAGGAGGCTTGAAACAGAAGTGGGGCTGAGTACTGCCTCAGTTTCAGGTGTACCAACAAAAACACATCCGGATCCTACAAAATAGCTTGTCTCGGTTGCTTTGTCTGTTTTGTTCTGGAAAACTATGATGTTCTTTTGTATATGCAGCAGCAGATAATTTCTACTTGTCCAAAAGGGAGCGACAGCAAAGTAGAGTTGGAAGCACCGAAACCTGGTCCGAGCAAGAAAAACATGTTAAAGGCGGGCATCCAACATTGGCAGGTGAATCATTGAATGATTGAAGACCTACTGGGTTCAATCTGATAAACCTGCATGGTGATGTTGGTAAGTTCTGATCTGGCACATGAGACCAGTGTGATTCAGTTCAATTCCCAACCAATCCTAGGAAAATAAGGCCAAGTCTGCCACTGCATAAGCAACCAGGCAAGTTGGATGTACCATCAATATAAAATACAGATGTTTGATAAAAAAATGATATATATATATATATTATACATAATTGTATATATATATATAATATATATATATATATAATATATATATATATACACGTATATATTCACACATTAATAGTGTGAGGTTTTCTGCGTTGGAAAACTCTACGGCGCATCATGTTCACCTGTTGCTTCATGGACGGTAAAGAAGTCAACCTCATTTCTCATGCCAAATATGCCAAGTTTCTCGTAAAAAAGTGTCACAGTGTTGGAGGCCTGCCCAAGGTGGCCAAGGTGGAAAGGCTCGGTCCAGTCAGCGGACGGATGATAAAAAGGGAGACGAATCTGCCAAGTTTCAGACCGTTCAGAAAAGACCATAGTTACCGAAGCATTATACAGATATACAGGATCTACTTTTTAGTATTACCAAGTCGTTTTGTTCCCGAATGCGTAGCGAAGGGTTCTTGTGTTCTTTCTTGGGGGTCTGGGCGTGGTGGAATGTTTGCTCGTCGTTTTGTTTTGTTTTCTCTAATTGCGTCGTCGCGGTGTCTATGGAGAAAGTGAGAAAAGGTGATGTAAGGTGACGTGTGAAAGTGCATTTCGCGTGGCACCCGTGGGACTTTGTGGCACTCAAGCGGAAGTTGCTTCGCGACTCTCTAATGGCGTCGTCGCCGCTGTCCTATGGGGAAAGTGAAAAAGGTGATGGCGTCCTCGTCGCGAAAAGGTGATGTGTTGTGGAGTGTGAAGTGTGAAGTGCGGAGTGCGACGTGTGAAGTGTGAAGTGTGGAGTGCGAAGTGTGAAGTGTGGAGTGTGAAGTGTGGAGTGTGGAATGCGCAGTGGAGAGTGTAAAGTGTGAAGTGTGGAGTGTGAAGTGTGGAGTGTGAAGTGTGAAGTGTGGAATGTGCAGTGGAGAGTGTAAAGTGTGAAGTGTGGAGTGTGAAGTGTGGAGTGTGAAGTGTGGAGTGTGAAGTGTGAAGTGTGAAGTGTGGTGTGTGAAGTGTGGAGTATGGAGTGTGGAGTGCAGAGTATGGAGTGGAGAGTGTGGAGTGTGGAGTGTGAAGTGTGAAGTGTGAAGTGTGAAGTGTGGAGTGTGGAGTGTGAAGTGTGGCATGTGGAGTGAAGAGTGTCAAGTGTGAAGTGTGGAGTGTGAAGTTTGGAGTGTGAAGTGTGGAGTGTGGAGTGTGAAGTGTGAAGTGTGAAGTGTCAGTGTGAAGTGTGGTGTGTGAAGTGTGGAGTGTGGAGTGTGGAGTGCAGAGTATGGAGTGGAGAGTGTGAAGTGTGAAGTGTGGAGTGGAGAGTGTGAAGTGGAGAGTGTGAAGTGGAGAGTGTGAAGTGGAGAGTGTGAAGTGTGGAGTGTGAAGTGTGGAGTGTGAACTGTGAACTGTGAACTGTGTAGTGGAGTGTGAAGTGTGGAGTGTGAAGTGGAAAGTGTGAGGTGGGATTTGTGAAGAGTGAAGTGTGAAGTGTGAAGTGAAGTGAAGTGAAGTGAAGTGTGGAGTATGAAGTGTGGAGTGTGAAGTGTGAAGTGTGAAGTGTGGAGTGTGAAGTGTGGAGTGTGATGTGTGGAGTGTGAAGTGTGGAGTGTGAAGTGTGGAGTGTGAAGTGTGAAGTGTGAAGTGTGACGTGTGGAGTGGAGGGTGTTGAGTGCACAGTGTGGAGTGTGAAGTGTGAAGTGTGCAGTGTCAGGAGTGCAGTGTGAAGTGTGGAGTGTGAAGTGTGGAGTGTGGAGTGTGAAGTGTGAAGTGTGCAGTCTCAGGTGCGCAGTGTGAAGTTTGAAGTGTGAAGTGAAGTGGAGTGTGGAGTGAAGTGGAGTGAAGTGGAGTGAAGTGGAGCGAAGTGGAGTGAAGTGGAGTGAAGTGAAGTGAAGTGAAGTGGAGTGAAGTGGAGTGAAGTGGAGTGAAGTGGAGTGAAGTGGAGTGAAGTGGAGTGAAGTGGAGTGAAGTGGAGTGAAGTGGAGTGAAGTGGAGTGAAGTGGAGTGTGGTGTGTGAAGTGTGAAGTGTGAAGTGTGGAGTGTGAAGTGCGTAGTGAAGTGTGAAGTGTGAAGTGTGCAGTGTGAAGTGTGAAGTGTGCAGTGTGGAGTGTGAAGTGTGAAGTGTGTGGCGTCAGGTGTCAGGTGTCAGGTGTCAGGTGTCAGGTGTGCAGTTTCAAGTGTGCAGTGTGAAATGTGGAGTGTGAAGTGAAGTCTGGAGTGTTGAGTGTGTAGTGTGAAGTGTGTAGTATGAAGTGTGGATTGTGAAGTGTGGAGTGTGGAGTGTGAAGTGTGTAGTATGAAGTGTGGAGTGTGAAGTGTGAAGTGCGAAGTGTGGAGTGTGACGTGTGAAGCGTGAATTGTGAAGTGGAGAGTGTGAAGTGTGGAGTGGAGAGTGGGAGGTGTGAAGTGTGAAGTGTGGAGTGTGAAGTGTTGAGTGGGGCGTGCGAAGTGTGAAGTGTGAAGTGCGGGGTGTGGAGTGTGAAGTGTGCAGTGTGAAGTGGGGACTATGTGTTGCGTGGCATGTGAAATTTTGGCTCAGAGAGTCACAATTAGTTTTCATGTCACAGAGCGCGACTACGTTCAAATGTCTACAATAAGTACAATAGGTACAATAGGTTAAGGCAGTTGCAAGATATATTATAACTTAACAGAGTATGGGGGATCAGGCCCGCTAAGGTTTGCGAAGCCTCAAAGCTGCAAAGCCTCTTTGGCGCTTCACGCCTCAAAGCTTCAAAGCCTCAAAGCTGCAAAGCCTCTTTGGCGCCTCACGCCTCAAAGCTCCAAAGCCTCTCTGGCGCCTCACGCCTCAAAGCCTCAAAGCCTCAAAGCTGCAAAGCCTCTTTGGCGCCTCACGCTTCAAAGCCTCAAAGCCTCAAAGCCTGAACACTTGGATGCTTTGGCGCTTTGGCGCTTTGGCGCTTGGCGGCTCTTTCAGGCTTTGGCGCTTCTTGGCGCTTTTCCGACGCCTCAAAGCCTCAAAGCCTGAACCCTTGGATGCTGTGGCGCTTTGGCGCTTTGGCGCTTGGCGGCTCTTGCACGCTTTGGCGCTTCTTGACGCTTTTCCGACGCCTAGCCTCAAAGCCTCAAAGCCTGAACGCTTGGATGCTTTGGCGCTTTGGCGCGTGTCCTACGCCTCAAAGCCTCAAAGCCTCAAAGCCTCAACGCTTGGATGCTTTGGCGCTTTGGCGCTTTGGCGCTTGGCGGCTCTTTCAGGCTTTGGCGCTTCTTGGCGCTTTTCCGACGCCTCAAAGCCTCAAAGCCTGAACGCTTGGATGCTGTGGCGCTTTGGCGCTTTGGCGCTTGGCGGCTCTTGCACGCTTTGGCGCTTCTTGACGCTTTTCCGACGCCTCAAAGCCTCAAAGCCTGAACGCTTGGATGCTTTAGCGCTTTGGCGCGTGTCCTACGCCTCAAAGCCTCAAAGCCTCAAAGCCTGAACGCTTGGATGCTTTGGCGCTTTGGCGCTTTGGCGCTTGGCGATTTGGCGCTTTGGCGCTTTGGCGCTTTGGCGCTTTGGCGCTTGGCGCTCTTGATGCTTTGGTGCCTCTTGGCCCTTTGGCCCTTTGGCGCTTTGCGGCTCTTTGACGCTTTGGCGCTTTGGCGCTTTGGCGCTTGGCGCTCTTGATGCTTTGGTGCCTCTTGGCCCTTTGGCGCTTTGCGGCTCTTTGACGCTTTGGCGCTTCTTGGCGCTTTGAGACTTCGCGGCTCTGTGACGCTTTGGCACTTTGCGGCTCTTTGAGACATGCCATCTTGGAGAAAAAAAAAGTGATTTTGTAGATTTTACTTTTTTTCAAGCACCGATTGAAACATAGGTATAAAAGCTGTTTCGGAGAAAAAACAAAGAGCCAGATTGTTTGTATTTGAGGGCCAGCGCTCACCTGCAGCCAGCGAACTTACGACTACCTGTTTCGTAATTTTTGTGGGTTGTTTAATGATGGTTTACCTTAGTAGGTGATTAACAAGCGTGGTTTGTAAGTCGCCGTTTCGCAGGTCATAACATCTTTGAGTGTGTTATAACTTATAACTTTGGTTATTGAGCATGTCATCATTGATGAAAAGGGTATATTCTAACTGGTGGAGGTTTGAATTCCATCGTCATACCTATATCAAATCTTATAAACCAGGCCCTACGGAGTTTTGAAGCCGACCATCAATATATAGATTGGTTGAAGGAAAAATCTCCATCTTGACCAGAGTCTTAATCTTGTTTTTGCTGTTGCGGTCTTTGTTTTTGCAAGGACGAGAACTTGCAGCGTATCATCCAACATGTCTGAAGGTTGGGGACAAGACCTGACAGCGTAGCACCCAAGATGATTGAAAGTTAAGGACAGGTCTTACAGCGTGTTATCCAAGATGGTTGAAAGTTAAGGACAAGATCTTACACCGTACAATCAATAATGATTGAAAGTTAAGGACAAGGCCTTTCAGCATAGCATCAAACATGTTTGAAAGTTAAGGACAGAATCTTGCACCGTAACATCCAAGATGCTGGAAAGTTAAGGAGAGGATCTTGCAAAGTAGCATCAAGCATGTTTAGAACTTAAGGACAAGACCTGACACCGTAGCATCAAAGGTGTTTGAAGATTAAGGGCAAGGTCTTACAGCGTGGCATCCCAGATTCAAGATGTTTGTAATTCAAGAACAAGGTCTTAGGGCATAGCTTCCAAGATGTTCAAAGTTAAGGACAAGCTCTTCGAGCGTAGCGTCCAAGATGATTGAATGTCAAGGGCACGATCTTACACCGTAGCACCCAAGATGATTGAAAGTTAAGGACAAAGTCTTACTCCATAGCAACCAAAATCATACAAGATGCTTGAGAGTTCAGGACAAGATCTTCTTGGGCAGCATCCAGATCTTCCAAGAACTTGTTATTATTTCTCTTATTCTCGTTTTCGTTCGTGTTCTTGTTGTTAATGTTGTTATCGCTGTTCTTGCTCTTGTTGTTTAACTATTGTGTTTTGTTATTGTTATGTTTGTTCTTGTTGTTGCTGCTGCTGTTGTTGTTGCTGATATTGTGGTTCTTGTTTCTAATCTTGTGGTTATGGTTCTTTCTCTTGTTCTGGTTCTTGTTCTTGTTCGTCAAGGACAAGAAATTACAGCGTATCATCCAACATGTTTGAGGGTTAGGGACAAGACAAACAGAATCTTGGAGCGTAGCATCCGACATGTTTGAAGGTTAAGGACAAGATCTTACTTTGTAGCAACAAAGATTTGCAAGTCAAGGACAAAATCTTACACAGTGCTTTGAGGGCCAGCGCTCACCTGCAGCCAGCGAACTTACGACTACCTGTTTCGTAATTTTTGTGGGTTGTTTAATGATGGTTTACCTTAGTAGGTGATTAACAAGCGTGGTTTGTAAGTCGCCGTTTCGCAGGTCATAACATCTTTGAGTGTGTTATAACTTATAACTTTGGTTATTGAGCATGTCATCATTGATGAAAAGGGTATATTCTAACTGGTGGAGGTTTGAATTCCATCGTCATACCTATATCAAATCTTATAAACCAGGCCCTACGGAGTTTTGAAGCCGACCATCAATATATAGATTGGTTGAAGGAAAAATCTCCATCTTGACCAGAGTCTTAATCTTGTTTTTGCTGTTGCGGTCTTTGTTTTTGCAAGGACGAGAACTTGCAGCGTATCATCCAACATGTCTGAAGGTTGGGGACAAGACCTGACAGCGTAGCACCCAAGATGATTGAAAGTTAAGGACAGGTCTTACAGCGTGTTATCCAAGATGGTTGAAAGTTAAGGACAAGATCTTACACCGTACAATCAATAATGATTGAAAGTTAAGGACAAGGCCTTTCAGCATAGCATCAAACATGTTTGAAAGTTAAGGACAGAATCTTGCACCGTAACATCCAAGATGCTGGAAAGTTAAGGAGAGGATCTTGCAAAGTAGCATCAAGCATGTTTAGAACTTAAGGACAAGACCTGACACCGTAGCATCAAAGGTGTTTGAAGATTAAGGGCAAGGTCTTACAGCGTGGCATCCCAGATTCAAGATGTTTGTAATTCAAGAACAAGGTCTTAGGGCATAGCTTCCAAGATGTTCAAAGTTAAGGACAAGCTCTTCGAGCGTAGCGTCCAAGATGATTGAATGTCAAGGGCACGATCTTACACCGTAGCACCCAAGATGATTGAAAGTTAAGGACAAAGTCTTACTCCATAGCAACCAAAATCATACAAGATGCTTGAGAGTTCAGGACAAGATCTTCTTGGGCAGCATCCAGATCTTCCAAGAACTTGTTATTATTTCTCTTATTCTCGTTTTCGTTCGTGTTCTTGTTGTTAATGTTGTTATCGCTGTTCTTGCTCTTGTTGTTTAACTATTGTGTTTTGTTATTGTTATGTTTGTTCTTGTTGTTGCTGCTGCTGTTGTTGTTGCTGATATTGTGGTTCTTGTTTCTAATCTTGTGGTTATGGTTCTTTCTCTTGTTCTGGTTCTTGTTCTTGTTCGTCAAGGACAAGAAATTACAGCGTATCATCCAACATGTTTGAGGGTTAGGGACAAGACAAACAGAATCTTGGAGCGTAGCATCCGACATGTTTGAAGGTTAAGGACAAGATCTTACTTTGTAGCAACAAAGATTTGCAAGTCAAGGACAAAATCTTACACAGTAGCATCCCAGATGATTGCAAGATCAGGCTGCGATCTGACAGCGTAGCATCAAGGATGATCGAAAGTTGAGGACAAGATCTGACTCTGTAGCGCCCAAGATGTTTGAAAGCACAAGATCTTACGCCGAAGCACCAATGATGTTTGTAATTTATAGACAAGATCTTACATGCTTGCATCCAAGATGTTTGAAGGCTAAGGACAACAGCTTACAGCGTACCATCCAACACCCCCTTACAGCGTATCATCCAACATGTTTGCATGTTAAGGACAAGGCTTACACAGTAGCATTCAAGAGGATTGAAAGTTCAGGGCACGATCTTACACCGTAGCATCAAAGGTGATTGAAAATTAAGGGTAAGATCTTACAGCGAAGCATCCAAGATGTTTGTAATTCAAGGACAAGATTTTAGAGCATATCACCCAAGATGTTCAAAGTTAAGGACAAGCGCTTCGAGCGTAGCGTCCAAGATGATTGAATGTCAAGGGCACGATCTTACACCGTAACACTCAAGATGATTCAATGTAAAGGATAAAGTCTTACTCCATAGCAACCAAAATCATACAAGATGATTGAAAATTCAGTACAAGATCTTCTTGGGTAGCATCCAGATCTTCCAAGAACTTGCTATTATTTCTCTTGTTCTGGTTCTTGTTTTTGTTCTTGTTATTAAAGTTGTTATTGTTGTTTGTGCTCTTGTTTTTTATTGGAACTTCTTACTCTTGTTATTATGATTGTTGTTGTTGTTGTTGCTGTTGTTGTTGTCGTTGTTCTTGTTCTTGTTATTGTTATTGTTTTTGTTTTTGTTCCTGTTATTGCTATTGTTCTTGTTGTTGTTCTTGTTCTTGTTCTTGTTGTTGTTGTTGTTGTTGTTCTTGTTCTTGTTCTTGTTCTTGTTCTTGTTGTTGTTGTTGTTGTTGTTGTTGGTGTTGGTGTTGGTGTTGTTGTTGTTGGTGGTGGTGTTGTTGTTGTTACTGTTGTTTATGTTGTGGTTATTGCTCTTGATATTGTTCTTGTGGTTGTGGTTTTTGTTTTTGTTCTGGTTCTTGCCCGTTAAGGACAAGAACTTACAGCGTATCATCCAACATGTTTGAGGGTTAGGGACAAGACAGACAGAATCTTGGAGCGTAGCATCCAACATGCTTGAAGGCTAAGGACAAGATCTTACTTTGTAGCAACAAAGATTTGCAAGATAAGGACAAAATGTTTACACGGTAGCATCCCAGATGATTGCAAGATCAGGCTGTGATCTGACAGCGTAGCATCAAAGTTGTTCGAAAATCAAGGGCAAGATCTTGCAGCGTAGCATCAAGGATGATCGAAAGTTAAGGACTTCTTGTTGTTGGTGTTGTGGTTCTTGTTCTTAGATTTGTTCTTGTGGTTGTGTTCTTCTTCTTCTTGTTCTTGATCTTGTTCTGTTTCTTGTTTTTGTTCTTGTATTCTTGTTCTTGTTCTTCATCTTGTTCTCCATCTTGTTCTCATTGTTCTCCTTGTTCTATTCGCTCTTGTTCTTTGTCTTGTTCTTTTTCTTCCTCTTCTCCTTCTTCTGTTTCTTCTTCTTCTTCTTCTTGTTGTTCTTGTTGTTGCTGTTGCTCTTGCTCTTGCTGTTGTTGTTGTTGTTGTTGTTGTTGCTGTTGCTCTTGCTGTTGCTGTTGCTGTTGCTCTTGCTGTTGCTGTTGCTGTTGCTGCTGTTGTTGTTGTTGTTGTTGGTTGTGGTTGTGGTTGTGGTTGTGGTTGTGGCTGTGGTTGTTGTTGTGGTTGTGGTTGTTGTGGTTGTTGTGGTTGTGGTTGTTGTGGTTGTGGTTGTTGTTGCTGTTCTTGTTCTTGTTCTTGTTCTTGTTTAAAGTTGTTTTTGCAAGGTCTGTGTCGCATAGGCCGGGACTGTCTATCACACCCGGGGGGACATTGTAGATAATATCTTTCAACCAAACAGGAAAATTGCCATTCGTTTAGTCGAGTGCTACGTTTCAATCTTTTGGGGGTTGCCATAACATCTGCCATTGTTCTTCGGAATTCGCTACGAATTGTCTCGCAATATGCAAGCCCGTCCCCTTCTAAACACAGCCAGCCTTTGGTTGCAGACCTCTTTCCGTAAGCAAGCCCGTCCCCTTCCAAGCACAGCCAGCCTTTCGTTGGCGGCTCTTTGACGCTTCGGCGCTTTGCCGCTTCTTGAAGCTTTGACGCTTCTTGACGCTTTGGCGCTTCTTGAAGCTTTGCCGCTTTGACGCTTCGTGGTGCTTCGACGCCTTGGCGCTTTGCGGCTCTTTGACGCTTCTTGACGCTCTGGCAACACAGCGGCGATGAACACAGGAGACGGCGCCTGCATCTCAGAGCTTGCGGCTTTGCGGCTTTGCGGCTTTGCGGCTTCAGCGATCCATGGCGGTGGCAACGCAGCGGCGATGAACGCAGGAGGCGGCGCATGAGTCGCAGAGCTTGCGGCTCGGCGGCTTGGCGGCTTGGCGGCTTTGCGGCTTTGCGGCTTTGCGGCTTTGCCGCTTTGCGGCTTTGCGGCTTGCGCGTTCCATGGCAGCTTTGCGGCTTTGCGGCTTTGCGGCTTGCGCGTTCCATGGCGGCTTTGCGGCTTTGCGGCTTTGCGGCTTTGCGGCTTTGCGGCTTGCGCGTTCCATGGCGGCTTTGCGCCTTTGCGGCTTTGACGCTTTTCAGGGTGCGCGCGTGTACCCGAACCCGCGTGCAATGTAACTTAACCTAAGAACAACTTTGAAATGCATGTGCAGTTTCTTGATATGGCTTGTTGGGGATATAAGACTGTCAGGACGAATTTGGCGGTAGGATGTGGCTGTGTTGTCTTGAAGTCTAGTGCTGTTTAGATTTGCAACGGTGCAAAGCAACCGGGCATGTTGCTGCTGTTGGGTCAGCGGTATGGCCTTGCGGCAGCTGAGCGCTTGTGTGGGCGAAGGCCCTGCAAAGCGGTGCGGAAACATGGCGGCGCCGGCGGTGTGGCGCGTGTGACACATGTGAGCGCTAATATCCGCTGTGGTATGCGGGCTGCTCGCGCTGGCGGTGCTGCTGCCTGCTGCTGCGTTTTCATCGCTGTTGGTGTTGCCGTGGTGCATACTTGCGATGTTGCATGACCACGGTTTCGCGACCTCAGGTTGGCAGCGGCACATTGGATCGAGGCTGCGCGGCTGCGCGGCAGTGAAGTTGCTTGAAGGTGTCCATACACAGCTCGTGTCGCGTTCTGTTGTTGCGTTCTTGCTTAAGCTGCTCAAGCCCTGCTCACGTCGTGTCGACGGCTTGGCATCACGTGTAGTGGTGTCGCGTTTGAAGCGAGAACTGCTTTAAAAGCTAGCTTTAAGGATGACAGGGACGGCTTCCAGTGGTGACCTTGGCTCTGACAGGCACTTCTCAGACTCCGACGATGTCGCCGCTTGCTGCCGCTCAATGTTGCTGCGCGCGTTGCTGGGCCTTGCTGCAGATGCGGTCTCAGGCATCATTGCTGGAGGAAACTTGGAAGTGTCCGGCTTTCATCTGCTACCTGTCCTTTTTCACCGTGCTGCTGTCATCCGTCAGGTGCTTCGTGTTCCACGATTTCGCTGCTGACGCCGCTCAATGCTGCGGCTGCGCTATGTGAATGCGAATGCAGCTGTTGCAAGTTAAAAAAAATGTGCGCAGCCATCCCGATGTTTGTTTTGATCCAGCTGTATGTGTATATTCTTCCTCCGCAACATTTAAAAAATGCATTCGGGTTCATCAGGTGTTTTTTTTGGCACTGCAGCTTCCCTGTATTTCCCCGCTTCGTGCCTGGTCGTGAAAAATGTAAGGTCGCACAGTGCCAAATTTTATCAGAGCAGGTGGACGGTCCTGAAGCATCTCACGTCATCAAATTTGACAATATTGCCACCAAGATTTTGTAGCTTCCGTGAATAGGCCCGATTGGGTGGACCGGGTGCTGTCTGCTAGGAACCACGACTTGCCAGAGCCTAAAATTTACCACGAAAGGCACAAAGTATCTTACACTGGAAAGGTGCAAGTTGACACAAGAACACTCGTCTAGGCAGAGACAAACCTCTTAACGTTGCTACATAGGCTTGTCTGAAAATAGGGTACTGTACCTCCAATTCCAATGGATTGTCATCATTTTCCCAACCTAAATTGCAATTTGGATCCATTTGGGGTATACCGCAATACCTGACGTATACCGGTAGCTCCAATTGTTGAGTCTCGGCCGTTCATGGCTACAGGGCCGGGGTTGCTGACCTCGAAGAATGTCGGGTCCGTGGTTTGGGCCATGTAGCGTTGAATTCCTCCCAAGGCACCTGCGGCGGATCCGCGTAGCATGGAATGGATCTTGAATAATGATCTCCGATGGATAAACTTTGAGTTCAAAAGATGTGATTGCTGGCGTGCTGGGAATCTCAAATTGGTGGCCACGGGGATCACAAAATAAATTGTTAAGCAACGGTCTAGGACACCAACGCTGCAGACCAAACACACAATGGGCAGCCTAGAAAAAACCAGAATACACAGGCAAGCGAAGGCATACCTCTGCTTGATGCAGACATGCGCCAAATTTCAATCCTTGTGGATTCAACGTCTCATACAAGTCTCATTATCAAGCTCTGCCAGAACTGTGAACAAATGAATCCTTGTTCTGGATGTAGTTATCAATTGTGATACCTGTTATGCTAGTATTGCCGGACACTGATGATGCATGGCAAGCGCAGCTCGGACCCTTTTCCTCGCACACGGACTTGAGCCAGTACGGCGTCCAGATATACAGTTAAGTATGTATATCCCAAGTGTCCTAGTGTTCAGTTCCCTTTGACACCCCCCATGCCCGTGGTATTCTTCGAACCACGGACACGAGAGAGGGAACTTTGAATTAGATTGGTTCTGCTACTTGAATTACGCCTATGTACATAAAACATGCCATTCGGCTCCCCCTTCCCCACATACCCGAAGGGAATAATGGTTCAGGGTTCGCCTACTCTATGGCTGTCGATGCATCGGCGCTTCATCAAGCTGTACAACGCGAATTATTGCTAGCTAACATCTACTTTTCTACGTTGTCTAAGCTTGCCACTCACCCGTCGGGAGAAATGGGTCACTTCGCTACCAAAGATTTACGATGCTAACTAACGAATTCACGTGCACATTGCAGAATTTCGTGCAGATTGGGAATATCAAAAGTCTTGAACTTAAGCGAATTAGTCTACTGCCTCGCTCAGAGTCCACTCAGTTGGTCTTTTCCTGATCATCTGTTTACAAAGACGATACACATCTTGTAGTCCAGTGACCATTTTGACGGACAGAGGTAATAAGTTCACTGCTCACGGCGGACTTTCTTCCATTGAGGTGCTGTTGGAGTTCTCTCCCATCCTGCCGCACGTTTCGGAGCAGCTTTCGGCGATGAAGGCTTTGCAGGCGGTGCCTTTGATGGTTCATGGGATTTCGGCATAGCCTTGCCCTTTGGTGCACTAGCCGATGAGGATGATGCTGAACCAGTGCCTTCAGGTGTCTGTGAAGGTTGCGCAGGTGGTTTAGCAAACTTGGAAGCTGCAGTATGTCCAACCGCTTTGAATACTTCACTCACCACTTCGTCGCCAAGGGTTGGAGCCATCTTCGTTTTCATCTCGGTCTTTCCCCTCTGCGCCTCGGCCTCGGCCAGCTGAATAGCATAAGCCATCTTGCTGACAAAGTTTTTGAGGTAAAGGAATGCCACATTGTTGGGCGGCAAAGAGCAGTTCTACTCTCTGTTCTTTCTCCCTCAGGCTCAGATATACCGAGAAAGCTGGGAGTTCGATGCAGTTGGGGAAGCCGTGGCTCCCGGAGCGAAAGAAGGTGTATGACTCGTGCTCCGGAAAGGTTCCTTTGAGCAGTCGTCGAAGGAAGTTGCTGATGGTTACTCGCATCTCCTGTTTCCCTTGGGCATCGGCCTGCATTCGGTTCATTGGCATGAGGAAACCCAATGATTCGGGAGTGTACCCGGCGCAGACCAGAAATTCCATCATCTTTTCATAGATCTCCAAATTCTTGATGACAGGCATCATCATGTTCCTTGGTCGTCCTGAGTACATCTTCTCTCCCTCTGACCAGGAGTTCCTTTTCCCTTTCTCCTGAAAGAGTTCATCCAATTCCAGCTCTGTCGGCCGCTTGAGGTTGCCGTCCGGGTCTTCGCCTGTGTAGGGGCAGAAGTCGTCCAGGTCCAGCCGGACTCGCCTGGTTTCCGTCATCATCACATGGTACTCCTCTGGGGTCATAGTGACTCTCTGGTTATAGTAGTGCCTGAACATTGTGATGACCTTTGACATGACAGCATTGTCATACAAGTGAGCCGCGGCCTCGGAGACATCATTGTTGATAAGACCGTCTTCTGGCATACCCTTGCTGCCGCTCTCAAGATTCTTGGTCCATGCTGGAAGTTTGGTAGAGGGCTCATCATCAGGTTCGACGTCCATTTCATCATCGTCTTCTTCAATGATTTCGTCTTCTTCCTGTTGAGCTTCCTCCTCCTGATCCATTTCCTCATCGTCGCCTTCATTGTAGTCGACTTCGTCAGGATTGAAGCCATAGTCGTTGGATTCGGATACGTTTTCTTGTGCTTGATTGACCGTATCCTTGAACAATGACTCTTCTTGTCGACGAACTTCTTCATCGAGCTCTTTCTTTGTGGCCTCATCTTCATCGTCTTCAGGAGCTTGTAGCCGATATGGACGAATCCCGCAACTTTCAAGTTCTGTCCAGCAAACTAGACACACTGCTAGCTTTGTCGGCGTCTCATTGATACAGTGAGGACAATGGCGGCAACCTGAAGTTTGCACCCTTTTGCGTTCGACTATGTAGTCAATCAGCTTGATGCGGGCCAGGTATTGTTCTTGTCCGCCAGGCTCGATGAGGTTGTTCTTGAATTGGTTGACGATGTTCATGGCATCCATGGCAATCTCGTCAAACGGTTGGTCTTCGGCGTCGATGCACTGACTTGCAACTCTTAGGATGGACTCCTTGGTGGCTACCGTTCTTGATTTGATAGTTCCAGACCGGACTACCTGGTCGTCGCCCGAAGGGACGAACAACCGGAGCCATGTCTTGTTGTACTGATCCTTGGGGTCCTGAATCCATCCTCCTTTGATTGCTGAGAATGGGATGATCCTTGGTGAAACGATCTGTCCCGAGTCAGTTAGTCGACCGCCATATTCCACCATCAAGGTCTCGGTCGGGATGAACAAGCATATGTAGTCACCCTTACGCGTATCAACGCTCTTCGTGATGGTCCATGATCTGTGATCCCATGGGACGTACGGGTTGAAGAACGTGAACATCCGATGACCTTCTCCAAGACCTCCTGGAATTAATCCTTGCCTCCAGATGCTTCGGAGGTTGGTCTTCTTGGTGATGTGGAAACAAACCGGTAATGACAAAACAGTGTTGGGTGCGATTGGATGCGAAAGCAGCGAGGACAGCAATGAAACGTCGTCTCTTGAAGATCCTTCTTTGTGCCCCGTAGGAGCACGAACCGCCACTGGATAGAGCAGTAGACCTTCATCAGGGATGTGCGTATCCGCATCGACATTGTTGTCAATGCACGTCAGGCTGCGGCGATCAATATCCTTGTTGATCCCAAATGCCAAAACTTGTTCACGCACACGACGTCCATACCTGGCACAGTGGAACATGATCTTGAAGAGCAATGTCATGCGAAAGTTCGCCTCATTGACATTCCATGCACTCTGATCATTTGCTCTTCCCTTTGGGGCAAGGAATACGTGTGGCCAGCGTGCATAATCGTGCCTCCAGATGGACTCACATTTGAGCACTTCCTCGATGGGCACCCAGCCGGCGTCATCACATGGCAGACTCTGCTGCTCTGATACCTTCCCCACATTGTGCCGTAGGATCCTGTTCAGTGAGGCACTCACCTTGTCCTCGTAGGTGTCGAGTCGATTGCCAGTTTCGAAGCGGTAGTTGGCCGCATATTCTACGCCGCCAAAGTAGGAGCAATTGAAGAAATGGGCCCCTGTGGCTGGGATGATTTTCAAGAAACCATCTTGCGGCGCCTCGACACGTCTATAGAAGGTCTTCCTGATGTTGTTGTCAGAGTAGCTTGCCATGAAGTCTGGCACTGACCAAGTGTCACCTCCTCCTCTGACGATAGCGTCTCGGATCACTTCGTTGAGGTCAACAACGTTCTGTGGTCCCAGCTTTGTAACATCACGCCCTTCAATGCAGAATTTACCATACTCATCGAGGTCACCAACTTCAGACATAGTTCTGATGCTGTCATACCATTGGTGTTCGCTAAACCTCGGTTTTGTAGGTTCGTCTGTTTGCCCCGACCCATCAGTAGCACCTGAACCGTCCTTCTTGTGCTCAGGAGGCTCCATATCGACGTCATCAGATGTGGGACTATCAGCCTCGAGCGAAGCTCGGACGGCCTATTTAGCACTTTTCTGACTTCATCTCTCTTCTCATGTTCACATTCAAGGTGGCCATGTTTGGTGCTACCACAATACAAGCACACATTGACATCCTCAGAGAAGTGAAGAGTTTTCCCAACGCATCCAAAAGTTGTTGTCTCCCCGACATCTCTGAGTCCCTGACCACATCAGTGGGATCGTTTGCTGGCTCATCAGCTTCCTCCTCCCCAGGGTGAGCCGAAGACTCGTCACCTGGCTTGGCATCGGCATCAGCGCCCATGCTGGCGTCATCCCCTGTGATGTTGTTCTTCCTGCGATAATGAGAGAATACCTGATCCTTCTCCCATTCTGTGAGGCAGCTGAAATTGGCCAGCGATTCATATCCGGGGATTGCATGGATGATCTTCATGACCCTCTCGGCTTCTGCGGTTTGCAGTGTGCAGTCGAAGGATCCCCGTCTCTTGTCATTGATGGTGCTTGAGGTTCTTGATGTCGATGTGAACTGAGCCAATGCCTTTTCCAATCCATTGAGATATTCAGCTGGATCAACACTGGCATTGAAAACATCAACAACTCCTTTGGCCATATTGGCCACATCCAAGACACCAAGCCAGAATTCGATGATATCTCCAGTTTTCTCGGCAGATGCACGGGAGAATCCAAAGATCTCGTTCCTCTCCTTCACCTCGGGAACGGCGACCTTCTCGAAGAAGTCTTTGTATGCGACATTTCCGCAATCCTTTGTGACTCTGTAGATCAATAGCCACTTCTTCGCGACTTCATCAAAAACTCTTTCGCGATAGATGCTGAATTGCTTGCCGCGTCCGTTCCGGAAAATTTCCAGAGCTTGCCTCTTCGAAATTCTGACTCCTCCCATGTGAGATAGAGATTTCATCAAATGCTCCCCATACGCCAACGATGCATTTGAAATCAACGAAGACGCAGTAAATGTGAGCCAGGTTTGAAATCCTTGATTGATGTCAACAATGTCAACACCAAGATCCTCGAATGCAACCTTCAATCTGGCCGCAAGGAGTAGGACGGACTTCCTGGCCTCCAATGTTGGAGCTGAACGCTTGTAGTGGTCCTGGGTATTGGCGGAGCAATTAATGCAATGGGTCGGTCTCGACTGGCATGTCTCGATCTCATCCATCGTCACCGCATTTCTGCAGCTTCCGCATAAGATGTCGGAATTCTCCTTGTCGATGGTGAACCACATGCATCGATCGGAAACAACTGGTTCCAACTCATGGGTGCCGACTACTGGTTCGACCCAACTGGTCTTGAACCTCTTGTCCTTTGTGAATCGGTTGACGGCGGTTCCAGGGCCTCGCTGGAAGATTGTTGTGTCATCATTTGCATAGTCACCTGGGGTCATCTCGCCACTGGCAATCCTGAACGCCTCAGTCGGTCCAGTCATATCCTCCAATACTTTGGTGTTGATGCCAGATTCATCGGGTTTGAACGCCCCCTCGTTGAGGACTGATACGTATTCCCGGTTCGTGGCACACATGAGGAACACTCTTTGGCGAAATAGGTTCTTCTCAATCACAGACCAAATTGCCGTCTTCCCCAAAGTCCCCTTCTTGGTCGTACTCAATATTGGATATTGTTTCCCAAATTGTGAATACATTGATCGCCACATTCTTTGGTCAGATGTCACCAAGATCCCTTGGAGCCTCATCTTCTCGATCAGCTCATCTGCGAGTCTTGACGTGACAGAGTCCATACCGTTGAACATGGAGTCATTGTTGATGGCGACCATCAGAGGTCGGGACGTAACTTGATCAAGATCGAGCACCCCTTTGACAAACTTATTCTTGAAGTCGTTTTCAAGCATGACACAATGAGGTGGTTTTTGTGCATGTAGGAACTGCAATGACAACCAAAGGTGCACAGTTATCAAACCATCGTCGACGGTATCCGTGCTGAGGTACTGCTTGACTTTGTCAAGGGTTTCGAGGAATTGTTGAAGTGGTCGTTCTGCTTCGGAATCATGGATCTTGAATACTTCAACACTTTCCCATCCCATGTCAGCTAATCCCATTTGGATGCCATGCGTCCCACTTTGGGTTCCCACGCGGAACATCAGGTCGGTGATGAGGATGGTAGTTCCAGCCCTGAAGTCACCTGCCAACATGTCGTGATCTCTTGGACCGTTTGGTGCTTCGATGATCCTGCAAGCAAGTGGGTTGGTGATCATCTTCTTGATGCGGCCCAAGTCAGATTGGTTGGCGACATTCACGTCGTGATGCTCTAGCATCATGAGCATTCCTGCAGTCGACAAATAGCACCCTGTCCGCGTCAGCATGTACTTGCGGACGACGTGGCTGTAGCACCTCAGCCAGTCCTTCTCGGAGATGGTGGACGCGGTGTCCTCCGTCACGACCGCCGGATTGCAGATCCCGAAGACCATGCAAGCATATGCGGTCACTCTCCTCAAATATTGTGCCCAAGGTGCTGAACCTGAAGTGCTGGCAGCTTGAGCTGCTGGGCCTTGGATGATTGATAGTAGGAAGTGATCCCGCTCGTCCATCCATGCCGATGTGATGAACTCTGAGTTCCTTTGATCGGGCATCGAGGATGTCCTGAAAAGATATCCGTTTGGTACCCGAGGAATCACCCAGTCCTTTCTCGCGGGAGGTGTAGATGGCCTTGCCTTCGATGGTGGTGCTTTTGGTGGTGGTGCACTCCCAGCTGCAGAGCTGGAACCATCGTGTCCACCGAAGGTGGAACCACTAGGCCCAGTCTGTTGTTGTTGCTGTTGTGCCCGCTGCGCATCGGCTTCCCTCTGTTGCTTGTCATTCATCATTCTGATAGGTGAAGGATCCCAACCTGGATGATCCGGTTGACTTGGAGGGTTTCTGCCGTCTTTCGGCATCAGCGGAATGTCCCAGCCATCGATGTGGGAGACCTCTGTGGCCCCTTGGCCCATCTGTGTGGTGGCAGTGGTCGTCACATAGTCGCGAATACAGGAAAATGTCCTGTTTCGTTTCTCCACCTCCTCGAACATGCCCTGATCGGCCCTCTCGATGTTGTAGCCCCCCAACTCCCATATGTCGTCGCGGAGGTCAATGGCCTGCTTCATTCTGACCAGATCGGCTTTGATGATCCCGCTCAGGTGCGACATGGATTTGAAGTTTTCCAGTCGCGTCATCCACTCATGTAGCATCTTGGAGACCATGAGGATGGTTTGTAAATGGACGACGGCCGCCGTCCAAGCTGAGATCATAGTTCATCGACATCCAGTCTTCCAGGACATTCTGAACGATGATGGTCTTACCCTGGCTGCTTGTCGCCCTGGCATTGTGGCGACGGAGCGCATAGCCTAAGCTGTAGCTCTCCTCGTACATGATGTTAACCAGGAATTTGATGCGGTCTTCAACTTCGTCCGGGGCGGGTGCCTCTCGTTGCATCACTTCAAATGACCATTTCTCCCACTTTCGACGGGCAATTTCCTCGAAGTTCGTCCTCTTCCGGATTTGGTAACATGAACTTCCATATGGAGGGTATGTTTGGTTCAAGGATCCGAGGTGTGTTGGACTCGTATTTGCAATCTTGTCACGTAGTCCCTTAACCGTGATCTCCTTGTTGATCATACTATTTTGCCCGGTGTAGTGGTCCTTGAGGGTGTCCCATAGTTCATCTATTCTAATCGCACACTCAAAGGTGCACAAGAGCTGCATGATGCTCTTCTCCTCTGGGTTTCTGGCGGCCCCTTCCACCAACTTTGATAATCGGGCCCCTTTGTCGATGAAACTGATGGCAGACATCTTCAACTCATTCTCATTGGTCACTTTTGACAACATCTTCATTAGCAACCTGATTGCATGAGTTACGAATACTCTGCCACTTCTATCCATGACAAAGGCTAAGGCCACAACGACAGGAGGAGAAATCTTCACTCGATCCAACCATTCGTCGAGGTCCTTGTCCTTGTAACCCCTGAAGTTTGCCTCCTCATAGGTTGAGAATGGAGCAGGAAGGTTGTGCTCTTGTTTCTTCTCCTGAATGAGGGACAGGGTTGACTTCAGTAAGCTGATCCCTTTGGCCGCTGATGGGATTACAAGGTCAGTTCCAGCCATTGCGAAGACCGAAATGAGGCTAGGAGAATCCGGATCCGTCAAGGTGCACCAACGACGCAGGTAACAGCCTGACTTCACCTTCAATCTACCTTCAACGGGATCCGGATCCACCAAGAGTGATCCACGAAGTGGATACAGCCTCAGCTTCACCTTCACACCGCCTCGTCGGGTGATGAAGTTAATAAATAACTGTTCATTGATGGTCTTCACGTTGGTGTTGCATTCATAGTCATTCATGATGACACATGCACATGACTTCGACCTATAGTAATCTTCCTCTTCCATAACCTTTGGTCGAAATCTCCTTCCATAAACGTTGTTAATCAACATTTGATTTGTGACACCACGAAGGATGCATCTGACAATCTTCTCGGTATATAATTGTGTTGCACGTGTTTCTCTACCCGCACATTGACCGTGAGTGTGTGAGCCATCACATTTTTCATGCAAGTCAAAGAACTCAACCCCCCATGATACGATCCTCCATGGTTTCTTGATTGCGGTCCCAGCATCTTTGAATTGTGATTTCAAACCATACATGCATCCATCAAAGTCATGCACAGTCGACTGGGTTCCATTGATCAGAAACTTCATTCTCTCGTCATTCCAATAGTCGCATCCCCGAGGTAGTTCCAACAATGCCATGGCATGCAAAACATGTACACGCTGCAAACACAATGTGAACTCTTCCCATAGCTCCCAATATAGAAGTGCTTTCATTCTGATGTTGTGTGCTGTGACCTCACTCACATTTTTGTTTAACCGATTCCACGGCGAACCACCGGTGCAAGGTCCCGCAAAGAACACGCAGTCACTAGGGCCCCTGATGCAACGTCTCCATTTTGCCCTTCCGTAGTTGGACATGAGGTTGTCATCTTCGGTAATTGTGACCACATGCATCATCTTAAACCGACTTTGCTGGTGAATCTTGGTGATGATACTTTGCGTTTCAGCACACATAAGGAGCAGGCATGGGACATCATCTTTCATCTCATATACGTTGAGCGATATGACAACGTCATTGAGTATCTTCCCGAGAAAATCAGCATAAGATTGCTTGAAGTGATATGTCAGAATCTTCCCATTCTTTCGATGTAGTGTCATCTGAATATCCCAATCATTTTGTTTTCTGGTCTCATGCTTCAACTTGTAATGATGGGCTATAAACATGTCATCCAATGGAATGATTTTCATGTTCCCATCAAGGATACAGGTGACCACAGTGTCCTGGCACGATGCCCTGTCCTCCACGTCAGATCCGCTGTCCATCACATCTTTGATGTCTGCATTGGATATGATCTTGAAGGTAGTGGTCCCTGTCCAAAATTCATTTCTTTTGTTGGTCTTCTCGATGTTATTCCCCGCCAATCTCCATGAGTCATGGATCAATCTCCCACTTGACTGAAACACTTGGTTAGTTTCCCGTTCATCTCTAAACCGTCTCAGCTTACATGGCAGAAAGTCAGCCTCTTTGGGGGTAAACATCTTTCTTCTTGGTACTTTGTGCACTCTCGTCAATGTTGTTTCATCCTTCCATATCCATTCATCTTGATCACATTCATTTTTGGATATCTTCTTTCCCTTTCTTGACGACGTTGAGGGGTTATAGGCTTTGTCTTTTGATACCCTACCAGCAATCACATCACCACCGGCAAGTATAATTCGTCGTCGATTGGGATCTTTGTTTTCTGTGGGATATGGATCATCATCGGAGTCCCCCGACGGAGGAAATCCCATTGGAAGACTACCCCATCCAGAACTCCCCCCATGAACAACTCGAAGGAGCGTGTTGATCACCCGAGCAGTACCACATGGAGCTGCATGAATGGTTGTGGGTTCATTTCCATGGGATTGATGACAAAATAGTTGACCTACCCCCACAGTTAACTGAGGATACTTCAGGACTGGAGTCTGACGAGTCGGCACCGCAGCAGCATGGAGCCCTTGTCGTGCTGTTGACGCCAGGTGTCCCGGTGAGACAACACCAGCTGATTGCCTAGTAATCACCGAAGGTGATATACTAAATTGACACGGATGGTATTGGAAACAAGCTCGTTCTACCCATTGATCAAAACGGTCTTGTTGTTGAACAGGTGGAACTCGATCCTCAACCTTGATCCATTTGCCATGAGAAAGTATCCAGGTACTTCTCAAACAATCATGAGGCAATGATACACCAGATGGTCGCTTTCTAAAGAAAGTTGGCGTCTTAACAACCAATATGGGATCCATACCAGGTAGTTGTTGTATTGTTCTTTACCAGAAAGACCCTTCTGATACACCTCAGGTGGTGTATATTTCGGTATACGGAAAATTTGGAACATCTTGAGTTTTGGTTTGAAACACTTGTCGGACAGTGGTATCAACATCCGTGGTGGGTGAGACCATATCGAGCAGATCTTTCGTACCGATGTCACCAGGGTCCAACAGGTTGATGAGCATACATGCTCTTTTCCATGCCAACGGATTCTTGAAACCTTTGGTGTGAATGTCAGCGGCCATTTTCGAGGTCACCTCATACATAAGTACGTAGTTCTCCCGAGTAAAATGTTCATGGAGGGAAGTAATGGCTATGCCATGGGTCCTCTCAAGATGCCGCATAGTGGGGTTACGACCCGACCTGACTACACCGATCATACCCTGATTGTCATCATGAAACAATAATTTGGGCGACTTTCCCGTCAGCGTTTCCCAGATGCTCATTGCGGGCAAACCCATAGTACGGAGGGTGACATCGGCTGCCACGATTTCAGCCTCAGGCGTCGAATGGCTTACGCATCCTTGCCGTTTGCTGCCCCCGGACAAAGGAAACCGTGTGTGGTTACCCTGGATATGCATATGAGACCCTGAAGTTGATCTCAAAGACTGGGCACACCCTGCAAAATCAGCATCAGCAAATAAAGACAATGTCAATTCATTGAACTTGTCCCCAACCCATCCGGTCATTCTTTTAGATAGGCTGGAATTCACGTAGCACATTAAGTGATACAACTTTGCATCGTCATCAATGGTCCACTTTGTTACATTCCTGGCCAGGGAATTAATGGAACGAAGCAGATCAAAACGAGCAATCCTCGCCGCGTACAGCAGCTTCATCAACACGCTAGCAGCGTGTGGCGCTAATGCACCTCTCTCAGACTCCCCAGGCGAGACGTCTTCCCCTTGGGTTCCTTGTTCATAAAACAATGGAGCGTCCGGATCAAATTCATGAGTACACCATGGACATACCTTCTTGTTCTTGGGGTTCCCGGGACATGGTGCTCTTGACTTGTGTTTCTTTGTTTCTTCAGGTAGACTTGGAGTAGATACGTGTTTCAACTTCGTATCTTTTCCAACAATGTCTAGGTACTTCTCAACCGACAGCTTCAACAAACCTTCCATGTCATAGGTCATGGTTGACACCGGGGTTCCATCATGAAGTTTGGTAGATCCCTTTCTCAAAATACAACCAAGGTAGAGTCCTAAGTCAGTCTCGGGCTCGATGTTGAGTTTTGATCGGAGCATCTCCCAACCCTTAGTCAGGTTCTCTTCCGGTCCTGCCAGCTTTAAGTCGTCTACATAGATGACAAGAAGTAACTTCAGTTTCTTGTGAAAATACATTGAGGGCCATTCTTCTCCAACAGGAACGAAGTCGAGTTCTCGAACTTTCTGATCACAGTGTTGTTCCCACATTGTTCCCGAATCGGGGTGACCATATAAAGCTTTAACCAATCTAACAACTGGTCTACGAAACTTTCGAATATCGACATCGTCTGGCCAAGCATCTTCGGGTAGCTCAACCCAACATGGTGGTCCGGTTAGTTTTGCTTGAATGTACGCCTGAATAGCGTCGGCAAGTTTTACATTATGACCAGGAAGACACCCATAGAAATCAGCCCATCTCGATGCCTCAAAAGGGGCTGGAGAATTGCCCAAGTCCTGGAAGAAAGCAGCCTCCCAGAATTGGTTCTTCACCTGATTACCAAGCAAGACACCTCGGCCTTTGAATTTTCTACTAGGGCTTCCTGCGGGCAATTGGTAATTTTTCTCAACACAGATACCATGCACTCTGGCCATGTGAACCTCTGTCTTGTTCGCCTTTGCTTCACGAACAACGTCATCATATTCTCTAACGACACTGAAATCGTAAACTCCAGCAGCATGTTGACCCAACCATTCCTTCCTCATAGCTTTACGTGCATCATCGTTTTCCATCATTTCTTTTCGACCAACAGGTCTAGCCACCGCAGTGTTGAACATCTTGTTGATATTGATTCCATCACCATTTGAAGCTAGCTTTTCTCGATGATCATCACAATGATTAATGCATGGCATACATGGAAATGGAAGGAAAACATCACTGAGGCCACGAGCGTCTTGGGGTACTTCGTTGGTGTTGTGCAACGTCGCAGCAGCCACCACTTTCCCCTGGTTGAAGTCATACACTTTGTCGTTGTTCCAAGTGGCTTTCGGCCCCTTGCCCTTCTCGATCTCCGACCATTCGTCCCACTCCATTAAGAAGTCATCATCATCAGGTACATCAGTGTCTGATAAATCTGAATAGCATGGAGCAGAGGCAACGGTCCCTCTCCCGACGGGAGAATTAGACCCCTTTCCATATTGAAAAACTTTGCCTCTTCGAACATGGTCTTGGGACATGGCCACTCCGGAAACATGATCGTCTTTGTCGTCTTTCTTGGAGGATTTGGCTTTCTTTGCTTCTTTCTCTTTCTTCTTTTCTTCTTTTCTCTTTGCTCGCTCTTCGCTCTCCTTGATTTTCGCATCGCTTTTCTTCTTCTCCTTTTCTGCTTCAAGCTTCTTCTCTTCGGCCTTGGCAATCCCTTTTCTGACAGTTGGTGACATCTTCCTCCACTCGTCAGGGGTATATTTTGAAGGCCTTGGAGTAGTTGATATTCTGCGAAAACCACGTTCATCAATACGATATGGATGACCGCGAGCATTGAGTTTCACCCATTCACCATCGTCATTCAGGTATACGATCCCATCCCCGGCCTTCCCAACGGAGTAATGATCTGGCCCCCCTTCTGGAATATGAAGGTCTGGATGTGCTGGCTTATCGATACCTGGTGGTCCCAATCTTTCTGACATAGCGTCAAGGTGTCTTTCGGCTTCCAACTCTCCTTCAGTTGGCTCCCGTGGGACCTTCGACGAAGGTACACCACCACCATCGTGACCATCGTCATCATCTCCATCATCATCGTCATCATCTGGAGGTGGTGGTAGGATTTCTGGGTTTCCTTCAAGACGATCTTTCACTTTTAATCCCTCAATGGAAACATTGATCCTCTCATATTCTAACTTACATGGGAATTCAAGGGGTTCCTTTAGCTCGACCCTTTCGGTATAGTGTGGAGTCCTCAGCTTGGCAATGGGCTTCTCCGCGTCATAAGCCAAGTTCTGCTTGCTCCAATCACATAGTGCCCATACCCTGTACTTTCTTGACCAATGGAGCCCGGGACCAATGGAGTATCCGGCGAACACTCCAGGGATTCCCATAGGGTCAAACTTGTGTTGTTGTTCTCGTTCACGTGAACCACTGGGCTTGAAGTACACGAGGGCACCAAAGGGTATCATCTTCCCTTTGAATTCTTCTCCATGAAGTTTGCACCAAGAACTTACCTCATCGTCGTTGGGCTCGATGTTGAGCAAATGGCTCACGCATCTGATGGCATACATCCAAAAGCATGGTGGAATCCCTGCCTCAAGTAGACAAGTTGTTGTTGCCACGAGCACGAATTGGTTAGTTCTCTCTGCGAGCGAGTTGTGCTTGGTCTTTCCGGCCAAGGAAGTATCCATTGGGATCTTTAGGATCTTCATTGCCTTGTCGAACTGTGGGGCATCATCGGAATATGCTTCTCGAATCTTACGACGGCCCATGAACTGTTTGACCGCCCGTATAACGGCGTCTGTGTCCTTTCTGGCAGAAGGATAAGACTGAAGCATTCCTGTATACCTATCCCTGATGACAAAGATGGTTTTGTCGTCGCCATAGTCCTGTTCAGCAATACGACGGTTATCGACATAGTCGAATGTGATCAGGTCCCCAAACTTTGTGAGCTTACGCTGAAACGCACCTCTGAACGTTTTCCTGTGCTTCATCTTGGCACGCACGCAAGACTCACAGTAAGGGTTCTTGTAGCGATGAGTTAGAAGGTGAACCTTCGACCGTGCTTCATTCTTCAAAGTTCCCCTCTTACTCAATCGGACTCCTCCATCTTCCTCATCAACATCAATGACATCATCGTCGTCTTCACCTCCTCCATCTTCAGGGATTTCTTCAACTTCAATTGGATGATCTTCATGGATGTCATCAGGTGCGATGCTGGGATCGTATCCGTCGTCCTCAAACTTGGCATACTCGTCAGCATAGCATGACATTTCCTCAGCATCACCTGCATCACTTCCAACAGCCACTTCATGTTGATCATCTCTTACCTTAGCTTTCTTACGTTTCTTCATTGATCTCTTGGGTGATTTAACATTGGATCGTCCAACGGAGTCGGAAAGATCTTCGAGTTCATCCCCACTTTCTCCATCAATGACCAAAAGACCTTCACCTTCCGATGTTGAGCATCCATCATCAAGAACTGCCATGATCTTCTCCACACAAGATGATTTCAACTTGATCTTTTCTTGATCGACGCTCACATAGGGAATATAGTCTTTGACAGTCATCTCGATGATGTTGCCATTTGGATCCAACATGAATGGAGTTCTTCCGGTCGGCCATACAAAAGAATAACCAAGATCAACGCATCGCTTCCCCATGGAGAGCACGGAGGGTGTGTCCTCCAAGATGTGAGCTTCTGCTGGTTCGCGAAATGCCTCGAACTTGATGCTTGAACGTTTGGTCGAACACGTTACCCCATTTGCTGTATGGAAGTTGACGACCTTGTCATCGTATGTTGGGAGATCCATTCTACTTATTCGTGTGGATGAAATGAGATCATGGCCACTTCCAGAATCCAATATGAATCTCTTATCTCTCTCTTCAACAGGAACAGTGATACACAACGTGTTGCCCCTTTTACCATATCGACCTTCAATATGCTGAACATAGTTTTCCACAAAGACTTCCCTGGACATCTCACCGTCCTCGACGTCGAGTCTGATCAGGATGTCCATGCTAGGGCCGACTATGACCAGGACTTCATCAATGTCACTGTATTCACCCTTCTCATCGATCAGAATAGCCATTGCTTTCCCTCGGCTCGAAGCTAACCTGCATGAATAAGACCATTGCTCGTCTTTCCTTATCTGATCAGTGGGCTTGCCAACTTTACCATGACCTTTGGAGACAGTCTGAGATTTCCGATTGCACTTCACGAAGTCCTTCTTCACGTAAGTTTGAACGTGAGTCTTAGACTCATCAAATCTGACCTTCTTCTTGACCACGTTCGATGCAATCTTATGGAACGTCTCTTCATCATCGCTCCAATCATGGACAAGTGCAGGAGTAGCCTTTGAGCTTGGTGCTTCCGTGTTGGGAGCAGTGTTAAATAGATGAGGATCGTGGCGTTTGTTGCATTTGTCTCCATACCGACACTTGCCCTTAGCCCAATGCCAGCATGGTTCATCAATCTTCTTAGTCTTGTTTGCCGGAGATTGACTTCTTGGAGTTCCTGGCTTCCGACCGTTCCCTTTTGCGTTCTTATTCGCCTCGAACACCTTTTGATCATGACTGTATTCACAATCTTTGCCTTTTCTGCATGATTTCTTGATGAAATGGAAATGACATGGGATCTTCTTCTTGGATCTGGGGCTGGTACTTCGGCTGTTTGCTCGATCCTTCCCTTTCCCTTGACCTTTTCCTTTTCCTTTTGCATGCTGTTTAGGCTGAGGTGATGGTAGAACTGGAGCTGCATCGGCCTTGGCCTTCGCCTTGGGCGCTGCCTTCTCCTTGGGAGTAGCTTTAGGCTTCGCTTTTGGATTTGCATCCGGTGCAGCGGCAGTTGGGTTCGGAGCAGGAGCTGAAGGTTTGCCGCCACCTGCAAAGTCTCTCGCATACTTCTCTCTGGCGGCCACATGCTTGTCCTCTCTGATTCTGGAGATGTGCCTTTCGATGACGTCCAACAGGTAGCGATAATTTCGTCTTTGGTCTCCTTCCATCCATGACTCGTACTGCTTGATGTCGAACATCATAAGACTCGAATTTCGAATCTTCTTGTATAGAGCATCACGAAGCCAATCATCAGGAGGTACGTCATCCGGCATCATGTTTGATACCATCTCCATCCATTTCTCGTAGAACACTTCTAGGTTCGAGTCACCGAGATACTTCATCGATACGATGTGTTCCATGGTGAATGATGTTTCTCGTTGACCTGGGGTTCTGAAGTGCTCCAGAATCATAGCCAAGATTTCCCGTCCCATGACATAGGTTCCTCTTCGGCTATGACTTTGTGTTCTCAATCTCAATTTGATCGCTACATGACGAGCAACATCACCGGCTTGTGCTATCACGTTTGACAATGCAATTGACAACTTGGCGTCGATGGACTGATACCGTTGCCCCCACTGTCATTCAATAGCTCGATGTCAGGATTTGGTCGAATAGCCGGCTGTAGCCATGCTTCCCATGCGGCTTTATCCCCGTCATTTGCCGAAAGAACAACACTCTTGATGAGATCTGATTGCCAAACCCCAAGATTCTGTTGCTTTGGCCATGGGCTAACATAGACTTTGTCGGCCTCTCGTCTTGACATCCTCGGCACTTCTTCCGCAGTGTAAGCCGCTGTGGAGACATCATCTGCTGAATCGCGTTGTGATCCTCGAACTGAAGGCAAACCTGGAGGTTCAGGAGGTGGTCCTGGTCCGTTAGGCCCGAAAGGGTCCGGAGGTCCATCAGGGTCAGGCTGACCGCCCCATCCACTCGGTGGCTTGTAATAGTCCCTCTCAGTTCCGCCAGCGATCTTGTTGTCAACCTCTTTCAGCAGATCAGCGATTCTTTTGCTTGATTGAGAATGTTGTTGTTGTTGTTGAGGAGGTACAGCATGCCCACGATAGGAATGAGCCACATTTGTCTCATAAGTCAACTCCTTGTCGATCTGCGAAACCCAAGATTTCAGAATAGCGTTTTCACAGTTAGCCTCACTCACGTCATTCTCCAGTTTGTCGATGACCAGTCTGGATGCGAGATCGGAGTTGGGAATGCCTGCCGAATAGGGAAGTGTGTCAGGACTGATCCTAGCGATAGATGTTTCAGAATCCTTGCGACTTCTTCTCAGTTCATCTAAGTGACGTTTCATGTCAACAATCTCAGAATTCTTGATGCCAATCTTTTCATCCCTATCCTGGATTTCCCCCATGAACATGCATGATCTCTCATATTGTTGAACACCACTAGCCAATTTCAATTTTCGCTCACTCTCTAGTTCAGATCTTAGAGTTCGGACCTCAGCATTGGTGAGGGACGACGTCCCTACATCCGTAACTTCAGCCAATCTTTCTTTCAATAACATGTTTTCTTGTAAACATTCATGAACTTCATGATCTAGATCCTGAACCCTAATTTGAGCAATTTTGGCTTGATTACGTAGATCTTCAACAAGCATCTCATCGGGGCCACGACCGTCGGTCGTAGTACCCTGAGTCAACGATCTCCGCAACTTCGTGTTCTGCAACTTGATCTCATCCTTTAACTCGCAGTTCATCTCCTGCTCATTGGTGTAGAGCTCTTCATAATGCTCGGCCCGCGCGATCGAATTCAAGCTGGCCTGTGATTCAAGCCTCAGGTGTGATATCGCTTCGGCCTCTTGGTTCCTGTATGATGCAATTCTTTTGACGGTATCATGTTCGGTGTTTCGATGCTTCAGATCACTTTCTAATTTGGCCTGATTTGCCTCGAAAACCTTCTTTCTAGATTCTCTAGTGATCTCGTCAATACTGCTTTCATACAGCTCGGCTTGTTTACGAGACTGAACCAAAGCTTCACTCAATAGTTGATTCCGTTCAGATAGTTCATGAACTGCAATCGACTGTTGTTGGCTAATCACTTCAAGTTGATTGCTAGAGAAGGACGCCATTTCGGATCGATTGCGATATTCCATGATTGAGTTCTGGAAATCTGTTTGCATTTCCTGACCTTCATTGTATAGTCGATTGGCAATATCGGTGGTTAAGACATTGGTTTGATGAAGTTGTTGAAGTCTTGCCTCCGTATTACCCAATAGTCCTTGAAGGTGATGTACTTCATCCTTGTACTCCTCCTGGATCTCCATACCACGTTGGTGGATCCGTCGTGCACCATGTTCCATTAGAGCACCTCGGCGCTCAAGGTCTTGGATGCGTATTGTTGCACCTTCATCTTCCTGAGATGCTACCATTAATTCTGCTTGATATTCTGCAACCTCATTCGCGGAACGTGACAATCTATGATTGAGTGCACTGACTTCATCAAATACATTCTGGTTGTGTTCCTGAAGATACTCGGTGAATCTGATCTCGATGTCATGAATCAGTTGATCTCTAGATGCTGCGTATGCTTCCATTTGGTTCAACTGACTACGTAGGGATTGACATTGTGCCCGTAGTTCTTCTATCATGGCAATAGGTTCACTAGCCACAGAAGTATCCGTTGATCTCCTCTTAACACGACTATCCCCGGTCCTCTCACCAACTCGGTCGGTCACGGCCCTGGTGGATCTGTCCCTAGGAGTAGTTCGTCCTCGAGATGGTCGATGCCCTTGGCGTACAACATCACTCCGAGGACTGTTTCGAGAAGATCTTGGTGTACTTTGGGTGGATATCCTTCGTCTGTTTGTCGTTACTTGCCATCCGGACTGTGTAGTTCGGGTAGAGCGTATCCCACCACTGTCTGCCGTGTCACCAGGGGAAGACTGATTGACCTCCTCGACCGGCATGGCAGTGTTCTCGTTGAAGGTAAACTGCGTGGTGCGCGAATCTCCGCTGCCGCCTTGCATCTTTGCGATGATGAGCTGATTGGTTCTTTGCGTCCTCAATCAATTGCTCAGAAGGCCCGGCTACCAGCACGCAGGTACCACTCTCCCGACGGGAGAAGTGAGCCCTACGGCTGATAACCTGTGAACAAATGAATCCTTGTTCTGGATGTAGTTATCAATTGCGATACCTGTTATGCTAGTAATGCCGGACACTAATGGTGCATGGCAAGCGCAGCTCGGACCCTTTTCCTCGCACACGGACTTGAGCCAGTACGGCGTCCAGATTCAATCAAGTATGTATATCACAAGTGTCCTAGTGTTCAGTTCCCTTTGACAGAACATTATATATATATATATCATCGATCATCTTTTCGAAAAGCCTATCCTGTCCGCTCAGCTTGGTTCAACTGAGCACTGAGCACCCAACAAATACAGATGCCTCGCCCGTTCGAATCACAAAGAATTCTTGTCCAGTGTCACCCTGTTTGAAGATCGTGTCCTGCAATGCGACTCCCAACATCAAGTTGTGTTGGACGTCATAAATTGGGCAACCATCTGAGTCCGAAATTTCAGAGAAAAGAAAAGGCACAACCCTGGCACAACCCTCGGACAACCCTTTCAACCGTGGAGTCTTTGCACTTCCAACCATGCACATGCAAACATTGCACTGCAGATTTTGCTGCGCCCATGGATGCATGCAAGCCATGGCATCTAAGGTCCCAGAATTCGTGGCCCCCTTTGACACAGAAATTGTTAGAAAAGTGACCAAAGTGATGAAAAGTTCCTTGGGTCACGGCCCAAGCCCCCCCCCCCCGGTCCCCCTTCTTATAGTCGCACATCTCGCAGACGCTGGCGACCAGCGGATGCTGATCCTGATCCCCATGGTCAGGGTGAATGGATGCGATTGGATGTGTACAGTGTACAGGTAAAAGAACTTAGATCCTATCACTAGATGCATGGCACGAAGGTCGGAGTAGAGCAGAGCAGCAATCCTGATAATTATCTATATATATATATGTATAGATATACAGTAGATAAATGGATCTAATGGCCCCCTCTCTCACCCCCACTAATCCGCAAGCGCTGTCCTTTGGAAGACGCTTCATGAGGGGCACATGCTCTAAGAATTGCAGCTGCATCTGGTATGCCTTGTTCTCATCCTGGCACGAGATGAAGCACGGGACCTGCTTGGACTTGGACTAAGCATCGACTAAAACGACTATCTATATGAAAAGAGAACCTGTTCATCATCAACAGATAAAAAGATCAAAAAAAACACAATCCTGCAAAGCTTGGCCAGGTGCCTGTGGTTTGTTTCTTGTTTTGTTTTGGTTGTTTTTAATCTTCTCAACAACCCATGTTTCAGCCGTCTCAATCTTCGCACCTTAGCTGCCTTCTTGTCCTTGATGCGATCCTGGCAGCAGCCCGGTGGTGATCATCTTGGTGATGTTCATCATTTTTTTGGCCCAAAAGTAGTGTAACAAACTACCATCACCAGAATATGTAAAGTTAGCATTGTGCTCCCCCGTCTTTCTCATCTAACCGCCCACATTATTATACAAGCAAATTCTATGGGGTTAATACCAAAGACAGGGGAGCAACACGTTATAGAAAACAATAGCATAAATCATAACAACAAAACAACAAAACAAAAAAAAACTCAAACAACCTAAACAATACAATAGATTATAAAAAAAGACTATACCATAAATCATAACAAAAAACAATTTCACTTTTATAATTTTGAAACTATAAAATGAAATTTATGTTTGCTGTTTCTTCAAGTTCTCCAGATGCTTTGTTGTTTGTGTGTGTCTCTTGTAATTCTTACATTGAATTTCATAATCATCACATACAGGGCAGGTCATCCATTTTATTTTAGCATTCACTTGTTCAATGTTTTCTGCTCTATGGTTTCTTCTTCTTTCATTTATTTCTTCCCTGTGTGTCCTACCATAATTTCTAGCATATTCCTTTGCCTCCTCTATATGATTGTAATAATACTCTCTCCTCCTTTCATTATATTTTTCTTTGTTCTTTTGATGATTAGCCCTCATATATTCCCTACATTTATCACAAATTTTGTATTTACCCTCTTCCATTTCCTTAAAACATTTAGCACACTTGACTTTAGTATCCTCCATTACCTACTATAGATAGGTAATAACTCTTTAAGTGTCTTTCCTATCCCTTTTCCCTAGATTATAACATAATCAACAAATTCATAACAACAAACAACAAAAGAAAAAAACAAAACAACACAGACAATACAATAGATTATAAAATAGTCTATGCTATAAATCATAACAACAATAACAAAATCAAAACAACCTACTACAAACAAAATACAAACAAAAACAAAGCAACAGAACAACAATCTCAACAACCTACTATTAATAGAACCAATAACATAAACCATAACAAGCTCATCATATCAACCCATCTCATCCATCATCCAAAAAAAAGATCATATAATCACCATAATTGTATTGAATAATTTTCATCAAGCATATACAAATATCCATCATCTTACCTTATCTATTTCATAGGTGTCATTTCTAGAAATCATGATTGCTAGAAATAGTCTAGTCCTAGAAAATAATTGCAACATAAATTTAATAGAATTATTTTATCAAATTTTGGGGGATAGCCAACATAATTTTCACAATCATTTATTATGAAGATGTTGGGATTAATTACCACAGTCTCCCCCTATAGGGGAAGCTTCAACCCCCAGCCAATATACTATCCCACCCCCCAGCATACATACCAGCATACATACAAACTAGCATATCACAACAGCATCACATTTTTCTCAATCTCAAATCTCTTTAATTACCGCCATTACCATGCCCAAACCGCCCTTCATGAACTTGTTGATGACCATGTCTTCTTAACCTCAGCGCGATGTAAAATGGCACAGCAATCCAAACTTTTGGGGCGAAATGGCGTGAAAAAGATTTGCGTGGTGTGCGTCCAGACTTGTTGGTGCCAGTCTTCTCAAGTTTTTGGAAGGGTTTGTCTTTGTATCAGGCATGAATGCACTGAATGTCAAGCTTGTGAAGGCTCACTGGCATGAACATGCAGACCTTTTCAATCACAAAGGATCTGTCCAGAGCACTGTTTTGCAAGTCGCCCTGTTGGCGAAGCAAGCGTTCTCACACATTTTCTTCGTCGCACAAAATGGGCGAGCGACTGGCATGAAGAAAGTGATGACTGTCTCAACACCTTCTCATGACCAGTACAGTGCGGGTCAGATTTTGGGCACAGAAGCCGTGGCGTCACACCCTGTCTTTTGCTGTACATTTTTTTCTGTTTCACATCTCAAGGGTTGCCGTTGGTCTATATTGTGGGGTTGCCTCTACAGTGCTTTGTCCTGTAGAGCGTGAAGATACTCTTACCCCGTTCATTGATGACCACTGCATTGTATACTATCGCCACTGGTGTATCTGCCAATGGGTCTCACAACAATGTTTGCCATCACAATCATTGGTTGAACAGGGGCAACATTTCATCACTTTTTGTGCGGCATCCACATTGCGTGTGCTGTTGGGAACTCCAGCGCTCAATGCGAGGATGATGAGGCAAGCGAAAAAACGGATTGGCGCCATGGAAATTGCCGACACACCTGAGCTAAAAAGCGTGCCCCAGTGGTTTGAGCAAAAGATGCTGAGAAATGACACAAAATTCCAAGCTCAACCTGAAAGAGCTAATTTCTGTAGCTTTCCAACTGAGAATGTCAAAGATGCTCAAACTGAAACAAATTCCAAGTTCAAGCTCTCCAAGAACATGTGGCTTCAAACCTCCAACTGACATGTTCCCAACAGCTGAGCGCCCCGACAACAGGATGCAGAAGAGATTGATGACAAAGCCAAGGCGAGGAAGGGCAAAGGAACATGGAGCAATCCCAGCCAATGACCCAGTCAAACACAAATTCGTGGGGAAAACAAATGAAGGGCAAAACACAAAACCCTGAAACCAAAAGAGCACATAAAATCAACCATCTGATGGGAAAAAATGCTTACAAAGCTTTCTAAAAACACTAAATCTTTAAAAGTTCGTGTCTCATCAACAATCTTGGGTAATCAGTTAATTTGTAATATTTTTGGTTCAACTTTTCTGCAATCTCTTGCACAACATAATAACCTGCCAGTGGGAAGTTCTTTCATTCTCTGAAATTGCTTTCTTTCTCATTATCTTTACTTTGTCTCCCACCTCTAATGTTGGATACATCCTTTCCTTCTTTGCCTTTGATGCTACATTCAGCATTGCTCTGAATTCATTTTTATCTTTCCTTGCCTCTTTTGGTGTCATACCTGTAGCGGAGTGTTTCATTTTATCATTGTATGTCAGCATAATTTCTAAATTGTAATCAACCCATTTGATATGTTCTCTTCCTTTCTTTTCATCTGCTTCAACTCTTTTAAAAAGCATATCTTTGTAGGTGCGTATAAATCTTTCAGCAAAAGCAGGATGACCCCTTGTCCTATACAACTCAATATTCTCACCTTCAATATAGTCTTTAAAATCACCTCCTGCTATTGCTTTTTCATCATCACTGTATATGATTTTTGGTTTCTTTCCCATTTTTTTTAATGCCTCTTTAGTTGCCTCAATAACATCAGGTTCATTCTTGCTTACAATTGGAATTACTACGGCATACTTGCTTAAAACATCAATACAAACCAATCCTCCTCTATATTTTTGTTCTTCATCAAAATCATAATACCCCATAAAAAACAAATCAATTTGATAAGTATGATTGTTATGAGGTGCTACAAAGGAATTATGCCCTCTTGGCTTTGCTTTTATCTCAACATTTTTCCTAAAGAATTGTTCAACATCCTCTTTCTTGATTGTAGGTTCTTTCTTTTTAGCATCTTCTAATGTGGTCTTTCTTGAACCATAGCCACTTCTATCAAAATAAATATCACGAATAATTTGTTGTTTCTTACTTTCACTCATTATAGAATAGATGATATAATAAATATTAAAATTATATCATTTATTCTTCATTTTGTTTATTTAACCAGTCTTGGTGCTTTTGTCATTTCTCGTGTCTTTTTTTGTGTTGAAATGTGTAATATTTGCCACAACCACACAAATGTTTTTCCAGCAAGATGTGTTTTCTTTCTTGAAACCGTCTTCTATGATATTCCTGTTCTTCTTCTTTATGAAGTTCTTTGTAAAGGTCATTTCTGAACCTACAATATTCATGTTCATCTTGGTAATAGTCTGCTGGTGTTCTACACGGCACACATTTATTGATACAGTCATTGTTTTTGATATAGTAGCCCTCCCTCCGTCTTAACTCTTCCTTGCTATTACAAGGGTAGTTTTCTACTAATTCAATTTTGCAATTCTCTATACCGAATTCATCAAACAAATCAAAAGAACGTGTATTTCTAATATTACCTTTCAAGTATGCTGTGTATTTGGCTCTATGTCTTGTCATTCTTTGGCTCAAACTCTCGCAAGTAGAACCATAATAGGTTTTATTATATCCTACATCTACTATTTTATAAATCTTACCATTTTGATATTTGCTCATATCCCTACTTATCTTAACTTATCTTTTCTTTAAAACCATTTTACATTAATATCTTATTTGAAAAAGCGCAATTACAAGACACACAATAACCTTTACAATTATCTTTAAAGTGAGCTTCACAACAATTAACCCTTTGACAGCTAATATTTGATGAAACCTTGCCATCTTCAAAATCTATCACCAATGGTTCATTACAATTTTCACACTGGGTATTCATCAGGTTCATCAAAAAATATACATCAACATACGCATTTCCTTCTACATCTCTACCTGCTCTTTTGTCTTGCTCAATGTAATTTAAAACCTTTCTCTCAAAATACTGCTCTACTATCCTTTTAGATTTACTTTCTTCACCTTTATTATATTTGAAAAACTTAATTTTGTTGAAGTCTGTAGCCCTTGTGAGGGCTGTAAAAAACCAATTCTTACTAACATACCATTCATTCCAATCATATATGACTATATCACCATCAACGCTACAACCTTGCTTTGAATGTGCGGTGTAGCAGTAAGCATATATAAAATGTTTTCTCAACAATTCTATTTTTATGTTTTGCTTCTCATTTGTTGCCACATTTTGTAAAACAACAATATCCCCAACGATATTTGAAATCCTAAATTTAAAATTAACATTAAATTTTGTGCCCATAGTCTTGATATATTTTCGGCATATAACTTCCTCACCAATACCATATTCTTCAGTTATATTTTTCATTTCTCTGATTTTGCTTGACACCATTTTACAGGTGTTATTCGTATAAGCAATATTATTATCATACATTTCTATCTTGTCAGTCCATTTGAAATAGTTATCAATAATTTCTCTAAAAGGTGTGCCTTCAAAAATCATTCTTTTGACATCTCTTAATTTGTGTCTATCTTCTTCAGTCTTCAACCTCTTACATTCATAAAGCATAATATTATTTTTGAAAATCAAATTAATACAATGGTCGGCGTATTTTTCAAAACTAATTACATTGCTTACCCTCTCTGGGTTTTTCAACTGGTTAGTGTCTCCAGTTGCCACTATTATTTCAGGGTTGTTCTTACAGAAGTCCCATATTAAAGCCCACTTGCCTACATTATGAAAATATATCTCATCAAACACTATGACATCATAAACTGAATAATCAAACTTTGTAAGCCTCTCATCTCCAAAAGAAATACCAAAAAACTTATTTATGGTAGTCCATTCACAACCACATTGTTGCCCTAACTCATTGCTATGAACAACAAATAGAACCCTGTAATTTCTGGTTTTCAGATGCTTACATATAGAGCTCTTGCCTGAACCTGCAAACTCTGCCCTTATCATCAACCTCTTACTATTCAAAATATGCTCATCTATGATTTCATCAGTGTTCCATTCATCCTTGACATCACCCGTTTTATTTTCATATTCAGTTATATCACATAGAATACTGGGTTGCTTACAAAATGCCTTGCTGGGAAAATTGAATTTATCAGACCACCTCCAGTCTCCAATCTCACTACCAAACTTCAACACATCCCTTGCTTTACCCAGATTACATTTATCAATCACAAAGGCATCAGTTTTGACTGAATACACCATTACATTATCCCTCATAAGTGTTTCATAAGCCTCATTCATATCAAAATTATCATGTTGTAAAATCAGTTCTTTCACATATTTATATCCATTCATTAAAGTTTTTGTGTCAGATATGTTAAGCACATAATGCTTACACTCATCCACAATTTTAGCAAGTTCTTTCTCATCATTTTCAGGCTCAATGACATTGCCTTTATCATCAAATTCAATCAAGCAATCCTCATCATCATCATACACTTCACCATCCCATTTTGTTTCAGTAATAATATTTATATCACCACCGTATTTTTCTTGATAGTAAAAGGCATCAACCAGTTTTGAAAACACAAAGGATTTTTTAGCAGTGTTAGTTTGCTTTTCTAATAAGCCAATGTTAATACAAGCAATCATTTTCTTTTTCATTTTGTCCTTCTCTTCATCCTCATCCAGTTTCAATTCCCAAAGTTCATTAATTAGTTTTTTGTAATTAACTTTGTAGGTGTTAGATGGGATTTTGTAATAAATGACTTCAACATCATCATAATATTTTTTCAAAAACTTACCGTAAATCAAGTTATAAGTTCTATTAAAAAACATATTTCTAATTCTGCTTTTAACAAGATATAATGTTAAAGCATTCATCTTGTTAAAATCATTCTTGCTATAATCATACTTTTTCCAAATATCAAATTCAGAAAAACAAGGCACTTCTAAAACATCCGTTGTAGATTTAGTGTAGGCTTTCCTCCTATCTAATTCAATGTGTGTATCCTTTCCTTCAATGATGCTTTCAAAATATCCGCTGGGAGCTATGCTATGTGCTATTGAAAATATTTTCAAGTCATCATTGTTATAATATGACTTGTGATTAGGATTGAACATACCTTTATTAAAATTGAAAAATGCCTCATTTACTTTGTTAAACATATCAGCACCGCTACTACCAATAGAAGTATCCACAGCGCAGTCTATCAATGTTTGACTTCTGATGTTCAAAATCAACTTATTAAATTTTACCTTGAGTGATGCTACATTGCCACCTGCTCCCATTATGATTTTAGGCTCATACTTTGCCCTCTTGAACTCACAAAAAATTGTATTCAAGTTTTTGCCACTAACTAAATTCACTTCTTCTTCAGTATCTTCATTAGCTTCAACTATACCCATTATGTCATCAATGCCATTGAAAAAATCATACTTAACAGGCTTCTCTTTGCTATTTAAATGAAAGTCAGTAGAAGCATTTAGTTTCATATCTTCCTCTAATTCCCTTTGTGCTATGCTCTTGATGTTGTCATTCATTGTGTAAATGTGGTTGCCCTTAATCAATCCAAACAAAACATTAACATTTTTGTTCTTCTTATCAGGGTCATAGCTGTAAATTTTCTGACCGATATAGTTATACAACCTGACAGTTAATTTAAATTCTTCAAATACCCTTTCCATATCTTCAACCGATGCCCCATTCACCTTAAAGTCTTCTTCATTCAAATTCATTAGTTTCAATACTTTGTCTCTTGTCATTCTTTTACTTTCCCATTTTTTATTATCCATCAGTGTCTCTTCATAATGGTCTATCAGTGTGTTAATCCAACACTCACCATCAGTGTGTTTCTTATTTTTGATGGCATCAACCAAATTATCACTGGAAACATCCATTTCGGTATTGATGGTGTAGTGATACATTCCTATCTCATTGCCATCTTTCAGTTTCCTTTTTGTTTCATCCTCATTACCTCCTGTGTTTGATACATCGGTGATGTCTAAAATCTTGATGGCACTTGTGTAGTCTTCAAGGTTTGGATTATTCTTCAGGTCTGGGTGTTTTTCAACTAATCTCTTGAATAACTTATCAAACAAGGCTGTGTCGTGTATCACTTCAAACTCTTTACCTCCATCTTTTCTGCGTCTTCTTTTCAGGGGTGTTTCATCAATACCTGTTTCTTTCCTCCATTCTTCCCTTGTATTCAGTTTATCAAACTCTTTTCTTGTGATTTTATTAGGGTTGCCTTTCTTTAACTTTAATCTATATTTCAAACTTTTCACCCACCTGTCAAACTTATCTATCAGAACATATTTTCCCACCAGTGTTTCATCCAGTTTATCTTCATCCCTTACATTTTTAAGGTTCAATTGAATAGGCTGTGGTATTCTTAAAAGGCTGTGTTTCCCACCTTGGTTGTCTGTGAAAGCCACATTACCTCCTTCTCTTGTGTGCTCACCATACAACTGAAATCTTACAACATAGTCTTTCTTGTCTCTGTTAGTTGCCATTCTTTCATTCAATGGAGCTCTGCCTTCAATCTGTTCAAACTTTTTGTCAAATCTTTTTTTAGCAAAAGTTGCTGTTCTTTTGTTGTCGCTCTTCAGGCTTTTGATTAAGTTTTTTGCTGTTTCAACTTGTGAAATCTTCCTGTCTCTATAAAATTCTACTACTTGATTAACTCTGTCTCTGACGTCTTCTTTAGAACCTCTGGTTAAATCTTGTAGTATTTCTATGTTTCTAATTACACTTTTTGATGGCATTATAATATAAGTATATTATATTATAATAACATCTCTTTAAGTAGTTTAAGACATTTTATGTTTTTACCTTATTTATTCTGACTTATCATTACTATCTTCAGTATTATAACTTGCTCTCATTCTGATACACTTGCTGGATTGCTGGTGTCTCTTGAACTTTTCTTTTGTAATGCTACATCCACAAAGGGGACATTCAACTTTGACACTCAAAAATTTCTTATAGTATTCCCTGTGGTAATACCTGTTGTATTTTTTCAAGTCCGCTTTTTTGTCAATATCCACCTGTATTAATGGCTCAATGATTACATAGCCGTTTTCATCAATTTCTCTGTTTTTGACACTCATTACTATGATTTATATAAGAATATCTCTTTAAGTAAATTAAGACACTATTATTGTGCTTTAAAAATATCCTTCAATTTTTGCCACAAATGTAGTTTATAAACCTCCCTCATTTGTTTCAGCATCTGCTTTTTCTTTGCGTCATTACCTTTTGAAGCAAACCAAGTTTTATAAGCACTATCAAACTGTTCATATTGTTCCTTTGTAATCATATCTTTGTTTTTAGCATTTACAAATTCTTCTCTTAACCTCTGAACCCCTATTGTGGATGCCCCTACCGGTTTTTGTATTGTCTTTCTCTTGCCACTATCTTTAGGTTCATCAATTTCATCATCTGCTTCCGCTCCTCCTATTTCTAACTCTGTTTTCTTTTTGTTGCGCTTCTTTCTCATTTTAGGTTCTTCTTCTGGACTGCTTCCATCTCTTTTGTCAGCATTCTTTCTTTCAGTTCCTTCTTTGAAATGTTTAGGTCTTCCCGCTTTACCTCTTGGTTCTATTGTTGTTTCAGGAGATGCTCTTTTAGATGAACTACTTACATCCATAACCTCTACAACGGGTAGTGCTTGAGAACTGCTTGAAGATGCTGATGCCTTTGCTTTAGGCTTGGTTTGTGGTAGGGGTTCTTTTGAACCCCCAGCACTTCGTGGTTTTGCCTTGGCTTGAGGCATAACTTCATCATCAGTTGCTATGTTGAAACTTTCAGGTTTTATGGGAGCAAAACTTCTTGGCTTTGTGAGCGGGGGCATCATTGTTTCTTCTATGATTGAGGGTTTAGTTTGTTTAAATACCTCGCCCCTGTGGTTCATTGCTGTTTCTTCTTTTCTTTTCATTGATGTTTGTATTCTCTGTGCTAATTCCGCTCCCAGTTGTGATGCTTGTTGAAGCCTTGTTGGAAGTGGCACTTGGGTTGCTTGTTGTGCTGGTTGTTCTCTTCCTTCGGCATCTACATTCATAGGTTCTTGTGGTATGATGCTTGGACTTTGTAAGGGCATTTGTTTGCTCCTTTCTGCGTGAAAGGTTTTACCTGCTGTTCTCATATTTTGTCTCAATAAAACATCCCCCATCTGTCGCAACAATAATCTTGCCTGTTCATCTTTCAAGGCTTCCATTTGCTCTACCCCATCAAAAAAAGAACCCTCGTTTGAATTTCTAAAAAAAGTAGCATCTCTGTTGGGTAAAGGCTGTCCTATTTTTTCATTTTCATCAATCAGCCCTATTGTCTCTTGATATGTTGGTCTCCTTCTTAATCCTATTTTTGAAAATTGATTTACATTTTCTAAAGTTGCCGTTGTTGCCATATAATCTATGGTAGAAAATAATGATATTATTTTATATTTTAATATCATTATTTTTTTTGTTCAAGCAAATTTTAAATGTTTAAATGAATTAATTTGTTTTTGCAAGTGTTCAAGCGAATTCTGGTTTAGATTGTCTCTTTGAACTTCACCCATCATTCTATCAACTGGATTTCTGTAATTTGCTCTTTCATTTGCTTGTCTTATGTCATTTTGATAAGATGTTAGTTTTTCTCTAGTTTCATTTCTATCAAGTTGTTCCTTTAACCATTTGACATAGCGTGTATCTTGATGTTTAAACATACCACTACCTGTTGCTTTTCCTGTAAGCATATTCATTTGCTTTCTGTATTTCATTGGAACTTGTTTCTTTCTGTACAACATATATTTTTCTTGAGAAAAAAATATGTTCTAGAGATTTAATTTTACCTTTTTAGTTAAAAGTTAAAATTAAATCTGTACTGCATTTATATATATTAATTTTTAGAAAAAATAAATTTCCTAATCATACACTAAAGCCCCATCAGAGCGAAGTTCTAAAATGCTTTCACTGACCAAGTGGATGAATATTTCAGAAATTTGCTCAGTTTCTGCTAGTGTTCCTTCAGTTCCCTTCAATCTAAAAGTAATCAAACTTCCCATTTTTGTGTTCTGACCTGTGAATGAAACTGATTGCATTTTTTCCAGTGATACACCTATTACAAATTTGTTGCTTCTATATTGCTTGTAACTGATATTCATTGAATTTTGTTCTGGATTGAGGAGATTAACAGTTCTTCTTAAGAAATACCAAGCCTCACTCAAACTCTCGCAATTGAACTCAGGGTATTTCTTGTTTCCAATTTGAAGTTGCCAACTTAAAGCCCTAGTGCTGTCAGCAAAGCCTTTGCCTTCTTGTAATGGGATTGTATCAGCCAACGGACCGTCATTTATTTCTGAGTTAATCATTGTGTTGTAAAAGTAGTTCCACCTCTTGTGTAAACAATTGTCAGGCATATAATAAGAATATCGTTCTCCTCCTCTGGGTTGCCTATACAATGTGATGAATGCGTGACTTAATTTAGATGCTGATTTTACAATGTTCATATTGATTTCACCACCGCCTGTGTTAAATGTCTGTGTGATGGTGTGGTATTGAGGAATTACCATTTTCAATGAAGTGCCACCTAAAAGTGCCGCGGTGATATTATTATCCACTGTATTATCAAGTGTCACCGTATCAGCCCTGATGATACAAGAAGTAATGACCCAGTCATCACCTGTTGCAGCGTTTCCATCTTGAAAATAGTATCCGTTTTTGTCGGTTTCAGTTGTGCCATTTCCTTGAGGAACAATGATAGGCTCATTACCATCTGATACTACAGTAAATTCTAATTCTAAAGGGGCTACTCTCAATGGTAAGTAGTAATTACTCTCTAACAATCCACAGCAGGGCTTGTGACCTAACCTTACCTTTCCATTATTACCAGCAATTCCTGATAAAGAATGTCTGGTAGGTCTCATATCTATCTTACCGTGCTCATTGTGGTCACCTGCAGTATCAACAGTCACTACACCACCTGCGTTTGTTGCTCCATCAGTAGTAGCCTTTAAAAGGTTTTCCAAGCCATTAGCATATAAATGGTAGTCATCATCCCAACTAGGATTTGCTGAACTTTCAATGTCATCCATTTCATTTACATCTTTTGATTTAAAAGACTTGAACAACTCACAGTGACGGTTGTATTCTACAATGTCCTGCACTAGTTGCCCTGCTACAGTAGCCCTATACCTATTGAAGAAACTATGCAACCCACCTAAAGGTCTAAGGAATTTAGCACGGTCTCCATTTCTATTCTGAAGTGTTGCAAACAAACGAAGACTGGCTAAATCTAAATACTGGTTTGCTTCTCCTGAGATGTAAAATCTTATATTCTTATTATCTTTGGGTGAATAGATTGAAGACCCACTAGGAAAGTAATTTACTTGCCGACGGTCTGTTACAAATTGTGCTGTTTGTGGAAGCCCGAAGTTCAACTCAGGAATTTCTACATCTTGACTTTCTGCTACTAAATTATCCATAACTTATATATTATTGATTTAGATTTTAATATTTTAAAATCTAATAATGTTCATTAAACAAAGTTTGATGAAATCATGTTTGATTTATACTTTTTTTTAATATTTATTTTTTTTACTTGGCAATAACTTAACATTTTTTGAAGCATTTGTATCAGTATTTTTTATAATGTTTTCATCAGTAATTTCTACAAGTTTTTTATTTGGTCATACTCTTTCACCGGCTCTTTCATCGCCTTCTCTAGTTTCTTGTAACTAGAATTATTTTTGGTCAGGAATATTGGTTGTTGCTTATTGTTCTCAAGTCTTCTTTGTAAAAACATTACTATTACTTTCATCTAGTTTTTTTCTTTTGCTTTCATTGGTGAAGAACTCTAATATCTCATAGATGTTGTCTATTTGCTTGTTTATTTCAATTATCCTTTTCTTTAGGTATTCAATGTCTTTCAGAAACTTAAAACAACCCATCATAATATATAAATAAATACAATTAAATATTTATTTATGTATTTATTCCCTAATGGGCGAATTTACCTCTATCCCATTTGAAATGTGGGTGGTAGGTCTTATGTGAAACATACCTGTCCCTTCAAATTTTTTATAGGTGTGGGCTATAATAGGGTTCCAATCTGAAAAGTCTGATGTTTCAGCATAGCCGTCCAACACACTAACTATGTCATTAGGGTTTCTGTAGTCAAGCCTTCTGGGATTTTGTTTCTTGCCTTTCCTTCTGGGTTTTATGGCTGGTGTAGCATAAGTGGTAGTGGCAAATCTGTTAGGCTGTTCTTCATTGATTTTGTTAATAACGGCTGAAGCCAAACTATGACCAACAAGTCTGGACACATCAGGATGTTTCTTTAGTGCTTCCATTACATCTTTGTATTTTTGAGTGTTATGAGCATTTCTAAAAGGCAACTTCCCAAAATTATCCATCCAATCCCTAACAAAATCACCATCTTTACCACCTGTGCCTGATATGTATAAAGTTTTTCCAGTGGCATAAATGCCTGATGGTGACCTATACGCATTTGTTAAACCCCATCTATCCTCAACCTTTTCTTTGTTCTGAAGGTTCCTTTCTTCTTTATACAATGTTGTATTTTGTTTGAATTTATCATTTAAATTTCTTGCGAAGTTGTCCATTTTTTGGTTCAGTTCATTCTGTTTCTTGTCAGTGTCTTTGATGAATTCTTCTTTGCCTATTCTCATCAGTTCTTGGAATGCTAATTTGCCGGTCTTTCTTGCTAATTCTTTCATCTGGTCTCTTGTTAGGACTGCTTCAACTGCTTCACCAGCTAAAATTCTTTCCATTGCCTCTCTTCCAAATTGTCTTCCTACTTGTCTAATGGCATTCATTACAGCCATTCTACCTACCTGAGCCATAAATCCAATCATTATATAATTACATATAAAAAAAATCTAAATTAATAATGATTTAATCAAACTATGTTTGATTAAAATTATTCTTAATTTTGATTTAAAAAATCTAAATTAACAATATATGAGTAATAGATTAACCTATAAGAAAATCTTTATTGATACAAAATATAGAACGCAACAATCAAACTCAAGTGCCGACTTTTCCATTGAATTAAATGAAAACCTTGAAACACCTGAAGGAACAAGAATGTATGTGACAGACATTTCAATACCCGCAGTGTGGAAGACTACAGAAACTAACTTCTATGAATATATCTATGTTATGGTCTTCAATGCAGATACACTTGTAAAAAACTTTAGAGTGTATTTAGGGAATAAGATATATTTTAGTGAGCAACTATGCTTTGATATGGTAGAGGGTATGAACAATAATACAACGGATTTATCAGCAGATGGTATTTTTGTTTATGCCTACAGTAGCGCAACAAGAACTGTTGAAATAAAGGTCAAGGATGGATTACCTTACACAATCAAAATCCCGACTGATACTGAACTTGAGAACTATGTTGATGGAATTTGGGATAGTGTGAGTGCCCCTTATGATAATAGAAAACCTGTATCAATAAACTATTTGTTAAGCAACTTTGTGCCTACATCCCCCATTGCAACTTGGACATCATCTTATTTAAATTTGGTTCCTTTCCGTTATGTGTTCATAACTTCTAATGCTTTATCAGATTATAGGTATAGTGCCCCTAATTCATATTCATCATCCATTATTAGAAAGGTTTTGGTGACCGAGCAGTTAGGTGGCATAATCAATGACAATCATTCCATACATCAAGAGGACTATATAGATATTGGAGGTAGGAACTTAAAAAGGTTGGATTTTAAAATTACTAATGCTGAAGGAACTGTGATGAATTTGTATGACATTGATGTTCAATTTGCCCTATTAATATCACACCCCAGTTATTAAATTGTCTTAATATTTTACAAAATAAGAAAATATTAAGAAAATTTTATCCGTTTTTATATATGTCGGTTGAGGTCATAGATTTAAATGAAGAAGCAAAAGAACTGCCAGTAATTGAAGAAGAGCCTAAAGAAGAAGCACCTGAACAACCTGTTGATCTAGTAAATGAAGTTGTTGAACAAACAAATGAAGAACCAATAGTAGAAAAACCCAAAGAAGAAACCAAACCTAAACCCAAACCTAAACCAAAGCCAAGTGATTTAGTATTCTGCCCAGATTGTAGCCGTCAAATGACATACAAAAATTTGAGATACTGTCATAAATGCTCACCAGAGCCACCACCGGTTAAGAAACAAGCCAAGCCTAAAGCAAAAACCAAACCAAAAGCAACACCGAAGCCCCCACCAGAAGTGTATTACAGTGAAAGCGAAGAAGAAGAGCAACCAACACAACCACTAATCAAAAAGAAACAACAAACAGTTCCAGTTCAGCCCATCAATCCAGTTGATGCTATGGCACAACATTATATGATATTACAACAGCAAATGATACAACAGAAACAAGAAAGATATAACAAAATTTGTTCAAATATGTTTGCCCCAAGATGCCTCACCAGAGGTTCGCAAGCTTTGCGACCCAAGAAAAGATAAATATAAAATATTTTTCTAATTTATTTTATATTTATGAGCAGTTTAACATTAGATGGTTCAACTAGAATTGTAGGCACAGAATTTATCAAGTTAGAAATCACCGGAACATCAAATTTAGCAACGGAAAATTATGTCAATACAGCAATCATCAATGGAGGAGGTGGAGGAACAGGCACGACTGACTTAACAAACTACTATAATAAAACCGAGACAGATGCTTTATTAAATAATAAATACAATAAATCAGAGACAGATGCTTTATTAAATAATAAATATAATAAATCAGAGACAGATACATTGCTGAATGACAAGCTTAATATTAACAATCCACAGGATATGTCAGGCACTTTGAGGCTGGGACACATTGATGGTCTATCAAAAATAATTTTGAACGGTGTAGCATCAAGCAGAGACTTTTATGTAAATGGGGATGGTGAAATCAACGGTAATCATTTAGTGGCATCATTAGATAGTAGCGGTTATATCAAAGGTTCAAATATTCAGTCAAATACATTTAATGCACTTAATACCAATGATATACTTTTTCAAAGCAACAGCAATACTTATATACAATATGACGTTTCTGAAAGTAAAATCGTAGCAAGTAAATTAATCCAATGTGGAGGCAATCTAACAACCCAAGAAATAAACACCATAGCACCGTTGGATTTAATCATAAAAAGAAACAATGTCAGTATGATTGAACTTCAAGATAATCTGACGGTATTGAATACTAAAACTCAATGCGAAAATTTTATTGTATGTGATAATTTTGAAAGCAAAAATTCATCAACAATCATAAACCATATTATGAACGAAAGCACGGCAGAAATTAAATTTTATGTAGGAAGTCCAATAGTCCCCGATACAACAACCAATTTAATAATGACATTGAAAAACGGGATTGTTGAATTTAACAAACCTACCAATTTAGATTTATCAGGCGACACTTCAAATTGCCTAAAACTGACAGGAGAAACCGACCAACAAGTAGCGGGGACTGTTGCCGTTAATGGTGCTAAAAATGGAAGCAATATATTAACTGTTAATGGTGCTTCATACTTTTCAAACAATTTAGAATGTGTTAATAATATTTTATGTGATTATATTGAAAGCAAGAACGCATCAACAATAATGAATTATGTAATGAATGAGAGCACGGGAGAAATTAAATTTTATGTTGGAAGTCCCACAGTGCCGGATGCTACAACTAATTTGGTTATGACGCTACAAAATAATTTAATTACATTTCATAAACCGACAAGTCCAGATATTGGAGGTGGAGGTGTTGATGACAGTAATTTAGTAAAATATACCGGTCAGGCATTACAAACAATAGAAGGCGATTTGGTTATAGGTGGAGGGGCTCAATTTGGAAGTTTTGACTTAACGGTTAATGGAACTTCTTATTTTCTTTCAGGTATAGAGTTAGTCCTTGGAGGGTCAATTGCTTTAGGGACTGGTAAAGGTTATATCCGTTCTATTAATTTAGGAGGTGGTAATACTGGTTATGATTATTGTATTTTTGGTGCTGGTGGATTACATCGGTTTTATGTTGGTGGTAGTCCGTTTCCTCAACACTTAAAGTATCAATTATCAAACACACAGGCGTATTTTAATGTTGATGTTGTATGTCATACTGAATTACAAACTGATATTATCAATACAAACAATGCTACTGATGTTGATTTGGTCTTCAAACGGGGTGATGTTGAATATATGAAGTTTGAAGGAACACTACAAGCAGTGGAACTAACAAAAGGTGCTAAATCAAACACTTATGATAGTATCGGTAATGTTGATGTCAGTTTTAGAAGGAACACAATAGATTTTATGTATTTTAGAAATGGCAATGTAGAAGTAAATACAGGTGTATCATTAGTTGCTGAAAGTGGTAAGTTGATGTAATTGATAGTGCCACTCCTACTAATGTAGTATTTAAAAGGGGCGGTGTTAATTTCTTTACATTAGACGGCACTAATAATATGATTGATGTTTCAACTGGTCGGGCGTTGTCGTCTCAATATATTTACGGAGATTATTTTTACAATAGAAATGTTGGTGCTGATATGGTTTTTCAAGGCAGTAATACAACAGATGACGGTTCAGTAGAATATATGAGATACAGAAAAGCAGATGAAGATGTTAATTTTTCAAAAGATATATATGTCAATCAGGACAAAAAGGCATATTTTCATAAAGAAACTGGTAAGAATAATTATATATTTAACGAAAATACCGCAGGTGTTAATCATTTCAAGTTAATCAATGAAGACCCCAACGGGGACATAAGATTTTATGCTAATAACAGTATAAGATTTTTATTACGCCATCAAAAGTTTCTGTTCCAGCACCTTATACATTAGAAGGCGATTTGGTGGATACATCACAAAAAGATATGAAATATGATATTGAAGAAGCAAACTTCAATTTTACAAAAATAGTAAGTAGCATTAAACCTCATACTTTCAAAATGAAAGAAGAAAAAGAAATGGGAATAAGTAAAACTCATATAGGTTTTATAGCGGAGGAGGTAGAAGAAAATATACCAGAAAAAGTTGAAAATATACTTGTGAAAGTGGATGGCATTAAGAAATTAAGTTATGTCAAGATGAACTCTATTTTATGGGGCGCTGTGAGGGAGCAACAACAAAAGATTGAGTGGTTGGAGAGTTCTATGTTTGAAATGATGGAGGAGATAAAAGAGTTGAAAGGTAAAGGTAAAGCGAAAGCAAAGGCTAAAGCAAAAAGCAAAGAAAATTAAAATATAAACCTATAAATATGGGAAATAAACAATCTACAGTTGAGAACGGTTGTATTGAAGAATTGAGTAAAATTAATGAAGAAGAGTTAGACATCTCAAGAATAGATAAATTACAAATAAAAGCCTTAAAAGAAATCAATAGCAAAATTGAAAAACTGAACAAGGAAAAGTCTGATAAGATTATGTATAAACTACCTGCTATTAACTTGTGCTCATACAGTCTCATTTAATAACATTATTGAAATATATAATGTTATTGAATGTGTATCTCGGCTTCAAACCTTTTCATAAAGATTTTATTTACATCACTCTCTCTCAACTTTACAAATAGAAATGAGTAGGGTTCTTCAGTGGCTACTCTGTAAATTTCATTTATGGTTTTCTTATCAATCAGGGCTGACTGCTCTTGAATGAATGTGTCAAGTTCTGACTGATTTTTCAGTTTGAAGATGTAAAGGCTACTTGAATTTAACCTGACTATAGGACTTAAAGCGTTATACTTCTGTGTGGCAGTTATGACTGATAATCCAAAGTGTCTTGATTTTGTGTATAAGCCGTGAAGGATTTTACTATATCTCATAAATGTCTTATCTTCTTGCGAAATCATCAACTACTAACAAACAACTATATAACTTGTTCATCTTGTTTTTCTTCTGGTATTCTATCACTTTGTGCTGTGTGTCTATGATGTGTGCCAGACTTTCAGGGTCATACTCATCAAACAAATATTGCTCTTTTTTGTTGTCTATTTTTAGTTCTTTCTCTATATATCGGATTACTTCTTTGTATGCTTCATCTATGTGGGCTGTCGGTGATACAATGTATATTCTCTCAAAGCATCCCCTGTAGATTTTTAGAATGAGGTTCTGAATTAATATACCCTTTCCGCCCTGTGATGCCGATACAATGATGCTTCTGAATGGTAGTTTGTCTGCTTGTGGGTATGGTGATTGTTTGAATTCATACTGTTTTACATTGATAGGTTCAATCTTGGGAACATCAAGTTTTTTCATATAAGTTATTTAGAAATTAATTTCTAATATTCATTGTAAATGGCATATCTTATTTTACCTGAATAGGGGTCGGTAGAATATGGAACAGACTGCCATTCTACCCATCATAAGAATGTTACTTAAACATAAAAAATCCACCCCTTTTGCTCTTGCTTCTTTTTCACTCCCGACACGGTCTCTTTTTGCTATGACAACAAGCAGTAGAAGATTTGAAGCCTTTTTGCTCTTGAATTTGTTTGATGCTATGTTTCAATCAGCACAGTTCATTTTCTTTGACATTTACCTACCGCCCCTTATGGATTTTTGTTTGCGCCTAAAAATCCATATACAATTAGATAGTAGTAAAATATATCATCTAATTATATAGGATGAGCAGTTGTGAAGTTTTTGATAGTTATATCAATACAATAGATGTGATTGAAGATAGTGTCATTGATGATACTAAATTTCCAATTGTAAAAGATAATAAACTTAAACAGATATTCAGGGTAATGCTGGAGTTCCTGAAGGCAATTATAAATTATCTTAAGTATTATATAAATGCCACCAAAGAAAAGTAGTAAACGCAAAATACCAAAAAAGCCAATACCTGAAGATTTTGAACTATCAGATGAAGAACCCACCACAATAAATCTGGATGAGGAGCAAAAACTAACAAGTAAATTTATCACCTTTGATTGCCCACTGTGTCATTGTAAATTACAATTGAGAAATGAAATTGAAATCAACCCCAAGGGAATAAAATGTAAGTGTAATCCGTGTTCATTCAAAATCAGTAAAAATGACAAAACAATGAATGTCAGCAGGGATGACAACGGGGACATCACATTGGACAGTGAAATCCACAGTATCTCATTCAGTTTCAATAGAATTACAACCCCGCCCAATGATGATGAAGCAAACAGAAACCAAATGATAAGTGATGTAATGGCTACGCCCAGAAGTAAAAAACAACTGTCCATAAATGATATGGATTGAAACATATTTAAAGAGTTATTTTAACACACTTTGAACTGCTAAATAAATAAATAAATATCTAAATATTTAATATATAGTAATGAGTGATTTGGATGATAAACAACCTGAAATGGCAGAGATGCTGAACAAGATGACAAGATACAACAAGAATGTCAAAACACTGATGGACTTAATGAACAAGGCATTAGAAAAACTTGATATATTAGTGAAAAATAAACCTACTGAAAATAATGATGCTGATGCTGAAAAGGAAAGGATTGATAAAATCTTTGAGGCTAAAAAAATCGGCAGACCTGTAGGAACTTTTGAAACCAAGCAACAGCAGTATCTGAAAATGCTGAACGAAGGCAAGATAAAAATGCCAAAGTCTCAGACACTTGAGTTCTATAAAATTGAAAAAGACGGTGAAGTCTTCAAAGTGATGGGTGAATAGATGAAAATTTGATAATATTATTATCTATAATAATATTATGAAATTGTTAGAATTGTTTAGTGGCACTGGTAGTGTTGGAAGTGTAGCTAAAAATATGGGCTGGACTGTTGTGTCATTAGATTTGAAAGGGGCTGATATAAACTGCGACATACTACAATGGAAATACAAAAAAATATCCAGTGAAATACTTTGACTTTGTCTGGGCTTCTCCCCCCTGTATTGAATACAGTATTGCTAAAACGGTTGGAACGCGAAAAATTGATGAGGCTAATGCCATCGTTTTGAAAACGCTTGAGATAATTAACTACTTTAATCCGCGAGTATTTACAATAGAAAATCCCCAGAGCGGACTTTTGAAGAAGCAGGAGTTTATGAAAGGGCTTCCGTATTTTGATATTGACTATTGTAAGTATGGTTTTAATTACAGGAAACGGGCTCATTAAGTAGGATTTGGGTTTCCTACTTGGTAGGATTTTCATTTCCTACTTGGAAAGGTGCTCATAAGGTAGGATAGGGGGTTCCTACTTGGGCTCATAAGGTAGGATAGGGGGTTCCTACTTGGGCTCATAAGGTAGGATAGGGGGTTCCTACTTGGGCTGGATTTCGGTTCTCAACTTGGAATGGAGAGGTGCCATTCCTGAAAATGTATGGGTTCCATTCCCCAAAATGTAGGGGGTGCATTCCTACCCAAAAATGATTAAATTTCCTTCATAATCTGCCCAAAATGGAGGGACTACATTCCCCAAAATGGAGGGGTTCCATTCCCATTATCTGGGCTGGATATTCCCATTATCTGGGCTGGGTATTTCTGCTCCCTGTCCCCCTACAGGGTGCTCCCTGTTCCCCCTACAGGGTGCTCCCTGTCCCCCCTACAGGGTGCTCCCTGTCCCCCCTACAGATTGGGTGGTTAAGAGGGATTTTAAATCATTTTGAGCCAAACTGTCCCCCCTACAGGGTGCTCCCTGTCCCCCCTACAGGGTGCTCCCTAACCCCCCTACAGATTGGGTGGTTAAGAGTGATTTTAAATCATTTTGAGCTCCGACTGTTCCCTTACAGTTGCCCTGACTGTTCCCCTACAGTTGCCCTGACTGTTCCCCTACAGGGTGCTATCTGGGCTGGATATTCCCATTATCTGGGCGGGATATTTTTGATTTCTGGGCTGGATATTGACACCTAACGCCTGTGGTTAGAACTTTTGACAGACTTTGTCAAAACTTTTGACAGACCTTGTCAAAACATAAAGACCTACTGGAAATCTCAAAAAACTATGTATTGGCTTTACCATTGCTGGGGTCTGGCTTTATAGATAAATTATTTCATAATTTATTTTAAAGTCTCATCTCATAGGTATAGGCTTTACAATGGGCTTTTGAATGAGGGTAAGTGTATAGTTTGTTGTTTCAGTTTTTGGTATAGTCTATTTTATAATCTATTGTATTGTCTATGTTGTTTTGTTTTTTGTTTGTTTTCTTTGTTTGTTATTGTTTTTATTATTGTTTTCTATAAGGTGTTGCTCCCCTGTCTTTAGTATTTACCCCATAGAATTTGCTTGTATCATAATCTGGGCGGGTAGATGAGAAAGACGGGGGAGCAACAGTCTAACTGTATATAATTATTATATATATATAAATTCGCCGGTGGCAAGCCAAAGACGCATGCCAAGCTATAGATCCCTCGGTCCTCTGGACTTGTCGGCTGCTTTTTCTTCTTCTGGGTGGACTGCGGCACGACAGCAGCGCTGAGTGACAGGAGGTCTAAACAAAACAGATGGGGCCTCAAAAGCAGACTTGCCCGTGAAACATCGGAGTCGTATGCATTACAAATGCCAAGGCAAAAAATAAAAAACAATGGTGACAATCACAACTGATCACCAACCCAAAGCGATTATGCGCATATATATATATATATATACATGCGTTTATTTATATGTATATATATATATTACATGTATATGTATAATGTATGTATATAATTGTTTATTTTTCTTTGTATATATATATATATGTATATGTAATTATATATTCCAACAAACATATTTCTCCTTGTTATGCTTTGCAGTTTTGGCTCGACCACAGCGTGCCGCCTCGGCACTGGCACCGCAGCCCATGGTGGGAGTTCTGGTGCCCTGTTGCCAGCGCAGCAGACCAACTGTAATGTGATTAGTTGTTACAATGGTATTCAATGGATTTTTAAATAATGGATTACCATTGTAACTATTCATATAACATGAATGGTATTCAATGGTTGAATATCGATACGTATCCTGATTTTCACATCTAATGGATTCCAAGCCCCAAATTTCTTCAAGCGAAATAAGGGAAAGACTGAATGAACAGATCGAACGCTAAACCAGGATTTCGGGTGGTACAGTAAATAGCACTAGGAAGGGAGAAAACACTTTGGTTCAGAAAACCATCATGCAAAGGGTTTCAGTTATTGAGAAGCGCCCCGCCTGCCCGGCACCGTGAGGTTCAGAGACTTGGCCTTTAGCCTTGAGCCTTTTCAAATTCAAATGGGACCAAGGACCTGCCAGATCAAGGATCATGTTGTGCTGGACTGCACCAAAGTTGAACCTTTGGACCCTTTAGACTCTGTGAATCTAAGGGTTTTGCAGGGACGATGTTTCTAGCCTTGACTTGATCAACGCTAGATTCCCTATCATCCACATTTTTCATTACTTATATGCATATATATATACACACACAAAATCATGGCTGTCCATTGTTGGTCATCCATAATCATCCGTAATCATTATAAATCATTATTGATCATGATTCATCAATTATTAATCATCATTAACGACTATTAATCAGTATGAATCATCTTGCCAGACATTCAAACGCACCTTTTTTTCCTCTCCGGGACACACCCAGCATCTCACCGAACCTTGCGCTCACTCCTGGTGGCATTTCTTGGAAGACAAGTGGCTTAAAATGGGGCGCAAAATGTGCAAAAGGTTTCCTTTAAAAAAAATGTGTGATATAAATATATACATCTATAGTCTATAGTATGTTGTTTATATGTTTTATAGTATTCCATGCCTAGTATTTCATAGACGTATAAATAATTATGTAGTTGTATCATACAAACATATGATAGAACATATTATATTATATCTATATCTATATATATGTATAAGACTAAGCAAGACAAAAACACTGGAAAGTGCCAAAACCCAACCCACTCAAAATGACGCCAGAGCGTCATGGCCACCCTCCACCTTCGCAGCGGATCCTGGCAGTTTTCACTGCTGCGATCATCTCTTCTGACAGCCCGGCCTTGCGCCGCGCGGCTTCACCGAAGAAGCCCTTGCCACGGGCCTGGAATCGGGACGGCCCAATAGCTGGATGGTCAAATGGAAAATCCCAAAAGGAAATTGGATGATGATTTGGGTGATACCCCCCATTTTAGGAAACCTCCCAAGGGTACTCACATGGAAAATCACCAGTTAACGGAAAATCATCTGTAACTTGGTGATTTTCCTTAAGATGGGGCTGCGACAGATTTGAGATTTTGGTGCGAGAGCTGTGAGAGCCATCCGATTTGTTGCGTTTGTTGTTCTGTGCCGTGCTCTGTCTGTTCTGTGCGTTTTTTCCAGATAGTGAAGTGGCGCCACTGCTGCCTCAGACCTCCAACTCTTTTGCCACTTGTGAAAGCATTTAAGCGGATCCAGCTTTAAACGTAACTTGTTTCAAGCAAGCTCTGTCATTCGTACGAAGGATGTGACCAGCAAGTGCAGCTCTCTTTCTGAGCAGGAGGTCCAAGAAGAGAAGTACTTCACGCCCAGCAAACTCAGAAGCCGTCTTTAGCACAAATTCATTGGTGTTTTTGCGGTTGATAAAGGTGGTGTCCAATCCTAAATCGACCTCAAGCCTCCTCGAGGTTGGAAAGTGTTGATTGTTTGCAACATTCTTTGCGTGAATATAAGGTTTCAAATAGTTTTGCTTTGAATAATTGCATTGCAGGCATGTAGCTTTCTTTTTCCCATCCACTGGTGCAATTTGCGGCTTTCAAGAGTGGTTTAAGTGATTTTTTTCGAAACTTCTTGACGCAAATTCATGGATCTGATGATATGAGTGATGATGTTGTTTGTAGTTTCAGTGGACCTGGTGAACTTTATCGGTGAATCAGATCACGTTGTTTACTGGTTTAGTATTGGATCTAATTATTACTTTGGTGTCCGTTATTTTGTATATTTATGTAATATTAGGGTGATGTGTTAAAAGGGATAAACTTTACAACCGCAGCATTGAAAGCCCACGCTTCTTGCACCAATCCTGAGGAGGGCCTTGTACAACACAAAGGCTGGCGGCATGGCATGGCCTCAGACCCAGTCTCTGTATGTCATGAATTAGTCGGCTGCCTCACTGGACCACCCTTGTCTGTTGAGTTTTGTATCTGAATCTTCCGGGTGTGACTGCTTCAATGAGCCAAATCTAAAATCTAAAGCTCACCTCACTATCCTCACCGTGTCCCAAGTGATTCCTCCCAGTCGGACGAACCACGACAATCTCTTGGCCCCCTCTTGGCTCCCAACGTTGGTACAACTCCAAATCCTCACTGCTCCCAGGTGCAGCTCCAGCCAACCTTCGCAGCCAGACATTGGCCAATCTCACATGGTGCACCTCCTGAAGAATGGTAGGGCGGAGATGAGCCGCCAGTCAGCAAGTGCGGGCAAGTGCGTGGCTGAGGTATGATCCCTGGGGGATGTAGGTGTTGAACATGTATGTAGTAAACTATAAAGTAGTATGTAAATATGTAAACTAAACTCAATGATCTAACTGATCTAACTGGTAGAATATGTTCGAATTTCATCAGTGGCCGATGTCCAGGATTCAGGTCCTCGTCATGGACACGCTGAAGCACTGCAGCCGTTTCTTGATCACCCGCCTGGCACAAAAGGCTGGCATTTGGAATGCCATGCAGGGGCGTTCATTCCAATATAAATTTCTACTTTTCGGGTAAGCCGGTAAGCCCCCCGCTCTGCTAGGATTGATGTTACCAATAAGCTTCGGTGGTATCCCCAACAGCCGCAACGTTTTATGTTTACAAATCTTTCTGAAGCGTGCTGCGAAGCCAAGCGCTGGAACCTTCTCCGGAACCCTGTTGAACCTGACCTGGCTGCACCAAAGCCTCCCAGCCCAGTCCTTCTCCGGGAACCTTCTCCGGAACCGGAACCCTGTTAAACCTGACCTGGCTCTGCACCAAAGCCTCCCAGACCTTCTTCGAAACCTTCTCCGGAACCTTCTCCGAACCCTGTTTAACCTGACCTGCCTCTGCACCAACGCCTCCCAGACCTTCTCCGGAAGCTTTGGAACCTTCTCCGGAACCTCGTTGAACCTGACCCGGCGCCTGCACCAGTGCACACCGGAGCTATTCTGGGCTGAAGACCCCATTAGCTTATGCTGTTGGGGAAAAAGCGCAAGGGAACTTCAGAGAGGAGGCCTTCCGCTAGCTAGTATCTCTGCTTGCCCTGCCACGGCACCTGCAGAAAAATGTCGCGATAGCGGAGGCTGTGATCCAAGTTCGCCGCCTCAAAGGTGAGACCTCTGCAGCCGTGTGATCCATGTCCCATGGCCACCTAACCATGAAAGCACTACCAACCGTCATCAGAATCAACTCAACTGCGGACTTGTTGGGCAAGTTTCCATGTTCCTGCTTCAGTTTTATACTCTGAACATGCGACAGAACCTGCCCTTTATCTATCCCACCGCGCCTATGCCACACAGGAAAGCAGACAGAGGGTCCTCCGCTTGCCGCACTCCATCTAAGCAGCTCCACAGGTAGCCTGCAGTGGGATCCTTACGCTTGACAGCAACAAAATGCATCTTATTACAGCTTTCCAACTGAGCAAATGGTATCCCAGCCACAAGTGCTGATGATTGCAGCTATCAGACAGTGGTATCCCAGCGCACCTGACAAAGGTGTCGACCCCAAAGGATTTGGAGGGCAGCTAGCGTTGCTTGCAGCTGCAATGGCTTTTGCACGTTGCAAGTACAAGCGGCAGTGAGACTGTTCCTGATTGCGCAAGTGGAACCGATTCGAATGTTTTTTGTGTGCCCATCTGCCCATCCTGGTAGCTCAAGCATTCGATGTAAAGCGTTGAACCCATTTTGTCGCCAAAGTATGAAAACATCTGACATCCTGATGTCACCAATCTCAGGACAGGAATATCCTTGTGCCACATCAACTCATCAACTCATTGCTACCATACCCAATGGTCCGCAACGAAACAAGCAACGTAGCCGTCCTCCTCCAAGGTCCGCAGAAGGCCCAGCTTCAGAGCTTCGGGGGCCTCGGGAAAGCGCAGCAAGGCCCAGGCGAACATCTCAATGGCCTGCAGCTCCTCGGTCACCGCGGTCACCATGGTGACCATGGCAGCATTGAGCACTGTGGTTTGGATTCATTCGTATATAATATAGATAATATATATTATATATATTATATATATATTATATATATATTATATTGGATACAATTGGAATCTCCGACTTATTCAAGAATGTGCATATCCGGGAAACACAAGGTCTCGCTACATCACCATAATCTGCTGGCCATGAAAGCGCCAAAAACAAGTGCTTTTTTGATTAGTGTGCAGCATGCACTCAAGTCTTCTGTGGAAGACCTTCTAAATAATGAGTCTATCCTTTTGTACGCCAAGCATATCCAAGCATCATGATTCGCAAACTTATGCAAGCATTGGATCTTTGCCTGAAAACAGCAAGACATGGCCATAGCTGCAGTGGTAAACAGGACCTTCGAGATGACACCCAGACTTGCCTCATCAGAAGCGATGATGTGGGACATCTTTGGAAGTTGATCGCTGCCACCCTTCAAACCTGCGAGGCCGATCACAACGAGGCATCAGGGTGGAATCATGGTAGAATATGAAATCCAAATGCTCATGAATATGGAATCATGGCATGTGAATTCATCCAACTTCAAGTTAAGATCAAAAGTGCAAGCTGTTTGGCCCACCAATTGGACTACTCTACCTTTACGCACGCTACACCACACTACACTGCGTTTCCTCTTGCAGCGCCTCTGCAAAGCTCAATTTCCTGGTTGCGCCGCGGCCAAGCCACGTCCAGCGGGCTATCCTTCGCAGTGCACGCAGTCGTCGAAACACAGGCAGAAATCGAGCAGCTATACTGCACAAGGTCTTGTGACATCACATTTAGACAACTTGAAGCACAAGATCTACTTTGGAGCTCTAGAGTATCCTTCTCCAGCGAGGTTGATGACTGCAAACGGCGGTACAGCTCCCTCTCTGGCGGTTGCAATTTCGCTTCCAATGAGCCTGGATAGGATTGCAGCGGAAAATTGACATGGTTTGCCTGAGCCTTCAAAGTCTGTTGATGGCCATGTAGTGTGTGTGTGTGTCAAAGAGCAAAAAAACAAGGGTTTCAACTAGGAAATTGGTGCTCCAACAGTTCACAGTGCGGCAGTGTTGCTCAATCAGAACAACACCTGGGTATGGCTAAAAATCCATGACCCTGTATCTCACCATGGATGTTGTGAAAATACCTCAAGATGACCCAAATGTCTGGGTCTGTTGGCCCTCTCTATTCTTGACCCCTACCATACCCACTCAATGAGTTTTTCTCTCAGACAGTGCACACAAGAGGTTAGGCCTTGCCTGGCCTTCTGAAACTTGCCAAGAGGTCGGTCTCATCCATCAAAAGCTGCATTCTGAATCGAAAACAAGGCAAACAAATCCAGACCCTGCCGCCTTCTAGTAGGACGCGTTCGGCAAAGCGTTTCAACTCGGATGCGGAGTCGTCTGCATCACATTTTGAGGACGACCTCACTACCACGCAAAATCTCAACGAAAACTGCGATAAATGGCAGGGGTCAGCTACAGAACTACAGGAAACTTCAATGTTTGGATGATATTTGCCATCACTTCCCGTGGTTTTCTAAGAATCAACCCTGTGAAACTTCTCTATCGAGCCCTTCACATGCAGCAAACGAAAGAATTGTCACTTTCAGCCTGCATCTCAGCACAGGTACTGGGTTCAATAAGAGACACCAGACATCAAAAAAGACCTGGCTAGTAGTTTCACGCCCCCGAAAAATAGTAGTCGCTGAGGATCACCATCTCAATCTCTGAAACCACCAAGCAGATTTCATAGTCGAACTAGTCCAAGCAAATTCAACTTGTCCAACTGGTCCAGCTGGTCCAACTGGTCAAACTACCCTTGGTGAGTTCCCCAGGGTGCCTCTCCACCAGCAACACCACGGCCAGGCCGCGTTGCCGTCGGTTGCGGTGCCCCAAAGGGGTCAGTGGAATGGCGTGAAGGCCAATCTCCAGGCCGAACCTGCACAGCTTGCTGGAAGGGTCACGGAATCTCTGATTTGTGTCTCAAGAAATGTGGTGCCAATAAATCTGCAAAGTTCAGTTCTGGGTCGGTGCTTGACCATCTCATGACCATCTGGTTGGGTCAATGATTTTGAGGCCATGTGTGGACAACAAAAACTCCAAAAGTTGGGAGGATTAATATCCAGTAATATCCATGATAATTCCATTAATCATCAATCAATCACTATCAATCACTATTCATGGCCCAGCTTTGACAAACGCCCGTCTTGTTGCCGCCTGTCAGCGAGCTCCGCTGACATGGCTTCGTCACCACAACTGAGCGCACAGACATCCAGCCAAAAGCAGGGACGGCTGTGGACAAGCAACGATAAGTTGATGAGGTTGAAAGGAACTTGGGTAGAGAAAACTATGGAAGGATCAGCACGACAAGTCTTTGCACTTGGATTCCTCCAGGAACATAGTGAGGCCTATAGTGTCTGGAACATTCTGGAACTGTTTCAACTGCTTCAACAACTGTTCATGTTTTGTGCGGCCTCCGCTCCAGTTCTTCAGCTTTATGCCGGGGGAACATGCGCAGTTGTCTCGGCTGCCACTCCTGCAGTAAGGAGAGGGTGTCTACCGGGTACCGTCCTGCCTGTTCCCCTGACTGCACCTTCGGACATCTTTCAGCGACATGCACCGCAAGGCGCGTCATTGTTTGTCGTGGATTCACGTCACTGATGGGCTGCAGCAGCAGCCTCCAGCGCTTCACTCTGGGTCTTGGGTAAACCAATGACAGTTGCGAGCCACGTATGCCATACAAAATCTAAGTTGTCCAAGTTTGGTCAACTGCGCACCTGCCCTCTGGTTCAGCGCAAAGAAAGCCATCCACCCCACAGGGTCCCCTATAGCCGGCGCGTTGCAGCGCTTGTCCCACACACTGCGCGATGGACCAGGCAATCCAGTCAGCCTTGTCATGCGATGATGCATTGACATGGCTTCAGGAATCGGTCACAATTCCAGTTTTGCCAAACCACCCAAGTTGCCAAGTCAGCCAAGTGGCAAATTCTTCAGCCGCTGAGACACGTGTATCCAACGCTTGGGCCTCACTTTCATGCCAAGCTGCGATATGTTCAATGACATGTTGGCAGTTTTTGCCTAAATGGGAATGGATAATGGATACTTAGGATACTTCAAAAATCTTCAATGTACTTCATTGAAAACCCAGAGGCCCTACGTTTTTGTGCATCATGTGGCCACCGCCCCCGAGCAGCTGGATCCCCGGCCCAGCTGGTGCTCCAAACATTCGGCGACAAGTCCGTGGACACAAAGTGGCCACGCTCGTTGGTGTGGAAAATATTCCTCAAGGGCAACGCGAGGTGAGGGGAGGATAAAACATCCCCCCCATTAATATCAATTATATTAATTACCCATGTTGATTGGACATATTGTGATTGACATGCAGTGCATAAACCCAATTCGCTGAGGCTAAGGTTACAGCCTGATCCTTGAATTCACGGGCTTTTAAAGACTTTATAATTCATTCCTCTACGCCCTACGCCGCCATAAATAGTTATTGTCTCTGGGCTGGAGGGCAGGTTTGGAGTTTGTGAACAATGTCATCTTTTTGGTGGTGCAAACCTGAAAAATTGTGAAATTCTATGTCGTTCTGCGAATGAGTTTCTTGCTAAAGATGGAGATGCCATCTTCGAAGACATCAAACTGTACGGAAAAATCGAGAACGCGCTGATACTCCTGAGACATGGCAGAAAGCCAGCACGAGACCAGCTCTGGTCCAAGAACTTTGAGTTTCAAGATGTTTGAAGCTGCTTGAAGATGCTTGAAAATGCTTTAAGATGTTTGAAGATACACAAAAATCTTCAAGACTTGACTTCGAGAGTTGGGATCAGAGCCCAGGGGCTGGCTCTACCAGCACATCTCCGTCTTGCAAGCGTGCCCGAAGCCAGGACAGGAAGTGCTGGCGTTGCTCCTGGGCCGTTTTGGTGACGAAACCCATAAAATGCATTACCATTGCATCCGTAAAGCAAATACAGCAAGCCCATATTCCGCCCAAACTGGAAACACAATTAGACAATGTCGGAATTCAGCGTGTTCAATTGTGTTTCGACGGCTTCGTGAAGCGGCCACGGCACCGGTGTCTCGGAGTAACGGCTGATACGATTGCTCTGCCCTGCCCAGCCGAGCTCGGCTTTGATGAAAGCATCACGAGGTCCTGGGCGAAATTGGGAGACAACCTCCACAACCTTCCCCCGGTTCAGCAGGGAGATTCTGTGAAAATCTGAAAAACCTTGGAGAGGTCATTCACCTACGACCTTTGAGGATTAAAGGCAGTTGAAGGCAGTTGGTAATGTTCTGCTCTGCCAAGATATCTGAAACACGCACGGAATTCTTGCGAATGGTCGATGTATGTCGATGTCCATGTGGATGAGGTTGTGACACAAAATGCAGAAACTTCCTGCTATGTCTGTCGGCCCCTTTTGTCTTATCCTTTTCAAAAAGCCAGTCTGTCCATATCTAAGTTTCAATAGTTTCGTTTACAGATTAAGGTTTTTTTTAAAGTAAACCATGGTTCTTCACCCCGGAATATAGGGTGTTCTGCCATTTTTTCAATTCTGTGAAACTTCAAAGGAGGTCTCAAGCCGGCCTACGTCATTGATCGCTTTCAGCGCTTCCTCTTCGCTGCTGCAAATGACCTCGAATGCCCCGGGGTGGATGGTGCCCAAAGTGAATGCGGAGTACTTGGTGTCTATCATACTCATACTCATAATATATATATATATATATATTATATATATATAATATATATATATATAAGTCAGAAGGGATTTAAGACCCAATTACCAGCTATTTCCCAACCATTTCCCCCAGCATTTACCACTCCCAGCCTGGCACGACGCCCCCAAGGGCCCTCGAGGCTCGGACCCCAGCGTCCACTGCAGATCCACAGCGACCTCCACCGCTGCGGACATGCAGCTCCTCTGCATAGTCCTGATCGGGAAATGGCGTTGATGCTTAAAGTTTGAATGAGTTTTTTCAGATTTTTTGGGGGTCACCAAAAAGGATAGAAACATATAGAAACATGTTATTTAAATGTGTTTTTGTGTTTTGGTTCTACCAAAACGGGAAACCTGGGGCCCGGTATCCGTCAAACCCAGTCCGGCCATGCCTGGCGCCACTGCACTGCACGCTGCACTGCCCAGGTCTTCCCATGCAACAACTCCATCTGCGGACACGGACTTTGCAGCCTCGGAGCGGAGCCTTTCCTCAACGGAACCTCGCAGAATAACCATCAAAAGCACTGTGAAACTGACAGGAGGCAAACCAACAACCACCAGCAAAGCACCAGGAAATCACCAAAACCCAGCGTCATTGAGACTCCCCCACCAAGTTTGCCCAGAAACTCCTTTGCCAGATCTTCAGACCAGCAGTAGGGCTCCCACTCCACGCCGTCGCTACCCAGTTGCTGTGCAGTAGGGAGGTCCACCACCTGAATCAATATTTTGCCAGAAGGTGTGCATCCCAAGACTTTTGCAAGATTGTCATGGTTTCTTTCACCTAAAATCAAGAATCAGGAGCATGTTCAGCATTTTATTGACACATCCCAACTTCAAAGGAGCTACGTCAACACCCCGTGCTTTCTCACCCCACCTGCGGCAAGCCATGACCAGCTCCAAAGCCCCAGGCCAGCAGTGCATCCCTTCGCTGTGCTGCTGCTTCTGAAAGACCTGGCTTTGGGTTTGGATCACTTCGAAGGGATTAGGAAGGCCAGTTATGGCTGCTGACGTCTGTTGGTGGCTCTCTGCTTAGTAGTGGGGGAATCCCCGAAAGATATGTGGTCAGCTTCCCAGTGTCGGTGCCTCCATCACTGACAGGCTGCACAAGCACGTAGTCCTTTTCCGTGCCTTGCAGGCCAACGAAAAAGCCTCCGGAGTGCTCACGGATAAGTGTCTCAGCCCATCATGCCCATCCATTGTCTGGGACATCGATGAAACCCAGTTGCAAACAAACATGAGCCTCATCCATGAGCCTCCATGAATCCACAGAAATTCTGGAAATCCAATATATTGGGAAAGCGTCCAACTTGGGTTCACCGTTCAGCCACAAAATCAACAAATTGCCGCAGGTTAATGCAGGTTACATGTCTGCCTAGATCCGCTGCAGCTGGGCTTTGGGGCTTCAAGCCGCCCTTGGGCCCAGCAAAGGCAAAAATCCGGCCAGGCCCCTGGGCCCCGCTGATCTTGGAGAGGATGGCTTAGGATCGGTCCATCTCGGGATTCCATTCTGGTTAAACAGAAACCACATTGGATAAACATGGATAAACATGGATAAACAATTAAACAGAAGTTTCAAAATTGAATTCTGAACATAGCCTTCCTTCAAAAAAGGAAGCCAAAACTGGGAAAATCACAACTGACTGTCTGTGCCTAGGCAAATAGAAAAATGTAGCATTTGATTCAGATTAACGTCACGGCTGCGCTTCCATACTGGAGCGTCGTGGGAAAACTATTTGCCAAGTGAGTCACTCTTATGGACTTATGATGACTTATGGTCAATCCCTTTGACCAGTCCAGTCACTACCACCCACTCTGCCTTGGACATCGCCTTCAGAGCAAGGCCACGTCCCCGCGCTCGATCAGAGGCTGGCGCAAGCCTTGCACCAGACTGTGCTTATTTGTAGCGATAGTATGTGATAGTCACTGATAGTCTGGGGTAGGTGGTTGGGGCCTTGTGAAGCAATTAGCAATAAGCAATTAGCAATAAGCAATTAGCAATTGACTGATAGTCTGTTCTAGTTCCTCCCACAGTTCACCATAAGTTCACCGCACGTTGCTCGCGTTGCTCACCCGCTAAGCACCCGGACATTGCAAACGCCGCAACTCCAAGCGCTGGTGCTAGCGGGGGACGCCAGGGACGCGATGGAAAACTCTTTGGGATGCACGGAGCCACAGGCCCGCAGCATCCACAGCCGCTATGACCATGACCAGGCCGCATCTAAGACATCTAAGACATCTAAGACATCTAAATCGATGGAAGAAAAGCCGTTGTGCCTGTTCACATTGTTCACAAGGATCAATTTTATGATAAATCTAAGCCCTCAAAGCCACAAATGTTTGAACCATTGGTTGAAACAACCATCTTGTAGAACATGTGAAATGAAGGACCTGGGACCTATGCAGTTGATCAAGGTGTTTAGATCTTGGAACAATTAATCTTATCTGGATGTTCAAAATGGCTGCATCAAACATCGTTGATTGATCTTGTTTGCCATGTTCATGGCACCTAACCCTCCGTATTTGTAGCTTGACCCAAACCATGGCTTCCATTGGCTCTCCTTTTCCATGCCATGACCATGATGCCAATCCTACTGTAGCACCTCTGGCGCCGAAGTTTAGCACATCATCAAACCGATCCCAGTTTCATCCACCAGTTCGGATCATGACTTGGTCTTCATGTGGACTAAAATGGTCTAACTTTGGATGATTTGGGGTACCCACATTTTAGGAAGCCCCCATATGCCATGAGGAGAAGCTTCAGATGCCAAACTGTCTTCTGCCAGATTTTTTCCCTGCCAAATGCGGAAATCAACGCCAGGGCTCCGCCAGTGCTGCCCCTGATATTGCCGTGACCTGGGGTGCTTGGCATTTGGGGATTTTGGAGATTGGTGAAAATTGGGGTCCAAGTGGACCAGCAAAATCATGTTCAAATGATTGCGATTCGTTGATCATCACCGAAAAGCAGGTCTTCCTGATGCAATTTTCCCAGCCCCACCTGCCCATTGGCCCAAGGGCCTCTCACTTGGGAACGATGCGAAGCAGATTCATCACACAGCGGGCCACCTTGTCGAGAGGATTGGGCCTCAGCTAGTGAGCATCTCTCGGGAAAAAGACCTGCCAAGCATTGCTAAGCATTGCCAAGCTCTGGGCGAATAAGAGGTCCTCTTGTGGTGGCAGTAGTCCAAAAAGATCTCCTTCCACTCGTGGGAGTTGGTGACCTTGCCAATGTAGACACCTCGCAAGTGAGATACGACACTCTCATGAGTTTACAACCTGCTTGCTTGAATGGATAGAGATCCATCCTTTCTCGAGTTGACATTGTTTCCCCCGTTCAGAAACCGTTGATGTAGTCGTTCCAAGGTCTATCCTTTTTTCAACAGCCAAGATCTGCACCAAAGAAGAGGGAAGACGTACCAACCAATGTGAAGGATGGCCAGAACCAGGTGTTCACGTAAGGCACCTTGGCCAACTGAGCAACAACAAACAGGGTTCAAATCTGAAGAAAAGAGCTTTCCAAGACTATTTGACTATTTCATTTAAAACAAATTGGAGCTGTTCAAGCAAACCTCTCGTTGGTCCATGCATACAATAGTTGGAAAGTTGAATTTCAAGGCTCAAAGTTTTTCTGGCCTGGCAAAAGAACTTAAATGGGCAAGTGATGATCCTGTTCTTTCAAACGGTTCCTTCAAAACTTCACTAGTCACGTACCCTTTCCCAGCTCTACCCTGGGCCAAAGGAACGAGTTCATCCTTGGCCATGGCTTTCAAGTGCTTGCGCCTATCGCCAAGGGTTACAGTTCCCAAGATGTGAGGAAGGTCAAGTGCCAGACTGGACCCAGCCTTAAAAAGCTCTTGAACTGCAGCACGGGGCACTGTGATCACTGTGATCCAAACTGCTGCGAAACCGATTTCAATGGACCATTTGATGGGATCTGATGCCTGCAATGTGAGCCATGCGACGTGAACGGTCTTTGGGGAAATAGATAAGCCGTTTTGATATAGTTTTTTTTCGACTATTTGTTCTTTGCGAATTGGTTGTTCAATGAGAGTTGCTCCTCTACTACAGTAACCAAATGAAAACTACGGGTTGGAGATGGTTGAAGTGATACCTGAGTTGCCTTACATGGCTAGCATTGTCCTTCGTATATATTCACCCACCAAAACTAGGTACTGTCACCTCGAAGCGCCCAGTTCGAAGACTGTTGCAGAGATAATATCAGATAATATCAGATAACTCCATGTGTGGTTCATAGAAACCTTAGGTCAGGTTCTCTCCAATGTAGCGGGGATTGGTCTTCATCTCTGATAGGATGCTCTGTTTTTCGATGTCAAAACAGGGCGGTAACTGGTTGGTTGGCTCTCTTTTCACCATCTCTGCATGAGACACTCCCGTACTGGCGCGCTATTTACGGCAAATCCGGGTGAAAATCTGCAGACTCAGAGGGCGGTGGCATGGAATGAATGGATCATGCACCATGAATCAACACTGGGCAACCTCAAAATATCTCCGCGCCACATATTTCTGCCTCTTTTGACTACGCATCGGTCATCTCAACAGTGCTCACTGCACCACCCTCACCAGCCGTGAGGGCGAACTTGACCGCATTGATCGCTGAAACTGGCAGGATGCAGGAATGGTTGACATGAGAGCAAGAAAGGCCCAAATGGCCCAAATGTCACATTAAGAAATTCATATAAATTCATCTAATCGTGACAAACTCAACACATAGGTTGCTGGAGCTCAAGCTGTTGTGGTTTCTGCCTAGGGCCTTGAAGCCGAGTCATATTCCTGTTTCTGGAGCCCGCTGGAAATCTGTGCGTCCTATGCCCATTGGAACCTTGAAAAATGGAAGCAAAACAGCAACTGCACCTTTTGTATTTGCCAGCGTTCATCTCTCGTCAAGCAAAACACCTCTCTTTTCCAAGATTTGCTGAGGGTTTCGCTTTATGGAGCTGTACAATTTTGGGAAACGAGGTCCAGCTTGCCTTCACCATGAACTCTGTACAAAGCCAGGCTCGGACCCACACAAAAGCTACTTCCTACTGACAGTCTGTCTCCTTTACATATGACACTAGCGATAGGCTCCTTGCGGGTAACCCATCACTTGTGCTTGTGGCGCATAGACCGGTGGACCCATCATCATCTGCTCCGGGGTGTAGCCAGTGGGATACATGGCTGGCCCCTGCGCAAGCACCACAGGTGGTGGCCCCTGCTTCTGCGACTGACAGCAGCATGGGCAGCAACAGCTAAGACACGCCAGGCAGCCGAGGAGCTCGCAGCAAGACAGGAGGCCACAGCCTTCCAAACAATCGCGACAGCAATCTCCACCACAACAACCTGTACAGCCAGCACAGCAAACTGCACAGCAAAGGGTCTCTGCAGCCGCAGCTTCAGCGACCTGAGCCATCTTCGTGCGGGCGCGAGATTGAAAGGAACTGAAAGGAATGAGCTTGAGCCGCGGCAGCAAACAAAACATCAGCAGCCAGGGGCAGCCAGCATGGAACCTGCTGAAAGCGAAGGGGTCAGCATCCATAGAAATCCACTGCTCGTTATTCTCCCGTGCAAAACGACCCCAGCATCCCACAGCCTCGGGCATAGTCTGGTAAGCCTCCCATGCCGTGGCAAGGCGATGAGACAAAGTCTATCACAGAATTCCAACATTGCAGCATGCAAGGACTGCAAGGACACTCATTTCATTCCATGCCAACACAAGCTGAAGTCTCTTGCATATAGGCACCGTGCATGTTCACAGTGCAAGGATGTTCAAGGAGGGACTCAAACAGCCCACTCAACAACCATGGCAAGTTTCCGTAGAAAATTCGGAAGTAGAGAAAGGACGGCTGCTGCATTGTCATATTGTCAGACATGTTGACTCTGCCTTCTGGCCAGCATCAAATTGAGGTGGAGGTCGTTCCTGAACTACAAGGCTGATCAAAATATCGTCTCCGACTCCCTACATTTTCATCTGCACTTCTTGAGAGTCGGGGCCTGCATGGAGGCCATTCCTCTTGGCACAGGTGCTGGAGTAAACCTCGGTGACTCGGCAGGCACCACGGAGCCGCGAATCCCCTGTATATCTACACAAAATTCGGTGTCCAGAAAACATGGCATCTTGTGCTTGCGAAGGGATTGGAGAATCCACAAACGTGCAGTTCCCCTCCGATTTCTTAATGGAAACTCTTCGCACTATCTGCAGTACTTAAAAATCCGCAAACCTCTATGGAATTCGCTGCGCGCCCCTGGGGTCCGGGGATGCGCCCTGGGTGTCGGGCTGCGGTGCCACGTTGAAGGATCGCCCCAGTGCGCTCTTCAAGTGCGGCAGTAGCTCAGCCTAGGGGCAGGGATCATGATGGAAAAATATGGAAAATATGGGCAGAAATTGGTAAAAACACGGGAACATACAGTAATAAATATATAAACTATATATAAGTTGGAAAATCATGAATTTTGATCAATAGAAGTTTAGGATGATGACTTCAGCACTTCCTCTCACCCTTCCCAAATTCCCACAAGCTGCCAAGCCACGTTGTATTGACTCCTGGCAGCACCATGAGGTGGTATACTTGGTATATCTTGCTATACTGAATGCTCACCTGGATCAAACCCGCAAAATTCATAAATCATCACAAATCTATATTCAAAATTATGAGAATAGGTGACATTGCTCCAACCCTTGTCTTTTCCCCAGGCTCACCAACAAGATCGGCATGTCCTGACAAGTTTTGAGTACTTGGAGGTGATGTACAGTGCAGTGAACTTGAACCTCAGCCAAGCATTTACCAATGCCACAAGGGCAATTGTTTAGGAGCCCGCAGCGATATGACTGGCTAATTTCACAACCATCTTTTTCAGACTTGGAATCGGAAGACCATGCACTAGGCATTATAGCTGCCACGCTCTGCCAAGTGGCACAATCGTCAGAGTCAAGAAGAGCACCAGCGGTACAGCAGTCAGCCAAGCCCAAATGAAGAGGAAAAGGAAGGCGATGTCAACCAAGATGGATGCTGCCTGCAGAAGCAACACAAAGATTTTGAAAACGGAAAAGATTCAACGCTGCTCTCATCTGTTGGTTCTTGCTCATCGCTGAATCTAGGATCTAGGATCCACACCAGGAAGTAGTAGTACATGTTCCTTAGTTGGCCCAAATGTTTGACGCATATAGGCCGAGTTCCCCTTACAAAGAGGCATCCCTTCTTGTCTTAAGGATTCAATTCACAGGAAAGTGCCTAAGTAGCAATAGGTGGCCTTCACGATTCCCAACAGTTCAGAAGGAAGCTCACACCATGGTCATCCTTTCGAGATTGGGCTGGGATCCACTGGAAATGGCATGATTCCCCCGGAAGCCAACCAGGCCTTTCAACCATGCCCCACCGAAACTACATCTTTTGTCCACCGCTTGCAGTTTCCAGTACCCAACAGCCCAAATGCCTCAATGCCAAGGTTCAAATGGCTCTCCAACATGTAAACTGCTCCGACATAGGCCTGGAAATCCAAAGGATTTGAGCAGTGTGCCACACCCACTGTCGTCCCTTTATGCTGCGTATTTAGAAGGATTTCACAGAATGGATCGTGACAATCCCCAAAATATTGGATAGTATGATCCCCTACAATCATTGACCAATAAGGGTTTGAACATTGCCCATTTGTTGTCCCAATATCTGGCTGGTGTGGAAAAATTAAAAACATATTTACATTATCTGATTTTGATCTCGTACTCATGTGCGGCTGTTTTTACCAGGGGTGTAGCTGTGCACACACATTGAACCTTGCTGCCTTCACAAAACACACCCATTCTGCAGCAGATTTTGGTGGCACCTGCACTATGAAGAATACCTCAGGGCCGAGAGTTGGTGCAGTAACTCCACAGCTGGATTCAAACATATTCAAACCTTATCCTCAGCAACACTCAAGTGGCACCCATGGCGCACGCTCACAAGGCAAAACGCGGAATAGCCCCACTGCACTGGCTGGGAAAGGGTGATGCCCGAGACAATGCTGAAGGGCCTATCTCCTGCAATCAGCATCAGGTGAAATTGCGAACAAAAAGTCCAGTGAGAAAACAAAAAATGTTCCAAACCAAACAAAATTGAGCAGAACATGTTGAACATGCCACCTTGAAGGATGGGGAAATTGGGGATTGCGCATCTTTCACATCTCCAAAAGCTATGCCTAGAATGTGATCACCTCCAGCCAGGCTGGTTGCTCCGTGTCCATGCTTTCTATTGCAAGTGCTCGATTATGAAGGATCAACGGGGTCTGAATGGCTTGGGTATTGGGTATGACATGTCTCACCATAACGTGCCTGGGGCTTTTGAGAGGATCAAGACGCACAACGCAAAGTGCAAGGCCAAAACGATGTAGATCTCAGATCCGATCGCGATGAAACCAGGACCGGTAGCCGAAACCCGGTCTGAGGATCTGGCCCAAAAAGAGCTCCTGCGGGGACTGAGGGCACGGACAAATCTCTCAAACAGACCAAGGGGGTCACCAAGGATTCATGGCGATGACTTCTTGAGGAGATTAAGTAAGACGAGATACCTACTCATATTGTAGTTTCAGTGTGCTTTGAGACAGGACATTTTCCCTATCTGTTTGTCTTTTTAGTGCGAAAGAACGGTAACTTGGAGGACATGGTACAGGAAATGTACCGTAAATACATCCAACATTAGCATAAATGCCCATTTATGTTGCCATGGTATACTTTCCAGTGACTTGAAAATGATCGCAGTGAACCGATGACCAAAACAAAAGCCAACAATCTGTTAATCTGTTTCGGTGTGCAGAGATGAATGAACTGCCTTCACACATTGTGAGTGGTCGTCTCGTCTTGTTCTCTGCGGAAGTTTTGTTGTCACAGACGAATTGAATCAATATTGCCCTGAACAGGAGTGTGACGCTAGAGAAGCTGGAAAATTCGAGTTTACATCAGTTTACAGCTTCAGCTGTAGTGAAGTACCCCGCGAGCAGCCGTCTCTCCTGGTCAGGAGTATTCTAAAATCATCCATTGCCATGGTGCACTCCTGAATGGTTCGCTACCTCAGTGCATAAACCAGAAGCCACCAGCACTGTCAGCAAAAGTCGGGAAAACTCGCATCACTTGACAGGATCGCCTCATAGTTCCGGGAAGGACCCCAGTCCTCCATTCATCTATAACCTTTCCAATCCTTTCCATACTCCTGCTCAAATGAAATGGTTGCATGCCTGTTTGCAGCCAAGCTTCGCGAATATGGCGGGTTTGGCCATGAGGCTTGAGCCAGACCCTTTTTCGCAGTGGCAGAGGGGTAGCAACAAAACTGAGAAACAGCTGCCCAAGTCGGTCATAATACGAGCCAGGGTCAAGTGACATGGGACTACTGGGGTATGGTCATTCCACCATTAGGATCTCCTTATGATGGGTCTATTCACCCTTTGAATTCTGAATGGGGGGATGACCATCCCTTTTATAGGAAGACAAACCATGTTTTGACCATATCACATACTTGAGAACAAGGGATAAAGGACAAGAGCTAGCTGGGAGGGTAAAGGGATAAGGACGAACGTGTGGTGGAAGAGCAGTGTGTGAGGAATTGGGAGATGCAAAGTGGAGTGTAGGTCTGATGATGCTGATCCTGATGGCCCTGGCAATACCTTCCTAAAGTGAGAAGGACTTCAGCTAGCAGAAGCTTTCGTGATTTTGAGGTCATCCAAAGTCCTACATTTGAACCAGAAATGATCTTGCCACCCACTTGGCCAGCGCTGCACTCCATTTTGCTGAGGCTCGGCCATTAGGGCTCCACGGCTAGTGGCTCCTGATTGCCTCGGCTGGTTGGCAACAGAGAAACCTCACACAATACCACGTCCTTCCCGGTCCTTCCCAAAGAAGCCTGAGTCAAAAGTCTTACCACCTAGGGATGGGATTTGGTATAATCACCAGTACGGGGTCTGAAAACCACCCACGGGTCAAGGTTCTCACCGCTCGAACCATCCAAGTGACACTTTAGGTCCAACTCGGCTAACATCGTCTGCGCTTCTTGCAAGGAGACCGCTGCCTTGTGTGCCACCTCTGTCGCTTCCTGAAACCCCAGTCCAAAGCTATGAGCTGCTTACAAAATGGACATGATCCCTCTCTTCGCATTCCTCCGAATGGTTTCAGCATGTACTCCCCATTTGCCCAAACTACATTGATATGTTTGCATTTGGCATTCTCTATTTTGCTGTTTGCACCTTTATACACCCTTTGCGTTTGTCTGAAATGGGTAGACCCCCAAGATTCCATGTTGGATCATAATCATGTTCCCATCAAAATAGCCACATATTGAGGCACCCATATTTGGTTACGCCCATGTCCCCAAGAAAAAACTCCACATGAAATGCGCCTGAAACCAGCTCTGTAGCGAGGCCATGTCCTCACCCGTGGCGCCAAAGCTGGGCTTGCAGGGCCCAGGCATCAGCAGCTGCTGCTCGGGGGTTAAGGTCAAGGCACCTAGAGACGACCAAACTCATAACAGGCCCCCGGAAATTCTGCAGTTTCACCAACCCCTTATGTATTTATTGATTTATTGATTTATTCATGTATTTATCTATCTATTTATTTATTTGTATTTGTATTGTATCTCATTGTATCTCTATATATGTATTTCTGATATCAGTGGAATGTAATCTCATCCCCAGATCAGAAATCACAATCCCCCCCATGAATTTGACCCAAAGATGAGTAGATCAAGCGTCCTCAACGTCTTCTGGATTGAAAACTTGTCATGGCCGTGAAATGCAGTGGCTTGTCTTAGAGGCGGCATGCGTAATGTCAAGGCACTGATAAGCATCAAGAGTGCAGCTCTCTGCTGCTCCAGAACAGGAGTCACCTTGAAATGGACAGAATCACGCTGAAAGCCCAAATATCTTCGAGTTGTGCGAAATGATACAGCATTGCACAGGTTTGAGGGAGCACCAAAGAGTGGAACAAGGGAGTTCTAAGTGGTTGGACAGCTCACAGCTTCGTGTAGATGCTTGTACATGCTTTGATGAGGCATTGATGGCTTCAAGATTTTTTCCATAGCTGCTCATCACATTGCAAATAAATACCCAGGTCCAGTAGTTCAATGCCGAGGCACAGCAAAACTGCTTGCTGGAACTGCTTCACCACTGTGCCTGCAGTATACCGCGGCATATCTTTTTCAATACTATAATCGCAATTTCTTGATGGACAAATAAGATTCTAGACAAATATGGACAATGAACTGTTCTAAGTTCTTTCACTTTCCATACCAGTCATTCACTGCGCCTGACAGATCTGTCCAGCGCTGAGTACAGCGAGAAGGCCACTGTCGCGGCTTGCAAGTACTCCTGGACAGGCCGCCCTGGACTCCACTACTCGTTGCATCAAAAGGAAAGTCTATACAGAAACCATAGTTTTGACCCCGCAAATAAGAGGTTGGCTGCAAATTCTTCCATCAATTATGGGACAACTGGAAAGGTCCAAAATTGTAGTCCTGCTCGCTGAAGTAGAGGGCATAGAGCTGCTGGTAACAGGCCAATGCATTTGTGCCTGCCACCGGGGTGCCAATGCCAGCATTCCTCAGCGCACTGCTTTTTCAAAGCTGCATGTCTCTGCAAAACAACACTCCTGCTGTTTGGTGTGCGGGTAAGCAAGAGTCAAGAGCATCAATCCTTGTTGAAGCTGATGCGAAAAGCTGTTTGATGTTGTCCAGACGGAAGCTCATTGTGACTGAGCAATATCCACAATACACGGTCTATCATTCAAACAAATCACTCCAACTATAGTGCAGCTTGACTGTTCCGTTGGACTTACGACAGATCCCATACTGTCGACTGCCAAGTCCCTCAATTGCAACTAACACCCATTGATGTCTGCACTTCAAGGACCACGCCTACTCTTTGTTCACCCTGAGATTTGTTGAATATTTATTTATTACCTATATATCTACCTATATATCGCCTGAAGGATGAACTTTGCAGTGCTCAAAACCACCAACATCCCATGGTTTCGCGAAACTTTGAGACGCTTTGCTGCCACAGCTCCCATGTAATTTCTCCAGGAGTTGCAGCCGCTGCCGGGCATCCATGGCTTTGCTGCGGATCCAGATCTGCAGTGCAAAATGGGAAGAAATGGGATATCACGAAACAGCTGGTCAAGTATGTATTTGATTTATATATATATATATTATGCATCCATATTATATATATACATATAATTACATATATGCATATTTAAAAGCAACGAGATTAATGATAATGCTCAAGAGTTGGATGATGACGACTAGGCCCACATTGATGCCACCGCTTGGACCCTCTAGACAGCTTCCAGCTTGTCATGCGTGGCTAGCTCATGCCTAAACACACCTGTGCAGATCCTTGTTGCCTTAGATTTCGCGATGGAACCACCTTGAACAGCTTCAAGACATATAGAGACATATAGAGACATAAAGAGACGTTATATATCGTTATATAAAAACCAAGCACTACCTTCGGATCAAACCAAGCAAAACGGAACCATCTATGCAGAGCACAGGGGGTTCCACAATGTTCCACATTTCCAGACGTGTTGATGTAGAGATGTTGCAATGATCCGTGCAAAGTCCAAATAGTAAACACACAGTAAACATGAAAACACACCATCAAGATCCATCAAGTGTCTTTCTGAGTGTCTTTCTCTTTCTGTTCCAGGTGACAGGTGACATGAATTTTTGCGCGCATCCAGTACAAGAGCCAAGGACCTGAGCACACTCTGCGGAGTGGGGCCGCCGCTTTCTTTCTCAGATGCAATACATGGTGTCAGCTCAAGATTAGAGAGCGCGAATTTCTTTCGAACAGAGAAGGAATGTGCGAACTCAGGTGATTTCCTTCCGAGCTTCCTTGTGCAAATGCGTGTATGGAACTAAACACTGGAGCTTAATCCTGAGTTCGCACGCTTCTCAACATAGCCACATAATATCACAAAGTCATAAAAACATCGGAGAGACTCTCCTCATCTATGCTGAGGGCAAATAAGGGGGTTGTGGCTCTCCGATGGGAGGCCTGAAGAAAGGACAGAATGGCCCATGGAAGTCGGTCATCGGCCGACAGTGCAAGGAAACAAAGAGTGCAAGAGGCTTTCCTTTTGAACTACACAAAGTTTGAAAAAAAAAACAGGAATTTGCAAAAAACACAATGTGCTTTGTCTGGAGAAAAGTCAAAAAAAATGGCCACTTGCTTGGGTCATTTAAGTGGTTCTCAATTTAGGCGGTTATTTATGGTTGAAGCTGCCTGCAGTGCAAGTTCCAATTTATCAAGTCAAGGTGTGTCAAATCTCGTGAACCTTGAAGGAGCTTTTGATCCTACCAGCTCACCACTTTGCTCGGATGCCTCCAACCTAGCCAACAATCCAATGGGCAGATCTTGCTTCACTGAAAAAGCAATTGCTGCATTCCAACGGCGCAATGCACCACACCGGTTTCTTAAGTTTCTTTGGATGCGCCACAGTTGCAGGTTCGCTCCTGGCCTTCCAGGATCGTAGAGACCATGCTTTCGCTGGGCAGAACCATATTTCTTTGGCTAAAGGAGCAAATATCTTTCCATATCTTTCCTTCCTTGCCCATCAGTGCCGCCCTGAAACCTAGACAGCAATTTCAATGCAATTTCAATAATCACTTTATTCAAATGGCCTTTGGGCCATTCAAAACCAGGCCATGAAGCACATCTGCAGTGTCCCCGGACCCATGAGAGGCCATTCAGCAAGGCTACCGTGGGCAGTCAGCACAGGTTTTGGGTCTCACTTCAAAAAGACCCTCCTGTGGCCCGCAGGGTGTGAACATGGATGGTGGCATGGAGCCATCGACCCATGAGAAAAACCCTGATTTTGAAAGCATGGTCTTGCAAACGTCCAAAAGGGGTGGAGCAATTTCAACAGTCTGATCACTTTAGAGGTGTTAAATTGAGAACAGCATGCAAACATGATCAAACAAAGGGGCACTACAGTAAACGTCTCGCCCTGGAAGCAAAAAACTCACCTAAAACAGTGGACATGCCAGTTTTCGAGGCCGCGTTCGAAACCGTTTTTTCTCAAAGGGGGGAGGGGGAGGTAATCTTATTTGCCTAGAAGGAGTTCGAGCCAGGGGGCGCGGGGCAGGGGGGAGGGGGGGTGCATTTATTATTATTAATTGTTGCAAGGCAGGGGGGAGGGGGAAATATTTATTGTTTGGGTGCGAGGTGGGGACGGGAGGGGGGAGGGGGAGGAGATTATCATGAGTGATTGTCAGAGGGGGGGGGAGAGCGTTATCTTTTGCCGAGAAGAGTGAAGCCAAAGGGGCGGGGGTGGTACGGGCGAGGGGGGGGATTATTTTTATTATTTTTTTGAAAGGCCGGGGGGAGGGGAACTATTATTTTTGGGTGCGAGGTGGGCGGACGGGGGGAGGGGGGAGGGGGAGGAAGATTATCATGAGTGATTTTTTTCAGAGGGGGGGGGAGAGCGTTATCTTATTTGCCGAGAAGGAGTTGAAGCCAAAGGGGCGGGGTACAGGGAGGGGGGGGGTTATTTTTATTTATTTTTTTGCAAGGCCGGGGGGGGGGGGAATATTATTGTTTGGGTGCGAGGTGGGCTGACGGGGAGGGGGGAGGGGGGGGAAGATTATGATGATTGATTTTGGTAAGAGGAGGGGGGGGGGAGAGCATTATCTTATTTGCCGAGAAGGAGTTCAAGCCAGAGGGGCGGGGTAGGGGGAGGGGGGGGGGGGGCGCATTATTATTATTTGTTTTTGCAAGGCCAGGGAGGGGGGAGCATCATTTTTTTGGCGCGAATGAAGCCATTGAAAGGCAGCAGGTGGGTTGGAGGGGATCGGGAGGGCAGAGAGAGTAGCCAAGGGCAAGTGGGCGGGAGGGGAGGGGGGGAGGGGGGGAGATTATTATACTACTACTACTACTACTACTACTACTACTACTACTACTACACTACTACACTACTACCACTACTACTACTACTACTACCACTACCACTACGACTACTACTACTACGACGACTACTACTACTACTACTACCACTACCACTACCACTACTACTACTACTACTACGACGATTACTACGACTACTACTACTACTACTACTACGACTACGACTACTACTACTACTATGACTACGACTACGACTACGACTACGACTACGACTACTACTACTACTACTACCACTACTACTACTACTACTGCTACTACTACTACTACTACCACTACTACTACTACTACTGCTACTACTACTACTACTACTTACTACTACTACTACTACTACGACTACGACTACGACTACGACTACGACTACGACTACGACTACGACAACTACGACGCAACTACTGCTACTAGCTCATGGAGTTCTCGGCGGGGATGGTGGGTGGAAGGCGGGGATGGTGGGTGGAGGGGGGGGGAGCGATTATATTTATTTATTTTTTCTCGGGGGGGAAGGGGGGCGCGGAACATTCTTATTTTGTGTGTATTCCAATGCATTCGTATGTCTTCCAATTCATTCGTATGTCTTCGGAAAAAAATTGAAACCCAATTCATTCGTATGTCTTCCAATTCATTCGCATGTCTTCCAATTCATTGGAGGGGGGTACCCCCCCCCGAACCAATATTATTATTTCGCGGAAATAAAAGGCGGAACGCCAATTCATTCGTACGTCTTCCAATTCATTCGTATGTCTTCCCCCCCAAAAGAAGCTGAACCCCAATTCATTCGTATGTCTTCAAATTCATTCATATATATTCCAAAAAAAAACACTGCATCTCAATTCCTTCGTCTGTATTCATTCATTCATGTCTTCCAATTCATTCGTATGTCTTCGGGGATGGTGGGTATGTCTTCCAATTCTCGATGTCTTCTCGGAGGATGGGGGTGAGGGCGGGAATGGGGGTAGCGATTATATTTATTTATTTTTTCTCGGGGGGGAGGGGGGGCGCGGAACATTATTATTTTGTGTGTATTCCAATGCATTCGTATGTCTTCCAATTCATTCGTATGTCTTCGGAAAAAAATTGAAACCCAATTCATTCGTATGTCTTCCAATTCATTGGGGGGGGGTAGCCCCCCCCCGAACCAGGATTATTATTTCGCGGTTCATTCGTATGTCTTCCAATTCATGGGATTGGATGGGGGTACCCCCCCCCCGAACCATTATTATTATTTCGCAGAAATAATAATAATGAATCGATTTCGATTCATTATTATTATCTCGCGGAAATAATAATAATGAAGCGAAATCGATGATTATTATTATTTCGCGGAAACTACTACTACGACTACGACTACGACTACTACTACTACTACTACTACTACTACTCCTGCTACTACTACTACTACTACTACGAATAATAATAATAATAATAATAATGGAGTTCTCGGGGGATGGTGGGTGGAGGGCAGGGATGCTGGGTGAGGGGGGGGGGGGAGCGATTATTTTTTTTTTCTCGGGGGGGGAGGGGGGGCGGAACATTATTATTTTCTGTGTATTCCAATTCATTCCTACGTCTTCGGAAAAAAAATTGAAGCCCAATTCATTCGTATGTCTTCCCATTCATTCGTATGTCTTCCCCCCAAAAGAAGCCTGAACCCCAATTCATTCGTATGTCTTCAAATTCATTCATATATATTCCAAAAAAAAACACTGCATCTCAATTCCTTCGTCTGTATTCCAATTCATTCGTATGTCTTCCAATTCATTCGTATGTCTTCTCGGCGGGGGGGGGTATGGGGATGGTGGGTGGAGGGCGGGGATGGGTGGGTGGGGGGGGGGGGGGAGCGATTATATTTATTTATTTTTTCTCGGGGGGGAGGGGGGGCGCGGAACATTATTATTTTGTGTGTATTCCAATGCATTCGTAAATCTTCCAATTCATTCGTATGTCTTCGGAAAAAAGTTGAAACCCAATTCATTCGTATGTCTTCCAATTCATTGGGGGGGGGTAGCCCCCCCCCGAACCAGGATTGTTATTTCGCGGTTCATTCGTATGTCTTCCAATTCATGGGATTGGATGGGGGTACCCCCCCCCGAACCATTATTATTATTTCGCGGAAATAATAATAATGAATCGATTTCGATTCATTATTATTATCTCGCGGAAATAATAATAATGAAGCGACATCGATGATTATTATTATTTCGCGGAAATAATAATAATGAATCGAAATCGATTCATTATTATTATTTCCGCGAAATAATAATAATGGTTCGGGGGGGGAGGGGGGTACTGCCGGCCGCCCTTTGGCCCCGCCGCGAAAATGAGAGAAATGAAGGGCTTTAGTACATAGGCAAGTTAAAACGGAAAAAAAAAAAAAAGGAGCCCCACATACGAATGATTGCCCTTAGATACGAACGAATGCCTTCCAAAAAAAAATGTCTGAACCCGAATTCATTCGTATGTCTTCCAATTCATTCGTATGTCTTCCAATTCATTCGTATGTCTTCTCCCCCAAAAAAAGTCGGAACCCCAATTCATTCGTATGTCTTCCAATTCATTCGTAAGTCTTCCACCCCAAAAAAAGGCTAAACCCCAATTCATTGTGTGTATTCCAATGCATTCGTATGTCTTCCAATTCATTCGTATGTCTTCGGAAAAAAATTGAAACCCAATTCATTCGTATGTCTTCCAATTCATTGGGGGGGGGTAGCCCCCCCCGAACCATTATTATTATTTCGCGGAAATAATAATAATGAATCGATTTCGATTCATTATCTCGCGGAAATAATAATAATGAAGCGAAATCGATGATTATTATTATTTCGCGGAAATAATAATAATGAATCGAAATCGATTTAATTATTATTTCCGCGAAATAATAATAATGGTTCGGGGGGGGAGGGGGGTACTGCCGGCCGCCCTTTGGCCCCGCCGCGAAAATGAGAGAAATGAAGGGCTTTAGTACATAGGCAAGTTAAAACGGAAAAAAAAAAAGGAGCCCCACATACGAATGATTGCCCTTAGATACGAACGAAGGCCTTCCAAAAAAAAAAAGTCTCAACTCAACCCGAATTCATTCGTATGTCTTCCAATTCATTCGTATGTCTTCCAATTCATTCGTATGTCTTCTCCCCAAAAAAAAGTCGGAACCCCAATTCATTCGTATGTCTTCCAATTCATTCGTAAGTCTTCCCCCCCAAAAAAAGGCTGAACCCCAATTCATTCGTGTGTCTTCAAATTCATTCATATGTATTCGAAAAAAAAGTCTGCATCTCAATTCCTTCGTTTGTATTCCAATTCATTCGTATGTCTTCCAATTCATTCGTATGTCTTCCAAAAAAAAATTGAAGCCCAATTCATTCGTATGTCTTCCAATTCATTCGTATGTCTACTACTCCTACTACTACTACTACGACGACTACTACGACTACTACTACTACTACTACTACGACTACTACTACTACTACTACGACGACACTACTACTACTACTACGACTACTACTACTACGACGACGACGACGACGAGGCTGAACCCCAATTCATTCGTGTGTCTTCAAATTCATTCATATGTATTCGAAAAAAAAAGTCTGCATCTCAATTCCTTCGTTTGTATTCCAATTCATTCGTATGTCTTCCAATTCATTCGTATGTCTACTACTCCTACTACTACTACTACTACGACGACGACGACGACGACTACGACTACGACTACGACTACGACTACGACTACGACTACTACTACTACTACTACGACTACGACTACGACTACGACTACGACTACGACTACTACTACTACTACTACGACTACGACTACGACTACGACTACTACTACTACGACGACTACTACTACTACTACGACGACGACGACGACTACGACTACGACTACTACTACGACTACGAGCACTACTACGAAATTTGGAATGAAGAAACAAGGAAATATACCGCCCCCCCCCACCAAAGAAAAAATAATAATAATAACTGTGAAATAATGGATCCATTTCCTTCGAACGCTTCCTGTACTACGACGACGACGACGACGACGACTACGACTACGACTACTACTACGACTACGAGCACTACTACGAAATTTGGAATGAAGAAACAAGGAAATATACCGCCCACCCCCCCCACCAAAGAATAAATAATAATAATAACTGTGAAATAATGGATCCATTTCCTTCGAACGCTTCCTGCAGTTTTCACTAAATACCCATTGATCAGTCAGTTGCCGAGATGCTCAGTGTCAGACTCGGATGGTTGGATATGAAACAGTTACGCCGTTACGCTGGTAGACCCCATCGTGAAGACATTTGCAGGCCTTCGAGCAGGCCGCTACAAATCGCGACAAGGGCTGCGTAAGGGTTTGCCTGCCCGCCACAGCGACCAATTCTTTCTTGTAAATGGTGAAACGGAAGGCGACAGGCCAGCGTGCAAGCAATGACCAGGAGTTTGGCCGCATGTTTAGCAACCCCATTGGATCAGTCTGAAGCATTTACACAATGAGAAACTGCCTCCAAACTCCTGGCTCTGCAAAGGGAAAATCTGGATTGGCAAACACATCTAGAAAATGATGGACTGCGTTTCTTTGAGTTCTCAATCATAATGAGGTGTGTTTGCCAAAAGCCGAAGCACGAACCACTTCGGACGACACCAAGCTTTCATGGTTACCACACAACCATGGGCTGTGGTGTCCAGATTTCCACTTCTCCGATGGATCTTTATCACTGTTGAGCAGCCAAGACCGTGGGTCACAGAAAGGAGGTTGTTCCCGCAGAGGTCCCAAATGGACCAAAGCAGGTTCCCTTTTTTGGATTTGGGGCTGGTGAAAATTCAAGCACAAAGATCTCCCCAAGCTAAGCTGCTCCCTGAGTCAATTCCTTTCTGTTGCCCAACTCAACAGATTCACCAGATCTCACCAGCAAGGTCACACCTGGCAACCACTTGGCCAAGATGTCTTCTCCATCCCCGGGATGAGTGTGCTGTTGTAATTATTAAGTGCAACATGGTCCTGAGTCCTACTCCTGAAAGCCTAACTGCTCAGATCCACCTTGCAGCCCCACAGCCCACTGCCTCACTGCAGTGTGTCATGAGATCCCTCAGAGTGCCACACTGAAAAGCCTGCTGGTCGCAGGCTTGCAACGGACTAGAAAGTGCATTATAAATTATAACTATAACTGGCAAACCAGCATTCAAACTGCTAGTTGAGGGAAAGTGTAGCACACCCATAAATTGACTGGCTTGCAAATCATGTAAAACTGATGCTTGATCCAGTTTGTGGGCCGGGTTGAGTCCTGCATCCTGCCGCCAACACAGCTGTCCAACAGTCTGCTTTTGGTTGGACCGATCGAACCACGCTGGGGAGATGGCATCCACTGCATCCACAGCTTACTCTTCCTATCTCTTCCTCCACCACACGTGTCACACGCCTGAAGCGCTTCTCTTCTTCTTCCCCATCCTGCAAAGGCAAGGGTTTGCATGGAGATACATGGAGCTACCCGCTTTGCTGTCGTTGAAATCCAATGTCCTCTCAACATAAGCAATGACAACTGTTGTGTCAGGCTTCAGAACAAACCATGTATATCTGCCACTGCTGGCGAATCTGCGTGATCTGAACGGATACCGACGGATACCCCTTCTATCCCTCCCGCCGTCCCAGAGCTTTCTTGGCACCTCCGAACCTGACATTGAGGGTGCAAAGCTTGCTGCTGCCGCTGCTGCGCCCTGCACAGAAAACACAGTTATGTAAGCTGCAACATGTAGGGACCACTTAAACTATCCAGTTTCAGCATTCAAGATCTAGCTGCTTGCAGCTAGTAGTCATTGGTCCAAAGTTGATGCACACCAACCTCACGAAGTTTTTAAGGACAACACTGAACTGAAAAACAGTTGAGAATTTCTGAATTTCTGGAAACGTAGGACATATATGGACATATCAATATCTAATACAGTAGCCAAAAATGTCAGATTGTCCATGGTTACCTGAAGATGGGCAGACAGCGACTTCGCAAACAGCGCCAGTGGAGCACCGTTGCCTGGGAGCGAAACGATGCAAACGGCGACGCACGTCGTGCAGTTCTGTGGCCTTTTCAGCACTTCTGAGCACCCTTGCTGTGGTGAAGAACATAGAGACCCAAGGCAAAAGAGAGAAGTGACATTCCATCCTGGCTTCATGGCCATACACATAGCTAGTATGCTTCCCACAAAGAGGATGTAAAGGGTTGTAGACCTCTAGATGTCCATTCTGAAAACCCTTTTTAGACTAGATGGTCCGGAGCCAAAGTCAATGTCACCATGTATAGCTCAACAAGCTCATTCCACCTCCAATGCCATGGCCACAGCCCAATGCAGCTGGCCACAAGATTCACGCAGGAAAAGGCGAATCCTAGTTGCAAAGAAGAAAAAAGGGGAAGCTGTGAACTACTTCATCTGAGGGGAAGCTGTCATAAATCCAGCTGTTCAGCTTAGTTTTCGCTTCTGGGTTCCAGGCGTAATAACTGTCGTCAGGTAGCATGCCAAAAGGACCCTGCCAAATGGACCGGCTACCTTCGGATATGGAATTATACAACTTGATTCTTTTGCCAGTTGTGATGGTCTTGGACATGACGTGAAAATAGACTAGGAAAACAAAGAAGAACAACCACAACAACATCGCAAGAAATAGAGCTGCTGAACTAAGCTCGCAAACAAATCCTTGAAATCATACGAATCATACGATAGTTAAACCCAGCTTTGCAACCCAACAGCAGGAAAAGGTATGAAAAGGTCACTGCGAGAAACGAGAACTACACCAATGTCCAACTCGGCAAGACCTGACCTCATCCTATAGAAGCTCCCTTTGCATCGACCTCAAAACATGGGTGCGGCGGTTTGAAGAGCCCCTGTTGGATGAGAATATCTTTATATAAACTTTATATATCTGTAGCATTCTTTAGCTAGGTCCACAGCTTGAAGATATCAATGATGTAAATGATGTATATCAGCCTTGTAGTAGGAAGCAGCCCTGGGTCGTCCTTAGCCATTAAAACAAACACGTACAAAATTTGAGAAACTGACCACACGGCTTGGCGGTAGTCGCAGTCGAGTCGAGGAGATTTCCTAAGAGACAGAACACAATCTGGTCACTTGGTGTCGTACTGAAGTCAAATCCTCTTACCACTACGAAGTCAACAAATTAATACAAATTACTGTTTGCAAAACGTTCTCACCTGTGTAGCTGCAACCACTGCATCAGTGGTACACCTAAGGATTGAACGACAGGCTGCGTGAATATGAAGCCGTTGGCCTCGACGAATGGATGGTGATTCCACTGGGGTAGTTCCAAAATCTGAGGTTGGCTGGATCAGTTCATGGGTTTGATTTCTCAGCGATAGGACTTCACACAAACGCAGGTTCTGAACCAACAAGGTGCATGACAAACGACACAGCTATCAATACTCGCACAAACCAAAACAAAAATGGATACAATCGGATACACCAAGCAAAAAACTGCAGTCAGAGCACCGGCAGAATCTAGTAGCGGATAGTGAGGATACCGTGAATGGACGGGAGGAATCCCGGGAGGAATGGGCTGATAACAGCTGCAGGTGGCAAAGTAGTGCTGAGAACTGAGGATCATGGAACGAAAGCCGTGTGCGGTCGGTGGGCCTGAACGTCTTTCAAAGAGACTCTCACAAAGACTAAATCCAGAAAAGAAGAAAAAAATTGGTTGGTGGTTTCAACCCCCGAAAAATATTTGTCAATGATTCAATATTGATCATTGGAAATCTGGTTGAAAACAACAAGTATGTGAAACCACCCACCAGGTCCCTGCACTCTCAGCACGAACCAAATTGTTTGCCCATTGCCACGCTCCAACGACTTCAGTTGCTTACCTGAAGCATCACCAGTGTTTGAATCATCGGGAGACCAACATGTGCTGATTTTTTGGATGAAGTACCTAGATGTATCATGTACAATTATCCCGGCAAGAGCCCCCAAACAGTCTGGGGGAAGTAAAAGGACAATGTATTAAAATGTTGATGATGATGTTAATGTTGATGATGATGATGATGGTGATGATGGTGGTGCTGATGATGGTGATGATGGTGATGATGATGGTGATGATGGCGATGATGGTGGTGCTGATGATGGTGATGATGGTGGTAATGATAATCATATTGGTGATGATGATGTTCATGATGCTGGTGTGCTAATGATGATGATAATGGTGATGAAAATGATAGTGGTGATGATAATGATGTTGATGATGATGTTGTGAATGCTGATGATGACGATGTTAATGTTGATGATGGTGATGATGGTGATCATGATTATCACAATGGCGATGATAATGATGACGGTGATGACAATCATGTTGATGATGATGTTAGTGCTCATGATGATGGTGATGGTGACGGTGATGATGATGTCAATGATGATGGTGGTGGTGGTGTTGATGATTGTGATTTTGGTGGTAATGATGATGTTAATGGTGATGACACTGATGGTGATAATGATGATGGTGATGATGATGGTGATGGTGATGATGATGTTATTGTTCATGATGATGCTGGTGATGATCATGATGGCGATGCGAATGATGATGATGATGATGATGATGATAACAATGACGGTGATGATGGTGATGATGATGATGGTGATGATGGTTATGACGCTGATGATGGTGATGCTGATACTGGTATTAATGTTGATGATGATGTTAATGCTGATGATGTTGTTGTTGATGAAAATGTTGGTGGTGTTGATGATGGTGCTGATGGTGATGATAATGATGATGGTGATGAAAATGATGATGGTGATGGTGATGATGTTGATGATGTTAATGTTCATGGTGATGTTGGTGATGATAATAGTGGAGTTTGATGGCGGTGAGGATGGTGGTGATGATCATGATGGTGGTGAGAATGATGATGGTGATGACCTTGATGATGGTGATGATGGTGCTAATGATGTTAATGATGATCACGGTGATGATGGGGATGATAATGGTGATGGTGATGATGAGAATAGTGGTGATGATGGTGATGGTGATGATGATGTTGATGATGGTGATGTTGATGATGATGATGGTGGTGCTGATGCTGGTGATGATGGCGAGAATGATGGTGACAATGGTGATGATAATTGTGATGGTGATGACAATGATGTTGATGATGATGTTAGTGTTCACGATGATGATGATGATGATGATGACGATGATGATGATGATGATGACGATGATGGTGGTGATGATGATGATCACGGTGATGATGGTGATGATGATGATGATGGTAATGAAGATTCTGATGTTGATGGCGATTGTGTTGCTGATGATGGTGATGATGTTGGTGATGGCAATGAAGGTGATGAGAATGATGATGGTGATGGTGGTGATGGTGATTGTGATCAGAATGATGATGATGATGATGATGATGATGATGATGATGATGATCATGATCATGATCATGATGATGATGATGGTGATGGTGATGATGATGATGATGATGGTGATGATGGTGATGATGATGATGATGATGGTGATGATGATGATGATGATGGTGGTCAGGATCAGAGGGAGATGATGGGAGGGAGATGATGGGAGGGAGATGATGAGAGGAAGATGAGGATGTTGATGTTGAGGAGGAGGAAGATGAGGATGTTGATGTTGAGGAGGAGGAAGATGAGGATGTTGAGGAGGAAGACCGATCCCAAACCCGGGAAGAGCCTGCGCAGGCGAAAGGCACACGGACATTTCACAAGAGCCATTTTGTGTGGAAATTTGCAGGGAAAATGCCGCACGCTAATCCCACGGCCAGCATTTTGTGCGCGCCTGCGCTGTCGAAATGCACATGGGCATTTGACAAGAAGCATTTTGTGCGAAAATTTACAGGGAAAATGCCAAACATTTTGTGCAAAAATCCGGGCGCACGCTAATCCCGCGGCAAACATTTTGTGCGAGCCTGCGCTGTCGAAATGCACACGGACATGTCACAAGAGGCATTTTGTGCGGAAATTTACAGGGAAAATGCCGGACGCTGATCCCACGGAAAGCACTTTGTGCAAGCCTGCGCAGTCGAAATGCACATGGACATGTCACAAGAGGCATTTTGTGCGGAAATTTACAGGGAAGATGCCGGACGCTTCCGATACCACCTCGATTGAACACCGGCCCTTAACTGTTACCGTAAGAACCTTTCAGTGTGGCCACACTGTTTGGAGAAATACACATACATACACATACGCGTAAAGCATACACATATACATATACATACATATCATCATATATACATACGTATATACATTGCTTGCTTCAATTGCCGTCTTTGTGAATTTTCTAGAACCTTTGAATAACCAAACCCTTACCAGCAATTTGAACTTTTGCAAACCTTAGATGTTTACCTTTGCCAAAGCATCTACTGTAGTTGCATCAAAATTTGCCGAGCCACTTCTTCTTGCCTCCCTCCATGGCTGCGAAAGCACGGTGACGGCCGGTGGTCTTGGTGTGCTGACCACGCACACGAATGCCCCAGTAGTGACGGAGACCCCTGTGAAGGCGCACCCGCTTCATGCGCTCAATGTCCTCAGACAATCTGCAATAGTGATCGATAGTGATCGATAGTCATCGATAACCAATTTTCTCTTCAACAAAACTCTAGTAAAACCACACAAGAAATATTATAATATATATATACGTATATATATATATACATACATACTACTCAGGGACAGGGATGATGTTAGAATTCATTTTGCTAGACCATTGCGTTACAACTCGTAAAAATACTATATATATATATATAAATTACATACAAATTATACCGATTTGAGACACTACACAAGCACTCAAAAATCACACAAATTGATTCAGCTCAGTTTCCTCTCGCAGAGCCTGGTCCAAGAAGTTGGCATACTTCTGGGATGTCTTGCCATCCTTGACGTCTCGCTGCCTGTTCAGCATCCATGCTGGGATCTTGAACTCCAAAGGCTTGCTGACAACTGCCACGATCTTGTTCACTTCATCAGTGGTGAGTTCTCCAGCGCGCTTGTTCAAGTCAATGTCGCACTTCTTGCAAACCTGTGGCACAGCTGCAGTTCAGGGTTTTGGAACCGAGCAATGTGCAATTTCAATCAGGTTCAGATCAAACGCAACAAAACCATAATATCGGTTTGCTGCAAGGCACGATGTTGGAGATTCGTCGGCCCATACCACGGATTGCGGTCAGTGCGAACATCACTTTCTGGCGGCCATCCACGTTCGTGTTGCACATACCTGGACAAATGCAATGTTTATGTGATGAAGAGCTGCGAAATGCTTCAATTCCATTGGTATAGCCGGAGGCTAAAATAAAACATTGTATAAAATGGTCTTGTCATTTCTTGTCACTGTTTCTAAACAAATTTGAGCAAAGACCTTTACCGCTCCCAACACAGAAGGTGAAGCCTTCATCAGAACTTGAATCATTTCGAATCGAGAATATGACTCAAGGATACGAGGATACAGTATCCCTAGATTCATCGCCCATACTGGCAGCGGCTCTGCAGTCAAGGAGCGCAAAATGTGCTGGAAGTTTTGTGACTGAAACTGCACCGACATGGCACCGTCCAACGGTCCGAGTCCGTTTGGGAGACGTGGTTCTAGGGATGATTACCTTGAGAAGCACGTGACACAATGTGGCCAATCAATGGTGAGAGCTCCGGCAAAGTTCTAACATTCATTGCGCAGAGCGCTCGGGGATATGTGATGCAAGTTGCTCCAAAGTTAAGGACATTCGGACATTTCGGACATCGCTGCTGAATCTTTTCTCCCGGCAACTTTGTTCAGATTGGTTCCTTGGGGGTCGTCTGAGCCTTCGATGGAAACCCTTCACATCTCATGACTTGGGCCAGCTACTTCCGTTTGCGCGGCAAAATAACATCGGTTTATAGGATCGTTGCAGTTGTTACTTCGTTGGATAGACATGTTCAAAAATCCTGCAAGCTATGAGTTGAATGAGTTCACTAGTTGCCGAGTCTTCAGATTATGACATATTGACAGTAGCTGGACTGAAGGGCTACAAGCAGTGCTGCGATTGCAGCATTAGAGGTGCTAAGTACTGATTTCCAAACATTGCCACTCTCACTTCTTCTTGCCTCCCTCCATGGCTGCGAAAGCACGGTGACGGCCGGTGGTCTTGGTGTGCTGACCACGCACACGAATGCCCCAGTAGTGACGGAGACCCCTGTGAAGGCGCACCCGCTTCATGCGCTCAATGTCCTCAGACAATCTGCAATAGTGATCGATAGTGATCGATAGTCATCGATAACCAATTTTCTCTTCAACAAAACTCTAGTAAAACCACACAAGAAATATTATAATATATATATACGTATATATATATATACATACATACTACTCAGGGACAGGGATGATGTTAGAATTCATTTTGCTAGACCATTGCGTTACAACTCGTAAAAATACTATATATATATATAAATTACATACAAATTATACCGATTTGAGACACTACACAAGCACTCAAAAATCACACAAATTGATTCAGCTCAGTTTCCTCTCGCAGAGCCTGGTCCAAGAAGTTGGCATACTTCTGGGATGTCTTGCCATCCTTGACGTCTCGCTGCCTGTTCAGCATCCATGCTGGGATCTTGAACTCCAAAGGCTTGCTGACAACTGCCACGATCTTGTTCACTTCATCAGTGGTGAGTTCTCCAGCGCGCTTGTTCAAGTCAATGTCGCACTTCTTGCAAACCTGTGGCACAGCTGCAGTTCAGGGTTTTGGAACCGAGCAATGTGCAATTTCAATCAGGTTCAGATCAAACGCAACAAAACCATAATATCGGTTTGCTGCAAGGCACGATGTTGGAGATTCGTCGGCCCATACCACGGATCGCGGTCAGTGCGAACATCACTTTCTGGCGGCCATCCACGTTCGTGTTGCACATACCTGGACAAATGAAATGTCGATGATTTAATAGAAAAATTGGTTGCCAATTGAACGTGTTGAAAGGTGATCATCATGATTTTCTCGACGATCGTGACAGAACCATGTCTTTCAGTTTCAAGTTCACGTGCATAACATCTGCCAAAATCCGTGTCCAAAAGAGGTTTCACCAAACGAGTTGCGCAAAATGTGCTGAAAGTTTTGGGATTGAAATTGCACCGACATGGCTACGGACTCAACACTTGGACCCACCAAATAGCCACCGGGGCTCCGTTTCAACCTGGGAGGAGCCAGCCAATGCCGACGGAAACGTGTTTAGGGTATCAACAATTTGATCTGTGATGTCAAGGCGGTAATCGTTGTTGACATCAAAACATTTTCGCGAATCACAACTCAACCAAACCAAAATATATTGGTTTGTTTCCTGGAATTGGTTTGTTTCCTGGAATTGCACAAATACACAATGAAACATTTTTTGGAACTCAAGTTTTGGCAAGAATCCAAATTTTCATGTTGGGACCAAATGCGAAAGAAGGGCCCCCAATTGCTGTATTCGATGGTTTGCGTTTGAAACAACGTCTGCTGCACAACGTTCCATGAATGTTTTTTGATTAATTACTTATGTTGCGTTTTGTTTGCACATGGGCCATGAATCATATTTTAATAAAGTAGCAAGCAACTGAATGATGAATTTCAGACCAAACAGTCTTTGAATGGGATCATGTTTGTCCAATGTTCACCTTTTGCCAAAAACAAATAACAATGGTGACACTATATAATTCTGGACTTTTCCCGAATGCGTAGCAAAAGTTCCCGTTTCACTCTGGGGGTCTGGGGGTTGAGGGTGTGTTCGCTCGACGTTGCCCAACCGTCCGCAACCGTTCGCAACCGTCCGCAACCGTCGGAAACCGTCCGCGTGATCCCCGTATGGCCGTGCCTATGGTAAGTTCTGCGAAAAGAATCACTTTCGGAGGTTTCACATGTGACGTTGCTTCGTTTTGCGTGGCAGGCGTGGCACTTGGTGACACTCAGACGTGTTTTGTAATGTGTCGAAAGTCGTTTTGTGCGGCAGGCGCAATACTTTTGCGGCGTTCTCCTAAGATGAGTTGCAGTTTTCGTGGCAGTCGCAGCACTTTGGACGTGTCCATCGTCATTTTGCGTGGCAGGTGCAGCACTTTAGACGTGTTGTGTTGCTTGTTTTTTGCGAAGCGCATTGTCAGGGCTGCGTCAAGTGGCAACAAGGTGCAAATTCCGTGGCAGGCGTGGCATTTTGTGAGATGTACTGAAAATTGACGGAAGCTTCGCACGAAACATGGATTTTGGGGTTGCAAATTTTCAGGTCCTAAGGAAAGTTCGTAAGAAAACATCGATTTTGAAGCTAAAAAGTGTCAGAATTGGAGGCACTCTCGCACGACATGCTCGTTTTGATGCTCCCACGTGTCTCATCTCGAGTCTAGATCAAACGATTAAACATATTCCCAGGGGCTCGCTGTGCCAGAGGGATGTGACTCCTCAGCATCATCGGTGTAGTCCTGCCATCGCTTGTTGCCTTTGCCCTTCTGCATGGCGTTGCCGCCCTTGCCAGTGCCTTTCGTGGTGTTGTTTCGGCCACGGTTTCCACGATTGCCACGATATGGCTTGCCCTTGCCCTTGCCCTTCCCCTTTCCTTTGCCTTTGCCATGCCACTTGCCGTGGGTCTTCCATGCACCTCCTCTCCAGGGCGGTGTCGCATGATCCCCACCTCCACCATCAGTTCCACATCCACCATCAGCCACACCTCCACCATCAGGTCCACCTCCACCAACAGCTCCACCTCCACCATCAGTTCCACCTCCACCATCAGCCCCACCTTCACCATCAGCCCCATCTCCACCATCAGTCCATCACCAGCAGCGCTATCCCAGGCATCATAGGACGGCGCTGCGGTGACCCACCGTTCCCATTCTTCGATGCCCACCTGCTCCTCCTCCTTGACCTCTTCCGTTGCATCTGCGGGCCACTCTACAGCAGGCGCAAGCTCGCCATAGTCGAAGCGTGCCACCTTTTGAAGGGGCATGACATGGGTTTTCCAGTCTTATATAAGTAAATTTGATGTCAACCAGTGTTGGGAACAAGTTCATTGGGACAGATATATGTTTCATTCAAGCTCCTCGCGATCTGCCTACAGAACTCGCACTGCATCCCCTGGCCGCTCAAACGTGCGCTCACCAGTGGAAGCTCCCGGTACCGCTGCAGTGAGACCGGTCATGGCGAAAGGGCGAAAGGCAGCGATGGTAGTCGGAATGATTTGAATCGCAATCCCAAACATCTTTCCATGGTTGAAGGTTTGTTGCTTGATCTAATGTGGTGCTGGGACTGATATTGAAAAGACATCACTGTGTAATCCAACAGCCGCAGGAACATGACAAAAGTTGCCAATCGGCAAGCGGTGAAAAGTTGATGCCAATCGGCATGCTGTGAAAGTTGGTGCCAATCGGCTTGCTGTGAAAGTTGATGCCAATCGGCTTGCTGTGGGTGGCCTATCAAAATACAAGTTCACATGTCGTAAAAACAGCTACGGCCTTGAGCCATCGGCCTGGTTGCCAATGATGTGGATTTCTAAAATATGAAGAACATCTCTGGTTTTCCTGTGGCCTCACCGTGTCTATGGGGGAAGCTGCAAAACATCTCCTTTTCGAATGTTTCTAAGCAGGTTGTCATGTCGTTTTGCGTGGCAGGCGTGGCACTCTGTGACACTCAGACGTGTTTTGTAACGCGTCGAAAGTCGTTTTGTGCGGCAGGCGCAATACTTTCGCGACGTTCTCCTAAGATGAGTTGCAGTTTTCGTGGCAGTCGCAGCACTTTGGACGTGTCCATCGTCATTTTGCGTGGCAGGTGCAGCACATTAGACGTGTCGCATTGGCTGCTCTACACTCCACACTCTACACTCCACACTTAACACTCCAAACTCCAGGCTGGACACTTTACACTCCACACTACACACACGACACTTCCCATGGCACACTTCACACTCCACACTCTACACTTTACACTCCACACTCAACACTTTACACTTCACACTCCACACTCCACACTGTACACTCCACACTCCACACTCGACACTTTACCCTCCACACTCCACACTCTACACTTTACCCTCTGCACTTTACACACCACACTTTACACTCCACACTCCACACTTTACACTCCACACTCCACACTCTACACTTTACACTCCATACTCTACACTTTACACTCCACACTCCACACTGTACACTCCCCACTTTACACTCTACACTCTACACTCCAGACTCCGCACTTCACACTCCACACTGTACACTTTACACTCCACACTCAACACTTTACACTTTACACTCCACACATCACACTCCACACTTCACACTCTACACTCCACACTCCACACTCTACACTCTACACTTTACACTCTACACTTTCCACTCCACACTCCAAACTCTAACACTCCACACTCTGCACTTTACACTCTGCACTTTACACTCCACACTCCACACGCTACACTCCACACTCCACACTTTACACTTCACACCCATTAATTTTTCGCTCCACGCTTTATACTTGACACTTTAAACTCCACACTCTACACTCCGCACTCTACACACGACACTCCCCACTTTACTCTTTACACTCCACACTTTGCACTCCACACTCTACACTCCACACTCCATACTCTACACTTTACACTCCTCACTCCACACTTTACACTCCACACTGCACACTCTACACTTCACACTTCAGATTTCACACTCTACACTTTACACTCCACACTTTACACTTTACACTCCACACTTTACACTGTACACTCAACACTCCACACTTTACACTTTACACTCCACACTTTACACTCTACACTCCACACATTAGACTCCGCACTCTACACTCCACACCCTACACTTCACACTCCGCACGTTACACTTTACACTCCACACTTTACATTCCAGACTTTACACTCTACACTTTACACTCTACACTTGACACTCTACACTCTACACTTTACACTCGACACTCTACACTCTACACTTCCCAGTCCAAACTCCAGACTCTACACTTTACACTCCACACTCCCCACACGACACTCCCCACTCCACACTTTACACTCCACACTTTACACTCTACACTTTACACTCTACACTTAATACTCTACACTTTACACTCTACACTCCACACTTTACACTTTACACTCCACACTTTACACTCCAGACTTTACGCTCCACACTTTTATACTCCACACTCCACACTTTACACTCCACACTCTACACTCTACACTTTACATTCCACACTCTACACTTTCCACTCCACACTCCACACTCTACACTTTACACTCCACACTTTACACTCTACACTTTACACTCCACACTTTACACTTTACACTCTACACTTTACACTCCACACTCCACATTCTACACTTTACACTCTACACTTTGCACTCTAAACTCCACACTTTACACTTCACACTCCACACTCCACACTTTACACTCCACACTCTACACTCTACACTTTACACCCCACCCTCCTCCGCATTCCACAGTCTACAGCGCACTGGTACGGTTAGAGGGGAAACATTTAGTGTAGACTGTTTTTCACAAAGTGTTCTTCGCGACGGCATTCGGGTTCGTGGGCTGCATCTTGTTTCATGCAGTGCGGGTAGATGTTAGAGCTGAGTTGTGCACCCAAGGTTCGCGCATCCATGTTCGATTCCTTGGCGAAATTTACAGCACAAAAGTTCCTCGCCATCCTGTTTTTGCAACAAATCTGGATAAATTTGATATGAAAATGGTATCCTGCTTTTTTTTGGCCAATGCACGTTTTCGCCTTCGTACCATGTCCGTTTTTGCGACCGAGGCAAGATTTCGGATTTTTTTCTCCGCATGGCACTTGCCAGTCCGTGCACAGTGCACGTTGCAAAACGTTGGCAAGTTTCGGCCGAAAGCAGAGGTGTTGCCGGAGGTCATCCTGTCTCGCGGGCGCATTTATACAGGAAATAAATGTTATACAAAAAACATGAAACTGAAACAAGATTGCACCAAGTAGTGCCCAACCATGCCAGCACGGAAGTATCGAAAAAATCAATTGGTTTTAAGACCTTTAAAAAATCAATGCCCTATAGGAAGGTCTTTTAAATGCAAAAGCAAAGAAGTGGTGACTAAGTGGTGTATCACCGAATGAGCAAATGTTCGGATGCTCACGAAACGATATGGAAAGGTCCATGCACAATGAACAGAATTAACCAATGAACTAACCAACAAATCGAAGAATCAAAGAGACAAATCAGTGAAACAACGAAACAACGAAGCAAAGAATCAATCAACAATGAAACAATGAATCCATGAAGCAACGAAGCAATGACTCAATGCATCAATGAATGAGTGGATTCAGGAGTCGCTGAGTCAGTGAACCAATGAATTATTGAAGCAAAAAAACATGAATCAATGAATCCACGAAGCAATGAAGCAAGGGAGCAATGAATCAATGGATGAATGAATTGGTGAGTCGATGAGTCAATGAATCGATGAGTCAGTGAATCAATGAATCAATGAATAAATAAAAAGCCAGTCAATGAATCCAATGAAACAACGAAACAATGAATCAATGAGTCAGCGAATCAAAGAACCTCGGACTTCAATCAACTTACCGATGAATCAATGAACCGATGAATCAATGAACCGGCGAATCAATTAATCACGAAACCAATAAACCAATAAAATTGCTGTGTCAACGAGTTCATGAATCAAGCAACGAATGAATCGCTGAATCAATGAAGCATTGAAGCAAATGAAACATGCATCAACGAATAAAAAAAACTGAATACATGAATCGGTTAATCAATGAGCAAAGAATCGATAAAGCCAAAATCGTGTTTCAATCAATCAAGGAATCAGTCCAATAAACCAATCAACGACTCAATGAACCAATGAAGAAATGAATCAAGAGGTTAATTAACGATGAAACAATAAAGCAACGAATCAGTGAACCAACGAATCATCGAATCAACGAATCAATGAACCAGTGAGTCAACGAATCAATGAATCAATGAATCAACTTCTCACTGAACCAATGGTCAGCGAATCAGTGGATCAGCGAACAGACGAATGAATCAATGAATGAATGGGTGAATGGACGAATGAATCGGTTGATTACTGAGCTACTTTCCCCACATCTTTGTGGGGGGTTCTTGTTTTTGATTCTGTATCCCGGCCTCCTCCCGGCCTCCTCCTCCCGCCGCCTCCGTCACAACAACACCAACACACACACACAACAACAACACACTCACTCAGCCACACACATACAATAACTTCACACACACAAACTCAACACACACAAAAACTTAACGTACAATAACTTCACATACACAAACGTAACATACAATAACTTCACACACACAAGCTTGACTTAACACACACAAACTTCACACGCACAAACTTAACATACAATACCTTCACATACACAAACTTCACACACTTGCTCAGAATATCTTATCAAATTACTAATATGGAATGCATCGAGCGTGCACAAACAATCCCCTAAAGTCTGACACGAGAAATTGAATGACTGGGCAATAGTTCAGATTGCGAAAACCGTACAGTGGTTTGAAAACATTTGGAAACAAAGCTCTAAGGAAGGTCCTGATGCAACTGACCGGCTTAGTGGTTCTTGGCTTGTCTCATTGCAGAAAATTGAAATGAAAAATGAAATTTGAAGCAGGTACGTTAAGAGACGTCTCTCTTTGATATCACTGTGACTTCTGGCCGTCTTCGTCAGCACAGGAACCAGAGTCACATCTGTGCCTTCTACAAACATGGTTCAAAATGTAGAAGATACAAACCAAAACCATCAACCAAACAAAAGAAAGTTTTACATTGTGCAGATGGTCCACACACGCCTCGCTGCCGCAAGGCTTTTGCTCAGATTCGCAAGCGGTAAAGGCCATTATCCGTTCCCTGAAGCGGAAATGGTTTCAAAATACAGTGTTCGTGTAGATTCCGCCAAGTGACTGGCAAGATGAGCCAAATCTGCCGCCGAAAAAATCTGAACCGGGTGTGGGGTCATCAGTATCCTCGAAAACGTTCGAGTATGGCCATGCTGGCATCCCTGTCATTGAAAATGTTCCAGAGGAACGTTGCTAGTTGGTGAATCAGGAAAGGAGGTGAAGCAGTAGCCACAATTCGCAATGATGGAATCAGTGTCTTCTATGCCGGATTCATGCACCGAATCAGGGCTTTCTGGAGCTTCATCGAGATGGAGATGCTAATTTCTATACGGAGAGATTTCCGGAATCTCGAAATAGCGATGCCAGTAGTTGGCGAGTGATCCCACGAGTCAATCCACCGTACTGTTCTAGCCAGCACGAATATGGCCTATCCACCGTACCGTTCTGGCCAGCACAAATGTGGCCTATGATTCTACTGAAGAAGCACTCTGCCTGTTGTGATGGTTTCCACGTCGATCTTCCATCACCACGAGTCGGCGAAGTGCTAGTTGGGAATTGTCATCTTAAAGTGTTTGAACCTCGACAAAGCAGTACAGTCGAGGTTCCTTTTAGATCCTGTTTTCGGAGCCAGCTTGTTGCCAAACACTAAAATCTTTGGCTGCTAAATGTTTTGTTCGTTCGTTTGGAGCTGCTGAATTTCTTGACTCCTGTCTGCGTGGACTGATTGTTTTGGTTGCTTGCATTTGGTGCAGGTGGCTGTTTTGTTTGGATAGATGTCGTTGACACACTTCCTGGATGGGTTCTTGGGTTGGTGCCTAGAAAGTGTAGTTTTTGCTGATACGAACACAGCTACAATTTTTATCCCGCACCCACTGTCAATTTGTAGTAACCTTTTTAATGGACCTCTTCTTAATTTTGTCTCTAATAGCATAGAACGATGTCAAAGTGCATCAAGCCATGGAACCTGTTGCCGTTTGCGTTGGCTTTTTAATCCTAATTGCAACATGCTATCAAACATATTGAACGACCTGGTGGAAGCCATGAAGGCGTTGGAAGGAAAAAATGGAACCCGTTGCTGTTTGACATTGCTTCAAACCAACATACTGACCTGCTATATATGATTTCCAAATGGAAGTCCCTGCACCGGGAGCCCAAAGGTACCTGTGCTGGATTGACCTTCCAACTACAGTCCATTGCGATTGTGGCATACCAATGGAAGTCTCCATCAAACGGAAGCGCGACTCAGGAATCAACTGTCGCACAGTCATATGTTTGCTGAGTGGACAGTGCATCTCCCGAGATTTGCAGAGCATGTCTTATTCCAGCAACCTGCAGTTTATGTAGCGGGACATGCCTTGGAAACCAACCTGCGGGAACGAAACTTCCCAGACAGGAAAGTCCGCAGGAGGGTCCCTCCGACAGACCTGAACGATCATCAAAGGGCGATCCAAGCGCTTCTGCAGCGTGCCGCTGCCCAACAAAGAGGGAACCCAGTTTCGTTTGGGCTCACCAACGAATGGCACGACACTATTACATCAGATAAAAAGCATCATTTGGAACATTTCACGAGAGGTATGTCATGATCCCACGCTCACCCCAATTCACATCACCCATAACCTTCTTGTGACCACCCCTTCTCTTCTCTTCCTTTCCCACTTTTTCAGTTTCACTCCGTGTTGTCTCTCACACAATATGTGGCTTTTTGTTCATCAACAATTTCGGTGGGAGTTGACTTACTTCTCTACTCGGGCTTCTCGTCAGTTCCAAGATTAGTGTCATACCGGTGTGTCTCCAAAGACGTGACAGGTGCATCGGTATGCAGCAGGGAGCTCAGCTCTTCCTCATTTATAATTGTCAGGTTTATCGTGCTAGCATGCCCGGCCCTCCGTAGCCTTTGGCTCAAGTTTTCGGTTCAAGTTACCAGTAGCCGAGCACACCTGTTGCAGAGGAGAGTACTGGTAACTGCGTAGTTAGCCCAGGGGTAAGGGACTTGTTGTGTAGTTTGTTGCTGGGGCGACTTACTGTGCTCGATTCCTCCTGTGCTGCCGGAACCCCCCTTTTTTGTTTGATTTAAGAGATTGTGTTTAAGTTTTGTTGCTCTCTTTTGGTTTTCGTCTGGCCCTCAGATTGAACAACTGGTTGAGAGATTGTGTAAACCTTAGATCTGTTTTTGTGATTCTTAATCACCTGATTGGCATCGAGCTCAGATCTCAAGGTTTGGTTTTCTTTGTTGCCTGGGTGTCTGTCCAAAGACGCGACAGGCACCTCGCGCAACCTTCATTCACCCCTTTTTGAGTACCTGCTTTTACACAGGGTGTCTGTCCTAAGACGTGACAGGCTCACTGTTTTCTTTTTCCGTTCTTAATTTGAGTTCACACAGTGTGTCTGTCCAAAGACGTGACAGGTCACTGTTCTTTTTACTGCATTGCTATACCAAGATCCCTCTCTTTACCTGATTTCCTTTTTACTCTCTCACACAGTGTGTCTGTCCAAAGACGTGACAGGTTACTGTTCTTTTTACTGCATTGCTATACCAAGGCCCCTCATTTTACCCGATTCATTCGGTTTCTCTTGACTCTTTTGCCTCCCTCTTGGATTTTTGTTTGCGCTATCTTTTCACAGTGTGTCTGTCCAAAGACGTGGCAGGTACTCTGTTTCCCATTTTGATCTTATTCGATCCCTCTGCTACCTCTTCTTTCTTCTGTTTGCGCAGTGTGTCTGTCCAAAGACGTGACAGGTACTCTGTTTCCTTCTCCTGTTTGTTTCGCTTGCCCCCTTTTTTGAGGTTTAGCTGCTCTCTTCTGGTTACACAGTGTATCTGTCCAAAGACGTGACAGGTGCTCTGCTACCTATACCACTCACCTCTTTCTTTTTAGTATTGAGGACACCTTTTCCCCCCTTTTTTGTTTAGATTTCGTTACTTCCTGTGCGAACCTACTGAAGTGACTCCACCTTCTTTACTCTCTCTTTTCTTGTTTGAGTTCTCTCTCCCAGTTTTACGGGTTTATCTGTCCAAAGACGCGGCAGGTACTCCCCCCTCCCCTCTCTCACCTCGAGTAACTTGTCATACCTCTCACACACAACCTTTTCCTTGTGAGAACACAAAGCCATAATGTCTGAACACATCGAGGCTCAACAGGCTGCTGCAGAACGTCTCGGTGCACTTGGATTGAATGCCACTCTCATGGTGCATTTTCCGAGCAAAATCAAAGCACCTGAAGGCATACTTCTGACCACCTATGATCAGCTGCATTCACAGATAGCGAAGCAGGAGACGACTGCTTATGCGTTTCCCTCTTTTGGAGCTGCTCAAAGTGCTATGAAAACACTAGCGACGATGCAACAGACTGTTATATTTATCTATGAGTGTCATGCCAACACTGGCCCAGTTGAAATAGCAGCAAAAGTTTTTGACACTTGCCATAGGCATATTGCAGCCATTCGAGAAATTAAGCAGCTCACTGGAACCCTCAGATATCAAAAATATCCTACTGTACTATATCTAGTCAAAATGGATAGCCTGTCAAGCAGTCCGGCGGTAATTGAATGGCAAATCTCTGACACGATAACTGATGAGCTGATAATGCCTGCTCGTATCGCCTTTGAAAATTTTGTTGGCAAAGAACTGCGACAAGGGCAATATCCAGGAGTCAGTGAGACCAGTACATCACCAAATGGCTGCTATAATTCTGACAAGTCAAAAGGAAGCGTGCCGCTTACTATCAAATATGAAAAGAACTCGTGCTTACAAAGAACCAAAATCCGTGAAGCAATTGAATCACTACAGAAAGAAGTCAACGCAGCACAAGATACCCAGTTTCAGATCAAAGAAGGCATTGACTGGACTCGTTTACATAAACTGCGGGAGGCTGCTACTTTCACTGTTATGTCCACTCGGCACTTAAGTGATCAAGAACGAAATGCTCTTGCGCTGGAGCTCATGTCCTTTAGAATAAAGTACTTTTTCCTATCTAAAGCTCAAGTAATGCTGAAACTAGAAGGCATGGAAATCGAAGTGCTCCGCAATGTATTGCATTGTTCAACAACGTACTTGCCCTTTGGACAACGCCAGCAATCGACACAATTTGTTCTTAGTCAAGTGACTGCCATTGGCAGCAACTGGTACCGAATTGAAGTAAGGTATGCACCAATAGGCAGTATGCCCTTCATACCACTTCAAATTGCTAAAAGTAGCATTATCCCACTCCTGGAAAATGAAGTAGCAGTCATTGACTCAGAGCTCGGCTTTGCACTCATTAATGCGTTTTCAGCATCCAAATTTGAATTTCAAACAATCGTCAATGAAGACAATGTCAATATCACGATGCTCACTTTTTGGATCCCTCATGAAGTTAAGCAGAACTTCCCATGTTCTTTCTCAGTCAAGGACAGAAGAGGAAACAATATTGTTTGCACGATAGAGCATTGTGGAAACATACTGCCGCAAACTGGTGCACCGGGTGAACCACCCAGGCACGAGACCAAAGGAGAGCATTGGCGTAGAATTGGTGAAAAGTGTAATCCAAGCTTCAAAAACAGACTCACTGTTATCGCCCCTGTCAGCACCCAGAATGCTTCACAGAAGCGACGGTTCGGACTTCTTAAGGACTCAGCATTTGACTTGCAGACTCAACAGGTATCATATACGTATTCTGAAGAGACCTACCCTTGGATTCTCTTCCTTGAATCTATACCTGTAAAAGATACACTTGATATCTTTTTGACTCATTTCAGTCATTTTGAAGCAGTAAATAGTGCGAAAGGAGATTTCTGCAAGCAAAACGTCCTTAGGTTTGAGCAAGTGTCCAAATTTACCAGAATCATGATGTTTGAAATACCGACAGGCAGGCAATGTCAAATCAATCGAGTTGATGGCCTCGAAAGCTCATTATACCTCACTAAGGTCGATGCCTTACAAATATATCCCTTCAAAGCTTGCTATCTTGTCATGCTCGTGCCTCCCCACTTTGACTTCAGTGCCATGCTAACTGCTGATACTAAAGTTGAAGCCATTGCTGCATGGAAATTTAGTACATTCGACAACAGCGGTACCAATGGGAAAACTACCGCGGTACCCTCTACAAGCTCCACACAGCACCAGCCGCTCACGAAGGACAAACGAACTGACCATGGTGCTAAACTGCCTAGGACCCCGCCTGTCCCCCCCAGCAGCAAGAAAGAAATTGACCAGCTTCCGGCTTACGCAGCGTTAGGCACCACTCCCCCGCCAACTCCGCCCTCCCAACAGGTCAACCCTTATCAAAACAGTCCCCCCCTCACTGATGCTGTCGCTGGGGCAAGCGTCCATGACACTGCGAAGCCAAATGCAGAGCGGTCAAGCAGTCAAGGTGATCTCAAAGGTGCTCAGCGCGCTTGTAAAGTTCCAGAAGGGCAATTAACACCTAGTGATGCACGCACTGACCCCCCTACTGTCAGCCCAACCATCCCATGGACCAACCTACCTGCTAGTCACCCAGCTGGCACCAGTGAGCAACCAATTACTGATATGGTTGTTGATCAAGACCTTCACGGAAATAACATACGCAAAACAGAGGAGGAAGATAAAGAGATGCTACCTCCCCAACCTGCACTTCTCTCCACCCCCATCAAGAAACCCCCTACATTTGAAGGAGAAGCTCTTAGCAGTCAGAAAACTAGCCTACAAGAGCTCAAATCTACTTGTGGAGAAGTGAAAGGTGATTTTGCAAGCAAAAACAGACTGTCTAATGAACTATCTGACCCTGTTATGACTCCGTCCTCCCCACCCGGTGTTTCCCCTCCCTCACAAACTGGCAATGCGAAACCGGAGAGCAGTGACCCCATTGTACATACACTTCCAAGTCAATGCCAGCCTCCAGGTGCTGCCTCTAAGGCCCCTATTGGAAATGATCCTTTACCAGAAAAACAGTCATTGTTACCTGATGACGCTGTTGTCGTAGAAATCGGTAAAGATCCCCCTGGCATTGCAACCCCCACAAAGACCAAGTCGTCCCAGGCTTCTTCCTTACATCAAGGAGAAGCATTGCCCCCTATCCAGGCTGCCCTTCAACGAAGTTCTGTCCTATCGGCTAACGACAAAACGCATGTGTGCATTGATATCACTGGGGAAGATGACCATACTGAGCAAATTGACCTCACACAGCCATCCTTTGAACGTGAGACTCAAAGTCAGTCCCCACAACTTCGTTTTGCCTCTCTCTCTCCTTTTGCTGAATCTAGCCGAAAATGGTTCCCGACCCTTGATGCTACCGTTATTGCTGCCTTAGCTAACAAAGCCCAAGCCATTGCGATCCACTGTAGTCACATGTCTAGCATGAATACTGCATTGTACCTCCTATCAAGAGGGCCTTGGATCCCAACACATGTTAGTATACATGTTCGACAAGCAGCCCTTGCAGCAGTAGGTGTAGGGTGGAGCTGGGTCCATCAAGTACCCACGGTTTTTCCCTTTACATGTTTTGACACCTGCCTATCCTTAGCAACACTTAGCACCATTCCCCCCAACGGCACTACACAAAATGATGCAGTGTATGAATTATATTCAATTGTATGCGCTAACCTTAGTCAGAGTACACGTAGTTTTCTTTTCTCAAGATTTGTGTTACAATGTCAGGCGTGCTTACGGTCTAGTGCAATACCAATTGACACCTTCACTGCGACAATCAAGCCTAATACAGGTATAGATGAACTTTGTGACTCGTTAGTTCCAATCTGGAATACTGATGAATTGACAGAGTGTCAAGCTTGTTCATGTCTAGACGCTGCCAAAGCCAAGTGGAAGTGCGGCAAATTTGGCCCTTTGATCATCGTTCGAATCAAAGTACCTCCAGGATGCTCTTTTCCGAAACTCGAGGAAGAACGACTCCCACTTGGGCACAAATTTATGTTCCAAGAAAGAGAGTATGAAATCCAGTGTCTCATAGCCACCACTAGGCTTGACTTTGACAGCCAGCTCATAGTCCTGCATACTAGTCAGCCTGGAATGATAAGTATGTACGACCATAACAATGGTATACGAGTTGCGGACTACAAGCATGTCAGCGGGAAGCTCCTCATCAGTGGGCTTGTCATACTGCCAGTCAAATCACCCAAAGCAATTCTAATGACAAAGCAACTTTCTGAAGCAGCAGGAGGTGGTGAAGTTGCGCAGTATCGCAGAAGACAATTAAAGGTTGTCAAAGGCTTTCTCAAATCGCCTCGGAAGCAGAAAAGAACACGAACCTCGCAGCTCTCTCACCCTTCTTGCAAGCACAACGCTAAAACCAAGTCGAGCAAGAAGAAGGCGAAGACGACCAGACATGGACCCCCTAAAGATGGTAAGAATGAGGATATAGTTGAAGAGATTGACCCTGAAGGATTACCTAGGATTATCGCACACGGAACGCTGGCCAACATTGGTGTTATCTCGATGTTTGATGGAGTCGGATCTGTCTATCACATCATTAAGAAAAAACTAGGTAAACCCCCTACTATTTTCATCGCAGCAGAAATTGATCCTGTCTTACGTCGGCTTGTTGCTGCTGAAATAGGGCTGCGTGAAGACCAACAGTGGGGATATACGATTGAAGGGGTTGCTACCATCTACGTTAAAGATGTCTGGGATTTAGTTGCCTGTGATTCTCTGATCCTTCGTCAAGCCAAGGCAATGCACCCTACAATCAAGTGGATTGTTGTTGCAGGATCTCCCTGTCAAGATCTTACTTATGCAGGTTACTTAAATGGATTGCTTGGGCTGACAGGTCAGCGAAGCATGCTCTTCTTTATAGTTTACCTTGTTATTCTGCATCTTCAGAAGCTCTTTGGAACTGAATCGATCCGATACTTGACAGAGAATGCTGGAAGCATGCAAGTTGTACAAACTGACCGCAAACCTAAAGGTATGCAGCGCCTTGAGCAGTCTGAACACTTCCAAATGTTTCTATACTGTCTTGGACTTCCTAGTAAGCAACCAACCAACCGGTGGGTCTGGGACACGAGTCCCTACTATGGCATTCAGCGAAAAAGGGTATTTCTACGGAGTCACATGGACACAGAGGAACTTGCCAGTGTTCCACTTACATTTCTCGATGAATGGGGCCCATTAGTGACCTTGAATGGTGAAAACTTACCATTGGCTCCATTACTCCGAACAAGAGGGCTGTCAAACAGTGGAATCCTGAAGCTCTCCTGGACAGGCTACCAGCCCAGTGCACTTCTATGGGATTATTCCTTTTTTGGTGGGAGGAAATCTTTCATGTTGTTAACCCAAATGGCTGAGGGAGTTAGAGTCCCAAACCTGCCATGGGCAAGCTTCATCCCTGCTCACTTTCTCCCTATATGGAAAAGTTTCCTTATCACTCTTCAAACAGACAGAGCGACCACATCCAAAAAAGATGAACTCATCGAACAACTGGTGCCTATCTTTCATAACCCAAATATTGTACTGCCAATGAGAATTCTGACGGTCCAAGAAGTACGCAAATTAGCAGGACTTGAGAATATCTTAACGACAGAAAGACATGGGCCTTCCCTTCTCACGGATAAAGTGATTCGAGACTTTTGTGGAAATAGTTTTCATCCATCTCTCATCAGTGCGGCCCTCGGTACCGATGATCAATTACAACAGTGGGTTGAGGGAAACAATGATGCGCAGCCGTACCACAAGGACCTACCGAGTATCCAAGAAGTTTATTCTAAATACCAAGACTTGCTGAAGCTGGTTTTAGAACAAGCAGCCGCTCGAGGAGTTCAACTCAGAGATGACAAAGTGGATTTTGAAGCAAAATGGCGGCACTACTCTCTTAATGACAGCGTCGAATCAGCTTGCCCCCCAGTAGTGCACCAGCCGACAGTTTTCGCATTTTTACAAGGGTCCAACCCTCCTAAGTATCATGGAACCCACAGTGAGGATAAACCCCCCTTTGGTGATAAAGAGTTGAGCAATATTATGACCCAAACTCGGATTGATTGGGTGCTAGAGTCCTCAAACACATATGAAAATGTTACCCTATCAGCGCACATGCTTTACTTGGCTGTTAAAAATGGTCTTGGATTTCATTCTGAAGCTCAAGAGATTAAAGCAAAGCATATTGAACTGTTGAAAGAATATACTGGTGCTGAACAACTTACTGCTATCAAACAACTATTTGTTGTCTTCCAGATTGCAACGCTCAGTGTAAAGCACCAATTTCCCTACGGTTTTATCATTTGGGCACCAAAAATCATGCAACCTCCCCTTATCTATGTTGGGGTACAACGACCTTGCCTGCTATTCCTGTTGCTTTCTCATGAGCCTGATCAACCGTTTCGCTTTGGAACGGTCGCATTTGACTATCGACAAAGTAAAGACCTTCTCATTCATGCCAACATGCCAAAGATATTTGCTGATGTGGTGCAAGTTTCTTATCATACGTTTACGACCTACCCGATACTTGCTCGAATTGATAATGGACAACACTATATACATCTTAGTGAATTTGCGGCTTTACAGTGCCCTTTCTGTGCCTTGTGTTATTTGCACACACTTGGTGCCCCGCAGTGCTTTATGCACAACGCCTCGACCGCTAGCACTGTCATCCATTTACTCGGTGGTCTGGATGGCACAGGTGGCTTAAGTATTATAGGTGTATTAGCACGAGATGTTAGTGGTGCCATTCCACAATGGATCGCCATACATGTGGTTGACAATCACCAAGTTCAAGATCTTGCAGACTCTAAGTCCTTTGTTGCGTACAAAGTTGCCACCCCTGTAGTATGGTCACCAATGTGGTATACGCAGTCATCGTCCATGCGACGAATGCCCAGGCAACTTGGAACTCAGCTCATGCAATCGCATGCACTGGACCCATCAGGAGAATATCATATCTTATCTTCGCACTGGGAGAAGCCCCAACGGAGGGAGTAAACTGATTTCTATTACTCGGAATGATGATGATTCTGCGGAACCTGCCTGCTCCTCTGCTCCGTACTCTGCTCAAGATGCTTACTCGATGTGTCAAAACGACTTACCTATTCGAAACAGGGACTCAATGCCCGCCATATCTATCAAAGATACGTGACCTATCAATATTGCCCAATATACTCCATGTCCGAACACCATGGTGGAAGCTAACCTTGCAACATGTTGCCGCACTTTTCCATCAGAGTGCTGATAATTTCTATCAGCAGCTTATGTGTGACTCCCGAACATTACCTTCTCTTGCAGTAGAAGAAATAGGAAGAGGCATTCTCGAATACCGAAAAGCTATCAGGCAAGATCTTCCATTCAGGCTCAAACGATTACATGTGTGGAATGTATCAGGGTGGACACTTGCAACTAGGGCAGGGGATGCCAAAATGCGACTAGTTAAGCGACTTCTACGGACAGGCCCGGTCTTATTACAAGAAACCAGATGGCATGCTGAAACCCATCAGGTCTTGCACCATAACATACCAGGCATTCAAGTTGCACACACCCAAGGATTGTTAACAGAAAGAGGTGGAGTGTCGGGTGGTGCGGCAGCCCTAATTCCACCTGGGTGGAAACTTGACCGAACAGAAGTTGTCATCCCAGGTCGCATTGTCCTCGCAGTAATCCAAGACAGATACTCTACTATCGGACTTTTGTCAGTGTATCTACATCCACAAACTAAGGTCGTTGAGCTGAAAGAATTAATCGCCTGGGTCAAGACCAGTAAAGTAGACTTTCCCCTCTATATGGGAGGAGACTTTAACCAGGTTGATACCAGTTGCCCGGACCTTTGGAATGAATTATTAGTCCACGCGCAAGTTCTCGACACGCATCCACAACTTCACACCTTTGAGAGCCCTACTGGAAGTTCAGCACTCGACAGAGTATTATGTCCTACTGATTATATAGCTGCAGCCCAAATAGATGTGATGGTAGCAGCCAATAGGCGACATCACCTAAGTGGACATTACCAACTCACCGCGACCTTTGTAGTTCGACCAAGAGTCAAAAGTGACATGAAAGACCCAGTCCATCAAACCATCCCAACTAACGTGTTTTGCCCTGGAAAGAACGAGGCTAACCCCTATATGGTCCCTAACGATCTACAGGAGCTGATAAGAAGGATTCAAAGACTACCCCAAACAGATGAAGTTGAGTTTGTGTCCACCCTTTGGTCTTGGTGGAGACAACAACCTATTCCATCGAATCATCCTCGGATTCCCGAGCATGAACTTCTGCGGAAATTCCTTAAAATTCGAGCTGAGGTGTTACACGTACCTGCAAAACAATATCATGCACTTCAGACTGCCACTTACCATATATTTACTTCTAACGGGGTTAGTGAGCTATATCCAGGAAAAATAACAATTCGAAGTGATCTGTTGAAACAGATTTTTGATTTTCTAGACCAGATCACGATGACTCGGCAATATCCCGCTCTTGAGCAGGTAAATCAACAAGCCAGAATTATCGGCAATAACATTACGTTTTGGAATCGGTTACGATCTATTTGCCCCAAGGGCGTCATCTATAATGGGCCGATCCTCAATCAGCAGGGAGAACAGTGCACCACCTCCCAGATGCTGGATGAAGCCATGCTGGACACGCGGAACTTTTGGTTTGTTAAGCCTCAAGACTCTCTTCAAGAATGGGAACCCATTTTACGAGAGTACCAGACTGCCTCGCCGTGGCCAAGTATTGAACTTCCCCAGAAACAGGACTTTCTCCATACACTCCTTGGCACTAAAGATTCAGCCCCTGGCCCTGATGGAATCCCCTACTCTGCATGGAGGCTCTCCCCTGAAGATAGCTACCCAGTCTTAGATCAGCTAATGATGAAAATGCTAGCAGGCCTACGAGCTGCACCTGTACAAGTAGGGGTTTGGATACCCAAGGCAAAAGTAGGTCCGACTGCTGACTACTTCAGGCCCTTAGGAATGCCCAATACTTGTGATAGGCTGGTTGATGGCACCATTGCTGCTGTAGTCATGAAAGCAACTTGTGCATATATGCATCCCTCGCAAGTAGTCATGAATTGCTTTAAAGAACCGCAGCACGCTGTCCATGCCATACAAGCCTTACTGGATAGCAATACCCCCGTGGCTGCGCTCCTAGTTGATCTATCGAAAGCCTTTGAGCGGGTGAATCCCTATTGGATCTTACATATCCTGCGAATGCGCAACGCACCGACATGGGTATGTAATTACGCCAAATACATCCTGTTTGGAAGGCTCATCCGCCATAAAGTTCAAGGCAGACTTCTGCCGCCTAGGGCGGTGCATGTGGGAGTTGACATGGGAAGGTCTTTCTCAGTATTCCTATTCTGTTTGGCAATGGACCCGATATATCACTATATGAATCGTATCCCCCGGGTCATTAGCGTTCAGGGATACATTGACGACAATACGATTGCAGGACCAGGACATGACATTACCTGGGTAAGTAGAGTCCATAAATGCTATCAATGTTGCTGGTCGGCAGGTTTTCAAATTGACCAGCATGCTTGTTGGCAAGCTATTAGCTCTGACTGTCTCCCCTTTTCAGTCCAATCCCTGCCTGGGAGGATTGAAAGTGAAGTTATTCTCCGACAAAAAAAATACCCCACCGCACGAGCAGCAATCTTATCGGCTATCCTTTCCCAAAAAACACTCATACTTGCACGAGCCGACAAGTGTATTGGGTTGACCCCTCGAGAAGCTTGCGGTATCCTCAACGGAACTGACTATACACCCATATGCTCATTGTTGGCATTGGAGTGTAACTGTAGGTGCAAAACAGCATTGGTAATCAACAGCCCGCTTCCAAGCTGGGTGCTCCGTCAGTTAGATCAGTCAGGTTTCGGGGCACACTGCATCCAAGGTGTTGCAACCTCACTCGGGCTATTACTACTGGGGCGTGCCCAATTGTCTGATCGTGACTTATGGACAGTAACTACACACCCTACTACCCTTAAACAAATCAATCCTAAAGCTGCCGAAAAGTTTATACATCGGCTCAGGCTGTTTCGGCAACCAGTCCTCTCGGTTGTCTCTAAGAGCATTGCTTTCAATACGTTTGCACAAAGTGTGGTACTATATACCACATCCTATTTTGGTGCTGCCACGGAAGATCTCCAAATGCTACGCGCGGCAGCAACGGAACTCTTACTAGGACGTAGTTGGATTAGACATGACCTCCTTGCATTTGTATTTCGACTGTGTAAAATTGCACCACTACTTGACCCGGGTGTAAGTATCCTTGTTTCTGCATTAGGGCTATTTCTGCGAAAAGGAGGAAAGGTTCATGAACTGTATGTTGAAACTCCACCGGCAGTGAACAGACAAACACACGAAGTTAGGATACTATGGCAAGCGTGGGCACGTGTCGTTGGGGAAGGTGTCCTAACAAGAGCTGTGTCAGGAAGTGGTACAATCAAACAACGCATAAACGCAGTCAAAAAATGTGTGCTCCATCACATGATGCAACTTGCATCTGACTATATTCGTAATAAGGTGCTAACAGCAGGATGGACGGGAGGAATCAGCTGGGCATGGCTCAGTCATGCTTGCGAGGCCAACAAGCGATGGATTCCTAGTATTACTAGGTTCACCTTGCTACGCTGGGCAGTCAATGAGGATGATGATGAGTGGTTAGCACGACGTGGCCAAAGCCGGCAAAAAAAATGTGCTCTCTGTGCCAACTTTGGCCGTGCATACCCACTCGGCGGCTATCAAATCGCAATTTGTGAAACATGTATAGTAACCAAACAGCTGACGGCCTTTACGACAGACTCCCTTGTCAGACTGCTTGAGACATCACATAGAGAACTCCCTATGCAAGAAGAATTGCCAGCAAGTGAAGACTGGGACAAATGCATTGCATGTGCAAAGGGAGACAATACTGTAGGGCATTGGGTTCGGTGGTGTGTAGTACCTATCAGCGCACTACGAAGCCTGACAGGAGATGATTCAATACTGTCGCTGGCCGAAGGGTCAAGGAAAAGCGTTAAGCACTTAGCAATAGCCTCGCGAGTAGTTCATCAATTCAGGTTGCTACTACGGGAATCAGGTGCAATGAGACATCAAGTCTCTGCTCCCCCTATCCCCATGGATACCTGGATACATAACCTCGTACAAAGAGTACAAACAGAGCTACCCCTGGACCTTCGTATGCAGCATGTAAGGACACAATTAGTTTCCGCCCACTGTTCTGTTGATGATTCGCTACTCTGGTGCTGTGACAAACCCCCACTCCACATCTCGTGTGCCCTTGCTCCAGCTCGGGTATGCATTACGCGTGAAGCAGTGGAAACCAATCAAATAATTGCGGTCGTCCCCTTAGGCTCTGAGCCGCTACAATTAATTCAGCAAACTATCCAGTTCGGAACAGGAATCTCCCCTAATGTCTCGCTCTCCACTTTCCAGTGTGAGTGTGGTGACTATCATTGCCGTCTTACGGCATTGCAGCCTATAGGCACCAATGAAGTGCTCAGCAGCTATCTTAAGTCTGACAAGACTACACTACTAGTACAATTTGACGGATCCTGTCATGCTGATAAGGAAACAGGTGGAGCGGGCGCTGCTCTTTTAGAACTCCAGCGAGAAGGACTAACGTTGCTCAAGTGGAGGGCTGTTGCATTACCTAGCTGCCCAGACAATATCTTTGCTGAGGCGGTGTCAGCTAACCTCGCAACAGACCTGTTATGTGAAGAAATGGTACACAGAAGCTACGCAGTTGACCAGGCCTATCTACAAGGGGATATCCTCCCCATCGTTAAGCACCTAGCCTTCGCAGGACGCTTTCGTAGGATCGACCTACAGCCTATTATACAGCAAATTCGCCGGAAACAATCAAGGTTTTTTGACTATGGAAAATGGGTATATCGCCCAAGAGAAGCCAATATACTCGCAGATTATCTTGCTGGTGTGGCTAGCAGAGCGGCCCAGGCCTTCCCAGCTAATGTTAGCGAGCCTACTGAAATCGTTGTTGAAGCACCTTATCAGTTGGCTATGCGGTCTGGAGCCGTTGTACTGGAAGAGAGGCCTCTAGGTACTACTATTCTACTACTTACTGAGGTCCCGAATATAAGTCTAGAATTGGTAAATAAATTTATTGTGCACGCTGCGAACCAGCAATACATCAAAGATGTAGAGGCCTATCTGGCGGGCACTGCCAATCTCACGAAACCTCGAGTAGTAGAGTATACGGCATCTGCAACAGACTGTCTTGGCCGACTGTACGGCAGAGGTCCCTGTGCTCAAAGACTTCCACGAAAGGTGCGATTACTACTATTTGGAACTACGCACCAGGAAGTGGACATGGTCGGCGCTTTCTATGAAATCATGAGACGACTCCTTCGCAGCAGCCACCTCCCACACATAGTAGATCTTCGAGCAATACTTACCGATCTTTTAGGGTTGGTATCGCCGAATCAGCGGTCTGCTGTCGTAAAGCGACATCCGCTAATTGTAATGAATGCAGGGGCAAGAGAAGCGTGTGCCAAAATAGAAAGAGAACACCATATCCCATGTCCTCCAGCTCTATATCATCTCAGTCTACAAATTGAATCAGCAACACAAGCGCTTGTTAACGACCACCTGCCCTTAAGGAGGCCACAATATGCTGCTCATGTCAGAGGTGCTGCTTTTCGAACTCTTGAATGGTATGAAGAACACATTATGATCTCTTACTACAAGGAACTAACGAGAAGGTGTCACGTAACATCAGCAATTTGGCTTCATGACGGACTCTGGCTCCCAAAAGAAATTTCTCCACAGTTAATTTATGAAGCAGAACGGGCAATGCTCCATCAATTACAGCTGGATTCATGCGATCCCCCCCTTTTCAGTTTACGTGAACTCGCCGCAGATGCTCAAGCTCTTATACAGACTCTCGATGATGTCAACATGGCCACAAATCCCTCCCCCCTCCCACGTACCGGAAGGAAAAGAAACATCGAAAGTGAGCTTTTCGGGACGAGACCCATCCGATGGAACACACAAGCACCAACATCGGGCTACGATACCTTTACGAAACGCATGGCCAAACGGCGTAGAGCAGCCTAGATACCCATCCTATGTACTTTAGCCAAATGGAACACACACTTGGGTAATCATTTTCGGTTTTGTCAGACGTATAGAGCCCTTCTGTCCAATGAGCTTGATAAGTGCTGTAGAACCTGCATCTTCTCCTTGGAGCACCTTTCTCTGCTTAACTGCTATGAGGTAAGGCATATTTTTGCAACTTATGAGCCGTTTTACTGCTCACAGGTAGTTAATTCTGTACTCCCTATCTCTGCCAATGAGCATGGAGACTGGGAGACCTAGACAGAAACCATTGCCATGCTCAGCGAACCCGTTATCCCATCAAGTCACTCAGCTGCGAAATAGCCTGGCTCAGGCAACTGACAAGGTAAGCCTAGCCGGCATGGACACGGAGAAAGCTGTCAAGCAATTGAAATTGGCATTAGGGGCGCTGGATGAAGCTATAGTATTCCTGGCAAACGAGGAAGGGAATCACGTAGTCCCAAAACGAGAATCTTGTGAAGAACAGACTGACCGGAAATCTTTGACTGCCATCGATCGAGCAAAAATCTTTCAGAGATGGGAGGCAAGTCGTCGGCAAGAGAAGCACGGCAGGCAACAGAGTCAGAGTTCTGTGAAGCGAAAATTGGATGAATGAGCGGACCTATCGCTGCACATTGTGATTGTGCCATAAAACAGTCATTAGCGCAGAGGGCAAAATGACTGGTCAACTGATTAGTTGTCTTGCCAATTGTGTACTACTCCTCTCTCTCTCTTTGATTTCGATACTAGGTAGCGAGATTCTAATGGCACTCTACTTACTTTCCCTCCTTTCGCTTCTCTCTATCTGGTTTTTGGTTGCTTGTGCCTTTTCTGTTTAGTATTCAAGTCTACTCTCTCTTGGTCCATGAGCCACACTCCAACTACGTACTTGATTGGCAGTGCTGATTGTCGAGGACTCTATGCATACTTCACTTTTTGGCTCCTCAGTAGCGGCATTATGAGTTAAATGACCAAGCTAGTGAATTTTTCATTTACCTCATGAATTATGGTAACTCTCTTCCATAATCGTCCGTGTGTTGTAGTTTCCTCCCTAACCATTCAATGGACCAATGAGAAGTATGTGTCGCTTTCCATTTCTAAGATAGCTCAGGGTACTTCTGTCCAAAGACGTGACAGGGGTCCCTCACATAAACATTTAATGGTCTCTTTTTTCTCGGAATTCAACCATATTACATCTCTCCCCCACATGAATTGCGCGAGTCTGGTGGATTCGAAAGAGATTACACAATTTCAGTTATCGGGTTGCCTGCCATGGCGTGCGCAACATCGGATGCATCAAGCTGTGACGAACGACTTCTACACATCAAACGTGTCATTAATAAGTACACGGCTTGCTGTACCTTACTGGACAATTTACAGTCCGCCCACTACCATTTGCTCAAGGCGAAGCAACAGGCCAGGGAAGTATTCTGGGTCGACATACCAATGCCAGAAAAGCTTGATGAGAACATTCAAGCGCAAGTCACTTTACTTCACATGATAGCTGACTACAAAGCTCACATCGTACGTGAAATGGAATACGCTCAAACCGAGCTGTTAGTCCCAGTGGTTTATCCCGATGGCATTGAGATCAGTTCAAGTGTAGGCGAAGAACTACATGATGTGAGAGAGAACTGCTTCCCGCGCTCACCCTAGCACTGGGTATACCAAAGACTGGGAAGTGCTAGCACTATAAAAGAAGCAAGATGACAATGTGCCTACAAGCTCCCTGTTCCCAACTTGCAGAGCTATGAGAGGCTGGCTAGTCCCAATGTGGTTACGCCGCACGTAGCGCAGTTTTGATTCAGCCATTGATAAAATAAGATCACATGTGCTTTCAGCTTTACTGATAGGTTATATCAAAGCTTTTCCATGCCGACAGCCACTAGATTTCCAATACAGGGTGACGAAGTTCACAGCACTATCCTAGCACACGTAGTCTATCGGCTCAAACAGAGTTCAGACAACACAGCTGACCTAATGATGTGCTACTTTCAATGATGCTAACAATGTTGCCTGACACCACCATAAATAGTATAGGTTATCCTTAGGTGCCAAGCCACGGTGCTTTTCCGACTAAAGACGTGTCGGGACTGCACCTGGCAAGCGCTCCACTCGCGTAGCCATGTCGACCGCGCTCATGACATTTCTGAGGAACTACCATTGGAAAGGTTATAACGTTGAAACCATTCAGAGCACTCCAAATATGTTGACGAATCTACATCGCGGCAAGTATCCTATCCATAGGCTATGTCACAATGTCAACATAGAGTGCAGGGTATTTAACTTGATGGAAGTATGCACATGGCTCAATGGAGAAAAATGGAACATCCTATGGGCTGAAGATGAGTCATGGCTTCCGGAGGAGACAACAGTAGTGATGGGGGCTTCATTGCCCCATGGATTCCATAAGGTCATTCCTCGAGAGTGTGACGAGGTTTACCTGCAGGCTTGGTTGAATATCGCAGGCTATGGAGGTTTTTATCCCTTCGCAGCAGAGGTGCGACACAACGGATATGCATGCTGGGCCAACTCCAGACGTTTTGCAATAGTTGCAAAGAATGCCCAACAATGTGCTATTATTGCAGAAATTATGCATGCTTACAATATACTAGGCAATCGCATTGAAACACTGCAGCCAACCCTAGAAGGAATCGCACTGAGTGAGCAATCACGAATCAACAGTGCTGTCCATGAAGATGATCGACCGTGCTTTGATTTCCGGCTCTCGCAAGAGTGCCAAAATGCAATAGCAGGCCGTTTTCCTAATCATGAAGATGAAGCGGATCGGATCTTCCAACTCAGTGAAGGCATCCAAGTGCTGCAAATGCAACATAATGACCTTGTACAAGAAGCCAACCGAGCACTTTATCGACTACAGCAAAATTGGTATGCCCTCAGTGAAGCGTATGCAACCATCTTCGATGACCTGTGAGGCCCAGTGACTTAGCAGAAGTCCGGTGAAGTTGATCGTCAGGCAATCAAAAAAGGTGGTTCACTGGTCAGCCTTTCCTGTGGTGATTCTCGCATGTCACGCAAAAACCTTTAAGGGAACTGAACCACATGCTCACCTATTAGGGGCACATTCATCCTCCTCTTGACTTTGCTGTCGCTGACTGCAGTGTGAACATGCCTTTATGTCTGCTCACAGGTTCTTCATCCCCCCTAAGCTGTCATGCCTAACTAGCAATATCCCCTGCCCACCTACTAGCAAGTTAGATGACAGTCCTATGAAGGTGAGTTTATGGAATGTTCACGACGGGCTTAGGATGACCCCCAACCCGCATTTAACTTGTCTGTACTTGTTCTCCAGTATTAACTCGTACACAATGGTTAACTTGCTTGTTGTCCTAGGCTCTTCTCTAAGTCAAGGGTGTGAAGATTAGATGTGAGCGTATTTCAGTGACAATGGGATAGGAATAAAATCAATCTTCCCCATCACACTGGCTGAGATACCCTAGCGAGACAGTCATCATAGAGGCATGACCGACATGACCCAATATATTTAACATGCCTGACATTCAATACAGTAACCATGACGGTCACGTTGTCTTTCCGACCAAAGACGTGTCGGGATTGCAACTGACTGACAACAACATCGACTAACTGCCATCTTAATTGTCACTCTCACTATACTTGCAAGGTAGCAATCTGTATATAGTGGGCCCCCACTCTCTCTACCCGTACTGCCATGGATTATGTGCGACTCCGTGGTGAAAAACACCATTTCTCTATGCCAGTAAAGATGATCTTATATAGCTTGGAAGCAGCGCAAGAACTTATGGTAGCTGTGCGAGACCTCAGGCGCACAGTACGGCTAGTGCAGAGTGGATGTGTCACCTTTTTTCCAGAAGAAGCACATGGACTGCAATTGATATATAACACCTTAGAAGCTGACCTCCAGCAGGTTGAATTGGACGGACAGCGCATCACACAGCATCTCTTGACAGCACTAGCAGCATCATACGAGGACATAGTCCAAGTGGCAGGGTTTAGTCGCTCGTCTACACGAGGTGTGTGGGTCAACCACCTATACTTAGTTCCAGCTGCTGATGGAGGCATGACTGATCAGGCGGGACTTGCACCAGTGCCAATAGATGCCCGACCATTTCGGCTGACTATCCAGACAATACGCATCACTGCGACCCTGGGCGGTTTTTTGGACCGCAGGACCATGCGGCAAGCAGCTGATACAGTGG
>CAMXCT020006742.1:257307-353343 GCA_947184155.2 Cladocopium goreaui | reverse complement strand
CACCATTTTCATCCTCGCCTAGGTAAGGTGTTCTTGAGTCCAGGTCCATCCTGAATTTCTGGTTCTGTTGAAAATGTTTCCATGCCGTCTCGATATCTCCACAGAAGTTCCGTTGGAATAGTCTGTAGATCCTGACGATATGTAATCCAATCTGCAACAGGAGGATCTTGATGAGCTCTGGCTGAGCATCTCCAATTGTGCAAGGTTCGATTGGTAGGACCTTTGATCCAAACTCAATCCGCTGCATCCACTTGGGGTACTCAATCACTGCATCACGAGCTTCTCCAGCCTCGTACTCTTCAATGTTGATTTCATCGACCGCTTTCTCTTCATCATCATTCTCATCGGTCGGTTTTCCCTCTTGATTGAGAAATTTGTCGACCTCATCTTCTTCTCTGAAGTCTCTTTTCTCATCATTGATGTCGCCCTTCTTCGAGGCTTGATCATCATCTCCCTCTTCTGGTTGAGTCTCTTGTTCTGGACTCTTCATGGTGACATCATCATCATCTGGCATCACCTCGTCGTCATCATCATCACCTGTCAAATCGATCTTCACCTCCTCCCATGCTTTCTTGACATGGTCTTTGAGATCTTCTTCTCGATGATGTGATTCGGCCTTTGGTACTGTAGCCACGGTGATCTTGATTCGTTTCCTCCATCCATGACTCACCAAAAATCCTTTGCACATCACACAAATCGATAATGGCGCAGGGGTCTCCATCAGACATGCGGGGCATAGTCGATGGTCCTCTTTTCTAGGGTGAGGAGTGACTGCCAATAATGAAATTGCATCATTCCAATCCGGATGTCCAGGGAACAATCTGTGAGTATGACTGAAGTGACCGGTCCTGATATCGACAAGTTTTCGAAGTTCGTCTAGATCGGGTGATGATTCTTCAGGCACAATGTTTCCAATGAGCTTGTCAAATCGTTCAATGGTGGCCACCCTCTTCGCGCCTTGCACAGAAAGAACAAGTTGATCTCTTCCCTTCGTGATCATGAGACGGTAATAGTCCTTTTCTCTCCCGTCGTAATACCAAACCGCGTCGAATGATTCGAATGGAATTGTTTCTTGGACCAAAATATGTCCGTCTGCTGATAATCGAGGGGAGAACTTGGCGATGGAATCATACGTGATGTAGATGTAGACAAGATCAGTTTGATCAATCTTCCTGAATCTCAGCACCATTTGACTTCTCACATCCCACGGCGCGAACGGCACGAAGAACGTATTGATGCGGTCGCCTCCTCCTCCTGGACGTAGTCCTTCTCTGAAGATTTGATCGATGTTGTCAAATGTGGTGCAATGAAATCCTCCTCCAAGAGTGTATCCTACTCCAGGGTTCATCTGATATGAAGTCTTCTTGTCTTCAATGTGCACACCGCCTTGAACTCTTGAATGCGCCATAGGGGCACGGATTGCCACCGGCCAAAGCCAAATCTCTCGATCTGCTGTGCCGATCTCCAACCTCAGTGTTTGTCGATCAAGTCTAGAGGTCAATCCATCATTGAAGTTGCTCATGATGTGTTCCAACTCACCTTTCGTGACCTTGAGTCCTAGCACTTGTGCTCGGATTCTCTTCGTTTGCTTGTACTCAGTGAAGATCACTCTCTGGAAATTGTTCCATCTCTCAACAAGTATCGGGTAGTTGACGTAGGCCGTTCCAGCCAAAGTATGTTGGTCTTTCCAAATGGCATCGTACTTCAAGATCGACTCAACATTGACCCAACCTGCCTCGTCGCATGGTAGTCCACGGTGATTTCGGTTGTCTCTGACGCAACCCACGGAGTGGCGTAGCGCTGCATTGAATCTTTTTGACAATTCGACTATCCATGGCGGATTTTCCCACTTGTTGCCCATCCACTCATTCTCGCCATATCGATGCACCTTGCACCAGCCCATTCCAAGATATTCTTCTCCGTTGATGCGGGCAAGTTGAAGTTTACCGATGTTGTGGCCGTGTGTGAATGGTTGGATGTACTTGAAGTTCCAGTTGTTTCCATGTTGTTTTCTTTCTTCAGTAAGCCATTTTACATAAGCATCATGATCAAGGGGGTTCCAAGCGTTCAGCTCCTCAATGGTCGGCAAAACAGGTGGAGATTCCTCAGCCGCACGCTCAATCAGCAAGTCAAGCTCATGACGATTCTTCACACCTCGGCTAATTGGGTTGACTTCGACACCATTCACTAAGTATTGTCCTCCTTCTTCACGATCACCAATGTCGTACATAAAGGCTGACTGACTGTAGAAGCACTTGGTCACTTCCTCTTTCTCAGTGAATCTGGTTCTCCCCCAACGCTTTCCTCGTGGCATGACGTTCTTTGGGAGCTTGTCTTTTCTGCCTCTGGTTGCAGCTTTGGATCTTTCGGATGATGATGGGGATTTGGACTTCTGATCCATGATCAGCCTCATGCGCCATATGGTGTCCTTCATGTTCTCATCATCTGGTGTAGTACATTCGTCAATGCCATGTCTTCCACCACAAATGAAACAATATTGAACATCCAATGCAACTGAAATCAGCTTCTCAAAACGATCACGGATGTCACGCACCTCGGTTCGGCGCTTCTTCGCTTCTGAAGGTTGTCCCCCCATGCCATCTTCCTCCTCCTCAATCTCAATGTCACCAGCTCCGGCATCGGTTTCTCCTGAAGTTTGTTCTGCTCGAGGGCCCCGCGCCGTAGGCGTCGTGGTCTCCTCATCAGGTTCATCAACTTCATCCACCTCTTCATCGCTTGATGAGACCTCAATCATTTCAGGGTGGTCATCGTAGTTGGCTTCTGGGAGCACCGGCGTTCTGGTGATCTTCTTCTGCATGAGTAGGTCAAAAATTCCTGCTTCTTTCAAGATTGTAATCACCATGTCATTCTCGACCGGCGGAATGTATGCTTTCCTGGATCGGTTTCGCTTTGTGTTGATGGTGTCGGTAGGTCGACATGAACTGCTGAATAGCCAAAACGACTCTTCCAGTCCTGCGAGGCAACTGTCAAGGTTTGCCCCCCATCCAGCGAACATAGTAGGGAATTGAATACCCAGATCAAGCATTCCAAGCCAGAATTCGAAAATGTCGCCGACATACTCAGCTGTTGCAGTTGGATTGATCATTGATTCGATCTCCTCCTTGGTCAGCACGGTCTTCATGTAGTCATGATAAGCGACGTTTCCACCATCCCAAAGCAGTCTGTAAAACCATCGCATTCGGTGCATTCTGCCTCCGCAATCCTCTGTTCGAGTTTCACGTTGTACAGTGAACTGGGGTAACAGGTCTCGTCTGCATTTCCCTTTCACCATGTATGCAGGCATTCGGATGGCACCTCGATGTGATACCTGCTTGAGCACATCGCTTGTAGTCCTGTATCCTGAAAGCATTGCAAGTGTCGCAGTGACCAGGAATCCACGGAGGTCCTTCTCGGCTTCCATCTCTCTCCAGTCAACGCACTCATTGTAGATGTTGAGCAATCTTGCAGCTACTCTTGCATCCTGTGAAAATTCATCCATCCCAATGTCATCAGTACCGTAGATCGCTGCTCTTGTCCAGTTGCTTGCGCAATTCAGGCATCTTGTGCGGTTCTCAGTGCAGGTATTCAATCTCGAATCATTCTTGTGAAATCCTTTGCACACATCGCACATCAGTTCGGAATCTTCGGTTACTTCGACCCAATGCTCATCCACATCTGTCAGGGGCTCCGGGGTGAATACTCCTCGTCGGATGTCTGACCATGCTCTCCTCTGGACCGCATCCTTCATGTGTTTCATTCCTCCAATGATGTTTGCTGATCCAGCTTGAGCATCTGTGACTTCTCCAGCACGGATGCTGGGAATGACTCGCGGACGTTCTGTGCATCGTTTGATGGTTTCAATGTCAAATCCGGTGTTCTTCACATGGACACATTCTTCATTCAGGTCATGGACTGTATCATGATCCATTGCACAATGTAAGAAGACTTTCTGTCGCATCAATGACTTTTCGAGCATAGCCCAAATGACTTCCTTGCCTTCACCTTCTTTCCAATAAAAAGGTTCACGTCCACAAGCATATATCTGTTTCCAGAATCTTTCATTGGTGGAGTGAATAATGCCCTTTTCCTTCAAGATTCTTGCAAGCTCCTCGGCCATGGACACAATTGAAGATTGTGACCCAAGAAACCGGGCATCTCTCAGAATGTTGACGAAAATTGGAAGATGAGCTGCTTGGCTGATCTCAGTGATGATCTCCGCCAATTTGGTGACGAAGTCTGCATTTGGCATCAGTATGCGCGTTTGTCCTCTGAAAAGTGCTGCAAAAGAGATCCAAATGTGCACAGTGGCACTTGAAAATGCATTTGCGTTGGATCGTAGGAATGTCAATGCATTCGCTGCCAGTTTCAAGAAGTCCTCGGGTTTCTCTAGAGATTCATATGGAAGTTGGTACACCTTGATGGATGAAAGACCCATGTTGTCAAGTCCAGCCTCGATGTCATTGACGATTCTCGAACTAGATCTCGTTTGGTAAGTCAAATCCGTCAAGATGAGAGCTTTGTTGTTTCTCACTTGTCCTCCCAATTCATCCCATTTGTCTAACCAAGGCTCCCCGATGATGAACTGTCCAATATTGTTTCCCAATTTCTTGAGCTTGGCTCGAATCTCGCCCTCCACGGTCTCTTCAATGCCCAATGTCAACATGGCTAGGACCTCCGTCACTGGATATCCCTTGCACCTGACAAACTCTGTGGTCGTGATGATGTAGTGGTAGAGCTTAAGCCATTCGTAGTCATTCTCATTAATCATGTGGGAATCAAGTTGACCTTCTGTCAGCATGTTGAATGACAAGGCAGCATGAAATGTCAATCTTCTCAAATACTGTTTCCAGATCAAGTTGGATCCATACTTGTGAGTGGTGTGAGGGCCCTCTACGATTGAAAGTACAAAATCCTTGCCAGAACGTAGGAATGCAATTCGCTGTTCCTCACGAGCATAGTCCTCGGCAGCATGGAGTCGCACTTCCACGGTTGAAGGTTTCCTTCTCTTCATCCAGTCTTCAGTTGGAATCCAATCCTTATCTCTTTCTGGTTCAGCATGACCTTGAGATGTTGCTTCGGGTCCAGATCGGAAAGCTGCATGGGTCGACGAAGACGAGGCTCCGCCAGTCGATGATCTTGGCATCTTCTTCGGTTGTACGCTTGAACTTGATGATTGTTGTGATGCCTTTGGCTGTGATCCCTCCGTAGGAGCGGATGTACTCTGGGCACTGGGTCCAGTTGATGTGTCATCATTCACCCATGAAGGCTCCTCATTGTTCCAGAAGTCAACTTCGTCGGGTCTTCGTCCATCTTTGAAGTTCAGGGGGATATCCCAGTCATCGAAATTGTGCATGTTGCCACCTGTTCCAGCTTGAGTATCGGTCAATGATGTTGTAAAATCTTTGAGGAAACTATGGCAAGCATGACGTTTCTCTTTCTCGGTATATCTGGCCCCTTCATCGGCAATTGAGACGTTGTATCCATGCCCGATCAGGATTCCCAAAGGAATGTCAAAGGCCTTGAGGATCGAGAACTGTAGTTCGGACAATTCTGCTACTCTCGCCAAATTTCCATCTCCTCGGGCGCTGGTCTTGGGTCTCTCAAGGGTCGTGCCGAGGGCTAACAAACACAAGAAATGGTTCTGGGCTGCACTCCTCCCTTTCGGCTGATTGGTTTCAAAAGCAATTACATCCCTCATCACATCCTGCAAGATGATCTGATCTGATGGGTTCTGCTCATTGTGATATCTCAGTGCATGTCCTAGGTGCCTCATCTGGACTTCAATCATGTGCTTCATTGCTTTTCGATAGCTGTCATTGTCAGATGGAGACTTCGGATTTACCTTTGTCAACTCGTCCATGACTTTGAAGTACTCGGCTGTCCTTGTCACAGCTAACCATGATGTGGCACTCGGATCTGTGTTGAATGATGGTGTTCCTCGATAGATCTGCTTCATGCTTCGGATCTTCGCCTCAGTTTCGGCTGCAGTGGCTTGATCATCAAAAGGTTCGGGAAAATGTCCTTTGGTTAATACGATCCAGAGCTCATCAAGTCTGTCATAGATCTCTTTGTCCATGAAGCGTCCCACAGTTGCATCATCGAATGGGCATCTGCTTGCAAAGACTTTCACGAATCTCGATCCCTTTGACAAAAACTCCCATCCTGAACACCCCTTTTCGATGTCCTGCGCTCTCTGCAACAACTTATAGGCTACCTCCAGGGCTTGTGCAGTGGCTTCACTGGTGTGTCTGGAGTTTGCAAAGTATGCTGAGTAGACAACTGCAGGCGGCATACCAAACCTAATCCACTGGTTGGCTGTGTCTTCATCGGAGATCAGTCGAAAATTCGAACCTCGGGTGTCTCGGAATGGTGATGGAGTCTTGGCTGCAATGGACCCTTCGGACAATCCCTTCAGCACCCGTAATGCAACGGTGATCCGGCTTCCGGCAAATTGCCCTACTGAGTTCAGATCCTGTGTATCGGCCATCCCGCTTTGTACAGAATGAAGTCGCACGGACCGTAGGTCTCGTGACAACTGTTCGAACAGCGAAAATAGTTGTACGAACCGTAGGTCTCGTAACAACCAGTCGGAGTCGAATTCAGAAAGCAGTAGACACGAAAATGAAAAGTGCCACGATGAAAGATCCGAAGTTGATGTCAATCTCGAAAAGCACCAGTGCAGTAGCGATCGCTCGAACGAAAGGTCAATGGCGTCGAGCTCTCGAGTAGCACAAACGGATGTTGCCACCAACTTGATTGGGTGACTGCGGACATTCTCGGAATCACGAGATATTTCAGCCTTCAATTTGTCATCACATGCAAACGGCTTCCAACGTTTCATCACTCTGACGTTCACAAATGGACTATTCCTGATTACATGATCATTGATTCCATTCATGATTATCTTGGCTATCCATTTAGTGTAAACTTGAGTAATGCGAGTTTCCCTACCGGCACACTCTGCATGGTCATGACGGCGATCGCATCTTCTATGAAGCTTCGGAAAAGACACCCCCCATGAAACAATCTTCCATGGTTTCTTGATTGGTTTGGGAGTCTCTTGGAATTGTGATTTCAAGCCATACATGCATCCATCAAATTTGTGCTCATGAGATACGGTTCCTTCCACAAGTTCTGTCATTCTACGGTCCTTCCAGTAGTCACAACCTTCTTAGGCAACTCAAGCAAGGCTGGTGATCCCATGTTGATAAGTTCACTTAGCACTGATGCAAACACTTCCCACATCGCCCAGAAGATCTGCTTCTTTGCTTCGATGAGTTGTGTTGTTGCTTCGCTCACCCATCGGTTGATTCGGTTCCATGGTGAACCGCCTGTACATGGACCTGCAAAGAACACTGAATCAAGTTTGGTCCGAAGGCATCGCCTTGCTTTACTGATTCCGTACGGAGAGAGCATGTCGTCATCTTCAGTGATTGGCACGACATGAAACTTTATCTCGTCCTTCATTTTGTTCTGCAAGAACGTAAACCAGTTTCTCTCTTCCGAACATAACAAGACGAAGCATGGGACTGCTTGAGGAACTTCGATCAAATTGATTGCAAGGGAAAACTTCGCAAATTTTGATGTCATCAAGTCACAAGGTGATTTGGAAAATTGAAATTCCAAAGTTCTGTTTTTCTTTTCTCTCCAAAGGATTACCGACACTGTAGGATGGTCAACCTCATGTTTGCCTACTTCAATGTGATATTGATAGGGGACAAAAACATCAGTGATGGGAATAGTTTTCACATCATTGCAATTGGTGCATAGCGTGATTACTCCCTGACTCACTTTACAGTTTTTACCTCCATCTATCACTTCAGCATTGGCGAGCACCCTGAATGTCGATTTTCCAGTCCAAAATTCATTCAACTTGTTCGTTGATTCATGATTGTCGCCCTTGAATCTCCATATGTCTTTGATCACTCGAGTATTGGTTTTGAACTTTTGTTCAGTTTCCCTCTCATCACATATGATCCTAGGGTCACAAGGACAGTCTTCGCAATCCTGTGGTACAAAGTTTTGCCTTCTTGGCGTTTTGTGAATTCGGATCAATGTCTCTTTCCCATCCCACTGCCAATGGTCTTCATTTTTCTTACCTAACACTTGGGATTTTCGGGTGGATTTTACAAACGGAATGTTATCATTGATGTCCAATTCCGGATGCGTATGACATAGGCCAGGTGTTGAAGTGGACTGGAGGTGTCCCTTTCCTTCACCCTCACTACATCTTTCACCCTCACTCCCCCCATGAACAAGGCGCATAAGCGTATTGATCACACGTGTGGCTGGCTGAAGGCACTGGTGAATGGATTTCGGGTGTTGAGACGGTGATGTCTGTGCATCTAAAAACAAGGCATCAACCGAGAACATCAGCATTGGTGAATCGGTCAGATGCTGTACACGGTCTTGTTGTGTTGACGCACACGAGTCACGTAGTGATCTCGAGTGGGCAGGCGGGGCATGCACGTGCTTTGACGACATCACCCGGTGGGTTGAGGTCGTTGAAACGGATTGTGAAACAGTGTCCGGGATCAACGGCTGCTTGTTAGGCGAATGATACTGAAAACACGCTCGTTCAACCCACTTATCAAATCTGATAGCCTGCTCTGGTGGAGATGCACGGTGTTCGACCTTTGTCCAGGCACCATTGAGAAGAACCCATGTGGATCTCAATACGTCTGGCGGCACAATCAGGCCGGGTGGCTTAGGACGATAAAACACCGGTTGCTTGACGACAAAAATGGGATCCATACCTGGCAAATATTGTAGCTTCTCTTTACTAGTCAAGCCCTTCCTATACACTTCTTTTGGCAAAATAGGGGTTTCCGTGTATGGGAAGTTTGGGATGTCCTCAGTTTTGGATTGGAAAACTTGGCGAGTAGTCATATCGACATCGGTGCTTGGCTGCAACATGTCCAATACTTCTTTGCTCTGCAAGTCCTGAGGTTCCAACAAGTTGATTAGCATACAAGCTTTCTGCCATGCCATGGGATTCTTGAATCCTTTAGTATGGATATCGGCTGCCATTTTGGCTGTAATTTCATAGATCAATACAAAATGATCCTTTTGAAAATGTTCATGCATGGAGGCAATGGAAATACCATGTGTGCGCTCCAAATGACGCATGGTGGGATTCCGTCCTGATCTGACAACACCAATCATCCCTTGATTATCGTCATGAAACAGGAGTTGAGGAAAAACTTTGGCTAAGACTTTCCACAGACTTAATGCGGGGATTCCTAGAGTCCTAAGTGCAGTATCTGCAGCCACAATTTCAGCTTCGGGGGTAGAATGACTAACACACCCTTGTCGCTTACTTCCACCAGCAAGTGGGAATCTTGTGAACTTACCTTGGACTTGTAAGTGCGATCCTGAAGTTGACCTCAAGGATTGGGCACATCCAGCGAAATCCGCATCTGCAAATAGTCCTAACGATAAATCTTCAATTTTGTCTCCGACCCATCCTATCATTTTGAGGGACAATGTGGAATTAACATAACACATTAGGTGATGAAGACGGGCGTCATCATCCTTTGTCCATTTAGTCACATTACGTGCTAATGCATTGATGGATCTCAACAGGTCAAACCGCGCAATGCGGGCTGCATAAAGCAGCTTCATAAGCACACTAGCTGCATGCGGAGCTAGATTCCCACGGCTCAGCATCTCACTGTCTTGCGCAGGACGTGAGTTGCCAGTCTCAGAGAGAACAGGCATATCTGGATCGAAGGAATGTGCACACCAAGGACACTCAACTTTGCGTTTTCCATCGGAAGGAGCTCGATACGGGCTGCTTTTCGTTTCCTCTGGAAGGCTTGGAGTTGATACCTTTTTCAATTTTGTGTCCTTGCCAATGATGTCAAGATACTTTTCCACCGATAACTTTAACAATCCTTCCATGTTATAAGTTATGGTCTTGACTTTCTTACCATTATGCAATTGGGTCTCACCTTGGGATAAAACGGTAAAGTCAATGCGCAAAACAGTGCGCAGCATTTCCCAACCTTTGGCCAGATTTTCGGAGGGCCCAGCAAGCTTAAGGTCATCCACATAGATTACCAACAGCAATTTGAGCTCATCATGAAAATACATAGAAGGCCATTCCTCTCCAATGGGCTTAAAACCAATTTCTTGAACTTTCTTGTCACAATGTTGTTCCCACATCGTGCCTGAATCAGGGTGTCCATACAGGGCTTTGTCGAGTCTTACGACAGGGCGACGGAACTTCCAGTACTGTATCTCCGGAGGCCATGCATCAGTGGGTAACTCCACCCAACACAAAGGTCCCTTCAACTTCGCCTGGATGTAGCCTGAATCGCATCTGCAACTTGACGAAGAGGAAGACATCCGTAAAAATCTGCCCATCGTGAGGCTTCGAAGGAAGCAGGGGAATTTCCCAAGTCTTGGAAGAATGCTGCCTCCCAATGCTGATTCTTCACCTGATTTCCTAGCAGAACGCCTCTTCCCTTGAATTTTCGTCCAGGATTGTCTTCTGACAGCTGGTAATTCTTTTCCACGCATATGCCATGGACCCTGGCCATGTGTACTTCCCTTTTGTTCTTCTTGGCCTCTGCAACAACATCGTCGTATTCACGAACCATTGTAAAGTCAAATACCTCTTGATCACGAAGGCCTTTCCACTCCTTGAGCATTGCCTCTTTGGCCTTTGGATTAGACTCAATCTCGGCTCTGCCCACAGGTCGTGAAACCATTGCATTGAAAAGTTTGCTTCCAAGACCCCCTGATGGTATCTTGGTTCGGTGACTTTGATTTGATGCAGAAGTACACGGCATAGTTGGAAATGGAATGTATTCATCATCATCAGTGGTTATGTCCTTCACGTTCTTGACGTTCACACATCTGCCATTTTTGATCATTGTCGACTCTCCTGGCGTAGCCATGGAAAACCTCGAAATCTCACCTGACAATGTGCTCCAAACTTCACCACTCCACGATGCTTTTGGGCCACGTCCTTTCTCGACCTCCGAACATTCATCCCATTCAATGAGATATTCCTCGTCGTCCGGGACGTCAGTAGAAGCGTCGGAACATGGACTAGCATCAGCATTCCTCTTCACTTTTCGACAATCAATGTATCGTCTTCCATGTACATCGTCATCATCGACTATGTCGTACAAATCAAGATACGTACTTGTACATGTGATAGGTAAGGTAACTTTGTTCTTCACAACTTCACCAACACCTGCATCGGATTTCTTTGACTTTGAATGAGAGTCATCCTTCTTACTTTCATCACCACCTTCATCGTCCTTGGACTTTGGCTCGTCCTTGTCTTTCTTTGAATCTTTCTTCTCCTTCTTCGTTGCCTTCTTCTTCTTTTCCTCGACCAATCTTTTGGCTTTGTCATCAGCCTCTTTCTTCTCCAACTTCTTCTTCTCGGCTTTGAGGATGGTATTCCGATCAGATTGAGAGAGTTTGCGCCATTCTTCAGGAGAATAGGTTCCTTTGGGACGCAACGACGTCCTGAACATTCGTCTACCATCATCTCCAATCTTGTATGGGTAACCCTTGACGTTCAACTTGACCTTCTCACCATCGTCATTGAGGTATACCTTCCCATCTCCAGCTTTGCCCTTCTTCCAATGGTCTGGTTGGGCGTCGATCAATTCCTGGAGGGTCATCTCTTCTGGATCTTTGTCTTTGTCGAAGATATCCTCAGGGTCATCAAGAGGCTTCTTTGAGACTTTTCCACCACTTGGTCCAGGTCCACCGTCGTCTCCGTCATCAAGCTCATCATCATCTTCATCATGGTCATGTTCTTCGTCATCTCCATGAGGCACTTTGGAGGGATCGCCATCGAGGATTTCTCTTTCTTTCATTCCTTCCAATGTGGTGTTCACCCTCTCATATTCCTGCTTGCATGGAAATGTCAATGGAGTGACCATCTCGACCTTTTCAGTCAAATGAGGTTTGAGAAGACGGTGTTCAGGTTTGCTAGCATCGTCACCAAGATTTTGATGTACGAATTCACTCAGAGGCCATACTTTGTATTGTCTTGACCAATGCATCCCTGGACCAATGTGATACCCTGCAAACACTCCTGGAATAGAATCAGGCCCGAACTTATGAAGTTGTCCTGCTTCTCTGGTCTTTGGAGGCTTGTAGTTCACGCGAGCACCATAGGGAATGAGTTTGCCAGCAAATTCAGATCCATGGAGTTTGCACCAAGCGCTCAAATCATCATCGTTGGGTTCTACGTTGAGTAGATGACATACGCAAAGGATTGCTGTTCTCCAGAAACAAGGTGGTAATCCAGCTTCCAAAAGACACGTAGAAGTAGCTGTGAGAATAAATTGGTTCGTTCTTTCGGCAATTGAGTTGGTTTGAGGTCTTCCAGGCAACGAATGATCAATTGGTATCTTCATCTCATTCATGGCTTCAATGAATTGAGGAGCATGATCAGAGTAGGCCTGTCTGACCTTCTTGGCGCCGATGAACTGTTTCACTGCTCTAACTACATCGTCTTTTGTCATTCGATCGGATGGATAAGCACCAATGATTCCTGTATAACAGTCTCTGACAACCAACACTTCCTTCTCGAGGACCAATACGTCATCATGGACTTTGGACGTGTCCACCGCATCGAAGGTAATGAGGTCGCCAAACTTCTTGAGTTCCCTTTTGTATGCACCACGACGAGTCTTGAAATGCTTCATCTTTGCTCGAATGCATGAGTCGCAATAAGGATTCTTGTATCTGTGGGTCAACTTGTGATTCAAGCTATTAGCTTCTCTCTTGAGTGTTCCTCTTTTGGCAACCCTAGATTCACCTTCAACAACATCGATTTCGATGTCATCTTCATCTCCTTCAGCGGCATCTTCAGGAGCACCATGACCGTCATCTTCAAGGTCAGTCTCGTCCCCAGGAGGATCGCCAAGCGGGGTTCCTGGTTCGTACTCGCCGCCCTCAGGTGGTTCTTCTTCCTCTTCTCCAGGAGTTGCCGAATGTTTCTGCCGGTTCATTGTTCTTCTCTTCTTCTTCTTCTTGAGCTTCTTGACGTGTCGGGAACAATTGTGATCCTCAGTCGATGTCTCAAGACCACTTTCTCCATCGAGATGTACTCTTCGTGAGGATTGACCAATATTGCTAATAGTATCGTCGAAGTCATCGACTCCAATTTGAGAGTGTTTCAAAAGGTCATGGATCTCCGATGCATGATGGCATTCATGAGGAGTGCATTCATATGTTCCAAGATCGACATAAGGAATGTTATCGTGGATTGTCAGGTCGATGCGCTCACCATCCTTTGTAATCAAGAAAGGCATTTTACCAGAAGGCCATATAAAGGAGTATCCCTCTTCCATGCATCGTTTCCCAAGAGACATCACGGACGGATTGTCGTCCAGTACATAGGCATGAGAGGTCACATCAAATGTCCCCAGGTCAATCTCTGCTTCCGTCTGGGTAGCAGTTGAACCGTTGGCTGTGTGGAACATGATAGGATCACAAGTTCGCTGCTTCAAGTTCATCCTTTCGGCTTTCCTTGCAGAAATCAAGTCATGTCCGCTTCCAGAATCCAGGATGAATCTACGATCTTTAGCCTGCACTGGTAGTGAAATGCACATCACGTTCTTGGACTTCATGAGGGATTTTCCAGCTTCATGTTCAACAAGCTCTTCAATAAAAGTCAAGTCATCATGATTATAGTCCAGTTTGATCAACATGTCGAACTTGGGGCCAATGATGATTCTAACTTCATCAACGAAACGATGGAGTCCACATCTGTCCATGATGATAGCCTTGGCCCGTGCTCGGACTGAACCGAGGGTGTTGTCGGACTTGGACTGATCGTCGGTCAAATCATCAACTTTCCAGAAGACATATTGCTTGTTGGGGTCACGATACATACGTTTGGGTAGTCCCTCCTGGTAGTCCTCAATGGCGATCTCGTGCACCTCAGGTTCCAGATCAAATGAGATCCTGCGATCATCAGAAGACTTCTTTGCACTGGCTATCCTCGGTGAGGTATAATCCATAGAATCTTCATTGTCGCTATCAAAGAAGGAATCAATGGTAATGGGAGTCGCCTTCTTCTTTGGTGTCTTCTTGCTGGTTCTCTCTGAGGATGCTGAAGGCGATTTATCTGCATGCAGGAATTTACATTTGCTTCCGAACTTGCAGGTACCCTCTTGCCAATTCCAACATACCTTCTTTTTGGGTCCAGCTGAAGATGAACTTCCTCTACCTTTCCCTCTTGATGAATCTCGACTTCCGCTTCTGCCTTTCTTACCTTTCATCTTGGCATCATAGACCTTCTGAGAATGACTGTAAAGACATTTGTCACCTTTGTTGCATCCTCCTTTATTGAAGAAGTAGTTACAGAAAATCTTCTTCTTGTCAACGGGTGAAGATGATCTTCCCTTCCCACCTTTGCCTTTCTTGTTGTTCTTGTCGGCATGGGATTTCGGAGAAGGTGTAGGAAGTACCGATGCAGCTTCACTCTTCGCTTTCGCCTTAGGACGTTTGGGAGGATCACCTGTAGACGATGCGGCCGCTTCATTCTCCTTCTTGGTCTTGACGGGAGCGGCAGGCTTGTCTGCATCTTCTAATGCAGGTGTCGTCTTGTTAGAGGACAATGACAGTTTCACCGCACGTTCTCTATCTTTCAATAGTCGTTCTTGCTTCCCTCGTGCTATGTATCCCTTGATCATACCAGTTAGGTAAGCATAGGTCTTCTGAGGATGCCCTTCATCAAAGGTTTTGTATCGGTTGATATCGAAGGCCATAAGCTTTGAATGTTCAATCTTCCGGAACAACGTGTCACGCAGGGAATTGTTGGAAGGCAGATCATCATGTTTCATATTGTATACGATGTCAAGCCACTTGTTGTAGAAGGCCTCAAGTTGGTCATCTCCATAGTAGTTGAACATATACAAATGATGGGCATTGTAGAGAACTTCAGTGTGGTCAGGTGACTTGAAGCTAATCAATATCATTGCAAACAGTTCTCGTCCCTTGATGAAGTCCCCACTCCTCCCATACAATTGGTTCTTCATGGACATGTCATACTTCACTTGCATGGACTTGTCCCCAGCATTGTCAATGACTTTCCTCAAGGCGTTGGAGAGCTTGGCATCAATGGATTGGAATCTCACATCAGGAGCTTTGGCTAGCGCCTCCAAGTCAGGTTGATCTGCAAGACACGGAGCTAGCCATGCTTTCCAATCTTCATAGTTTCGATCTCCACTTGCAACGCAAACTTCATGAACGACACTTCCCTTCCAGGATGAAAGTTCAGTGGTCTTAGGCCAGGGTTGGAGGCTGATCTTTTCGGCTTCTCTTAGAGATACGGATGACTTGGATCTATCCCTTTCAAGGTTCTCCAACTCCTTGACATTTGTGTTGTACTCGTTCCTGAGCTTCTCGAAGGCTTCAGCTTCTGCTCGATATTCCTGCTCTTCATCATTGGCACGATCTTCAGCTTGAGAGAAATTGTTCTTATAGTAATCTTTACGATCTTCCATCTTCTTCATCTTGAAGATTTCGAACTTCAGCGTTCCTCTCTTGCTTCATCTCGTCCAACTCTGCTTTCAGTTTGGCACACTTCTCTTCACATTCGTTCCGAGGCATGGCATTACTGGGGTACCCATGTAATGTAGTCGGTCTGTTCATTAATGAAGAAGAATGAGCTTGGTTTTCCAACTTCAGGGCAGCAATGGTGCTCGACATTTCTTCTACCTCAGCGTAACGCTCATTGGCCAGTTGATGCATCTCGGTCAAATGGCTTTCAGGAATGGAATAGTCAGTCGCACCTTTGATCACGAGTCTTCTGTCGTTCAACATCTTGATGGACTTACCTGCATCCCTGTGAGCACGCTCAAGAGAGTCCTTTTGGGCTTCAAGTTCAGTATGAAGGCGAGCAATAGCTGTATCCCTGTCATTGAGTTCATTGTGCAAACTGTCAAACAAGGTACTCGTCACATTCGGATTGTTACTCATGTGATCGATCTTGTTCAGAGCATCTTGATATTTCTTACCAGTTTCATCAAAGTTTCGCTGGAATACTTTGAGCAGGTCCTCAGTATCAATGAGTTCAGATCTAGTCTGCAAGTACAACTTGTCAACTTCGGCCTTGGATTCTTTCAAGCTGTCACGTTCACGCACGGCTTGCATGTACATCTCATAGAGAGGTCCTCCATGCGGTGATCTGCTTGGTGATGATCTTCTGGCTTGTTGACAGGAAAGTTCATGATACTGATTCTTCGATTCAGTCAGTTGCTGTTGCATTCGATCTAAAAGACTTTGTTTCATGTGTAGTTCAGAACGTAGTCCCATTAACCTCATGTCCCGCATGCCGCCTGATTCAGCTATAGATTCTTCAGATACTCTGTTCTCAGAAATCGCTAGTCGAGATTGTAAGTTCTCACTGTGGATCACCTGCAATCGAAGTTGCGATTCTTCCAAAGCTAAGTGATGTTCACATTCTGCATAACGGTCATGTTCAGATCTTATGTTACTACGGAACTCCTTCATGATCTCGTCCCTCTTCATGTCAGCAGCATCGAGCTCAGTTTCCAGTCGCCTGACGTTCATGGCCATGGTGTGCTTCATCGTCTGGTTCTGATTAGCAACCTCGAGCATCTCGATCTGTAAAGCACATGTCTGGTCGTTAGCATAGCCGACCGCTAGAGCTTCCTGCTTGGCATTCATCTCTGCGTTTTCCAGTTCCAGTCTGAGTTGATTGATGTGAGCATTCGCATCAGCGCCCACATGCACCATAATTGCGTTCGCTTGTCCCATTTGTTCATCGAATTCCGAACGTAGTCGTGAATATTTGAATTCCAAATGAGATGCAGCTTCATTCGACATAGTCTGATACCTTTCCAACTCTTCGATCCTGTAGGTCGCACCTTCGTCTTCTTGTTGTGCAGCCTGTAACTCGAAGTTCAGCATCTGGAGTTGTTCGGTCATCGACATCATCTCTTGATGAGTGGTGCTCTCCAGGAAATTAAATTGCTGATAGGCATATGCTGTCGTCTCGCTCAATCTTGCCTGAAGTACGGATTCTTCTTCAGTGGCCCTTTCCAGTGATGTCTTGTATTCAGATAATTCACTCTGATAGGCAGTGAAGATGTCGCTACCACTTGACGGGGCGTTCACTTGCTGATAAGATCCTGTCCCTGATGGAGTAGCGTCCTGAATCGGTGAAGGCGGATTCGACGACGTAGTCTTTGCCTTAGTCCTTGGAGTCATCGGAGGCGACAATTGTCGTGCAGATGATCTTCTCTTTCCAGGTGTGCTGTCCCTATCTTCAATTGCTTGCATTGTCGAAATTTGTCTCCCTCTAGGAGCAACCAGAGGTCGCCTGGGTTGGCTTGTTCTCAGTTCTGAGGCATCGCTTCCACCAGTGTCGATACTCTGTGAAGAATTTGACTGCGTGCCGGCAGCTGGTGCAACGGCATGTCCAGAGAAAGAAAATGCATTATCGCTGCTATCCTGTTCAGTCATCTGTAAGGCCCGCGGCTACCCGCTCGTAGGCTCCGTAGGAGTCCTACGGCTGATAACCTGCGAATCGGTGATTGTCTGTCCGATTATGTCCTGATAGTCAATGTCAAAGTGGATGTTCCAGTGATGACGTTACAAGGGCATCAGCTTCCGCATTGCAATTGTTTTCTCTGACGCTGCAGTGGGTCTTGAGCCAAAAGGGCCATTGTCGCAACCCTTTGGCTTCGAGTCTTAGAGTGAGTTATGTGATAATGTACATTGGTCCGTAGCTTACACTCTATTCGCATGTATGTTTAATTACATCGCGACGGACTCTTTCATGTATATATATATGAATACATATTACTTTAGATATGTATAGGTATAGGGCCCAAGGGCTTAAGTATACGTTTCTGCAAGGAGGAATGAAGTTGTAGATATAAATATATAGCGCCGGACTCTTTCATGTACATATACATATTATTTTAGATATGTATAGGTATAGGGCCTAGGGGTTCAAAGTATACGTTTCTGCAAGGAAGTATGCCAGATCTTTGATGTATATTATATTTGTGATTACTTGTGTATTATTTTTTGGTTCTAAGCATAGGGGGTTCTAAGTAAAGGATGTGGGTTCTAAGCAAAAAGGTTCTAAGTAAGTTTGTTTTTGCTTAGATATATTTTGGAAAACATTTTTTTGGTTCTAAGTATGAGTCCGTCGCTATATATGGCTATATATGGCTATATATGGCTATATATGGCTATATATGGCTATATATGGCTATATATGGCTATATATGTATGTCTATCTATCTACCTATGTAATCTATTTATCTACCTATCTACCTATCTCCCTTTCTACCTATCTATCTATGTATCTATCTATCTATCTACCTATCTACCTATCTACCTATCTACCTATCTACCTATCTATCTATCTACCAAACTATCTATCTATCTATCTATCTATCTATCTATCTATCTATCTATCTATCTATCTATCTATCTATCTATCTATCTATCTATCTATCTATCTATCTACTTCCCCTTGGAATTTAGCCTGGGGTAGTGCCGCCTCATTTGGTACAGACACAGCTTACAGAATGATGGGGCAAGGTATTTGTACATGTCTTCAGTACAAAATAGTGGTTACCAACCCCAGGCACAGAAAGAGCTCACATGAACAACTGTTTGGATGATTTTGTACATAATGACATGGCACCCATGCAATTTCAACTCCAACAATGGCCAATGGCCTGATTCTGTACACCCCCCCTGTACATTTTGGCGAAACCAAGGTCACCATGTCAGCCACCTAAAGTACGATTTTGTACAGTCCATATCTCTGCCCAAAAAAATGAAGGCTTTCGATTTTGTACTGGTGCTATCTGAGGGCCACAAAGAATGATGTCAAACCACAGGTTGCCGTGGAAAATTGGGCTCTTTTTTGCTACCAAGTGCGATCTGGTATTGAGATATATGTGGTGGTAGTGGACCCCTGTTGGAAAGTTGCCGTCCCCAGCTCAGAGTCCACAAAATGGTACACACAAATCCCTGGGAGTGCCTTTGTACACCCACAGGGTGCTGAAAAAATGGTTCCTGTACGAAATGAAGCTCACCATGTTGATTTGGAATGATTTGGATGTGTACAAAATGGTTTGCCCAACCCCCATATGCAATCTCTGTACAAAGTGGGGTTTGTTGATTTGACGTTAATTCATCTACAAAATGGATCTTTGTAGGGTGTTCCAAATCAGGTCCACCAACCTTGTTGCACCAATCATCTTGAAGCCAAATTTCCCTGTACAGAATGTCAATGACCAACCCTTAGAAAAAAAGCAAGCTAAAATCTGTACAAAATGCCTCTAAGGGTGTACGAAATGCCCCTGAAAAGGTCTCACTACACCTCATTTGGCACTACAAACTTCAAGGGATATTCTATCTATCTATCTAGCTATCTACCGATCGATCGATCGATCTACCTATCTGCAAGCTTGAAAACGAAGCTATTCTGTGAGACTTCCTTGACATGTGGAAGTTGAAAGCTTAAAAACGAAGCTTTTCTGCGAGACTTCCTTAACATTTGGCAGTTGACAACATCCAAAACGGAGCAATTCTACGAGACTTCCTCCAAAAATCGACGTTGTCAATGTCAACAACTAAGCAATTCTGCCAGATTTCCTTCAAACATGGAAAGTTGAGTGCTGAGCTGGCAGCCTCCTACCAATGCGCCTTGCGATTTTTCCATCCCACCTCTCTAAAGTACTGCGCCTGCCACGACAAGTGAGGCTAGGTCATACGAAGTGCCGCGCCTATCACGCAAAGTCATGCAAAATCATGTATAGGAAACCTGAAGATCTGATGCTCCAAAATGCAGTCCCCCTCAGACTGATTTGATCACTTGCATGATTTGGGGTACCTCCCATTTCAGGAAACCTCCATATATCCCATTATTGTTGCTTAAGTATAGCCTTAATGGTTTGCCCAAACGGCTGAAAAAAAGGAACAACGCCGATGCGAAACGTCATGACTTGGAACAACAGTTGGAGAAAGCGAGCGGCCTTCGTGAAGGCGCGGCGGCGGTCATGGTCGGATGGCAACCATTGGGGGATGCGTAGAACATGTCTGACTCATACAATATCTCTGGTACTGCGCCTGCCACGCGACATGCGTCTTTGCAGATCCTCTTAAAACCTCCCACGCCTGCCATCGTTTTTGCAACTGCTACAAAACCCTCACGTTTTGCTCACCTTTGGCACGGTGCTGAATCCAGTGCGCCTGCCACGAAAAATGGCCCTTGAACGTCCGAAAGTGGTCCAAACATGCGGCGTTTTTAACATTTCGACTTCGAAATGTGCTTCGCGCCATGGCGCGCTTTTGGCGTGCAATCCGCCGCTTTAGCGAGCCTCAAAACATTGGAAAACACGGTGTTTCGCGATTTTTATACTTTTTCACGCACCTTGATCTTCTTTCTACTGACTCCGTCTCTTCTGACATTTCTGACTCTTTCTCTGCTGTCTTTTTCTCTTCTCTGACTGCTCTCACCACTGTTGCTGCAGCTGCCCATAAGTCGGAAGTTTGACTTCTAAGATTTCTAAGCTTCCTTGGATCAATCAAGCTCATGAAAGAGTATATTGCAGTATCTGTGTTGTTCAAGGTCGCACCTCATACGCGCCACTTGCCCGGCGTAGTTCACTGGGACTGGCTTGACGAATTGGAGTCTTGCTGCGAGTTGAGAGACTTTTTCGCCCGGCTGCTTCACGGAAGGAATGGCAACATGCAGCCAGTTTGTGAACTCATACAAAAAATGTGTTTCTTTTTGCATCGATCAAAATCCTTCACCCAAATTACAGAAATGGAGTCAGCTCTTTTGAGCTAGGAGTGAAAGGGAATGATGTTCTATCCAGCCGCCAAAGGGATGAATAGATTAGGCACGATGTCCGGAATACTGCACGGGCACCTCTGCAAAATATCGCAAGTTCAGCGTGCCATGAAGAAAATGGGCTGTGCACCGCCTGAGGTTGGTGCAAAACAACTGGCATCCGTGGTGGATATTGCAAGATACTACAAGGCAGTCAACCCACACCAATCTGTATCAATACATATCAATACATTGTCTAAAAGTATATCAAAGTATGACAAAGTCTGACAAATCAACACTTGACCCTCATCGGACTCATGGACAAAGGATTATTGGCATCAAGTATGGAATGGCTCACTCCATGCTTAACTTCCAAAATATTTCAATTTCAATCCAGAAAGTCACCGGAGCCGCCCTGCAGTCAGCTTTCAGGCCTAAATTCAGACGTGCTGCTGGCCTGCGACACTCCATAAGCTGTCAGCTGTCAAGAAAACTCTAACAGTTTGGTCAAATTATATATTTGCATCAATCTTTGGGCTCGGAAGATCTTTTGCCGGGACCAAGAACCCATCGGAACCCATGGCAGAGTTTCAGATTGCCCCGGATGGCCTGGACCGTCTCGCAGCAGCCCTGCAAAGACTTGGCGTAAATTGTCTACGAATTTCTACACTCAATGATCTCCTGAGTTTTCGTGGCCCGTTTCACACACAGACTTAGAGTCGATGGTATGTGAAAAGCCGTCTGACCAGAGGGCTTCTCACATTCACTTTCTGAAGTTCTCATTTTCAAACTCATGACTGAGATGGTCAAAGCACTGTGACTTGAAACAAATGAACACACTACAAAGAAGGAAGAAAGAGATGCCTCAAATTTCAGGCTGGAATGCTCGAAAGGGTGTGCCACCACGACGATGTGGAACGCCTCGCACCAAAGATCGCTGCGAAAGACACATCTCTAATCGCGTTTCATCTATAGAACGTCAACTAACAACCCAATAGCGCAGGCGATATCATGAATCACCGCAAATGGACAAAACAACTGGAGATTCTGATTCCATAGTGCGCTTTTGGTCCTTTGAATAGCCTGAATAACCTGGCTCTGCCGGTGGCTGCTTGGAAAGAATAAACAAAACGTGCAAGAACATCTACAAGTCAAAATGGACAACAACAATATGTAATTAACAATCATTAAAACATATGAACATAGAAAGTAACCACAAGTAACACTTCTCAAACATATGTATATATATATACATATTATGATATATATTATATTATATAGATTATATTATATATATATTATATTATATATAATATTATATTATATATAATATTATATAAATAATATAAATAATATAATAATATATATAATATGATATATAGAATATGATATATAATATATAATATATAATATATAATATATAATATATAATATATAATATATAACATACAATAGACAATATACAATATAATATAATTTAATATATAGTATAATTCAATATATAATATAATATGATATAATATAATATAATAACTATAATATAATATAATATAATAACTAAAATATATAATATAATAACTATAATATAATATAATATAATATGATATGATATGATATAATATTGAAAAATATAATAAAATATAATACAATATAATACGTAATTATAATATAGTATAATCTAATATAATATACACATTTAATTATATATAATATAATACATATATATATGTATATATATAATATACATAAATACTATGTTCATTATCAGTACAATCAATAATGTACCAACATGCAAACCTCACAGAACATGGTAAAAACAATTTTATGTTCATTATCAGTAAAATCAATCATATATCAGCAGAGACACTGCAGAAAATACAGTAAAAGCAATTATATTTCATCAGCGGCAAAAGCAATAGTAAACCCGAAAAAAAAAACCGTAGGTATTTTTTTTTGCTACTTAAATCATTTTCAAAGGGATTTAATTGTACGACCTGCCCCCCCAAAGTTGTTTGCTATTGCTTTTGTTTTTTTTTCAAAAAAAATGGGGGGTTATTAGTGTTTTTTAAACATTATATGTTTACTATATATATATTATCTGTGGTGTTTTTATCATAGGTGAATAGTTGTTATAGGGTTATACATAATATATATATATACTATGCTATCCGGCCACCCCCACATATTTACATATATATTTGATGTAATTATAGTATATATAATATGTTATCCGGGTCACCCCCATATGTTTACATATGTATATATATACTATCTTATCGGGTCACCCACACATACACACACATATATATACTTTAAACCCCACAACGCTTCCACTCAGCTATCACAGCAGCAACAGCCGGCTTTTTTCAAAAATTACCCATTTTGACAGAATTACCCATTCACTACCGGTAGCGAGCGTTCTAATTGCTCCCCATCATCCCAATTCTTGACAGAATTCCCCATTCACTACCGGTAGCGAGCGTTCTAAGGAACCCCAATCGTCCCAATTTTTGAAAGAATTCCCCATTCACTACCGGTAGCGAGCGTTCTAAGGAACCCCAATCGTCCCAATTTTTGAAAGAATTCCCCATTCACTACCGGTAGCGAGCGTTCTAAGGGCCCCCCAATCATCCATATGTATAATTGCTGCTTTTAAGATAGATAGCGTTCTAACAGGGAGCGACCGTCGCTCCCTCTTAGAACACTCACTACCGGTAGCGAGCGTTCTAAGGGAGGTTTCCTGTCGCCGGAGCACCCTCAATCTTGCGTTCTTCTCACTAAGACCCCAGCGAAAACACAAGATCATCCCTGGTCCGATGTTTGCCAACCCCCCCTTAGAACACTCACTACCGGTAGCGAGCGTTCTAACAGGGAGCGACCGTCGCACCCTGTTAGAACACTATCTATCTTAGGGAGCGTTCTAACAGGGAGCGACCGTCGCTCCCTCTTAGAACACTCACTACCGGTAGCGAGCGTTCTAAGGGCCCCCGATCATCCCAATTTTAGAAAAAATCAATTCAAACCCCAATTCACTACCGGTAGCGAGCGTTCTAAGGAACCCCGATCATCCCAATTTTTGAAAAAATCCACTCAAATCCCAATTCAGCTGCTGTTGCTGCTGTGATAGCTGAGTGGAAGCGTTGTGGGGTTTAAAGTATATATATATGTATGTGTGGGTGACCCGATAAGATAGTATATATATACATATATGTAAACATATGGGGGTGACCCGGATAACATATTATATATACTATAATTACATAATATATATATGTAAATATGTGGGGGTGACCCGATAGAATAGTATATATATATATTATGTATAACCCTATAGCAACTATTCACCTATGATAAAAACACCACAGTTATTCTTAAGTTTATATATATATATTAATATATATAATTTCTAAAAAAATCTATACATATTTATCCCTTTCAGTTCGCAAGCTGGTGACCCTGGTGATCCCTGCCTCCATGAAGAGTCCCTCGGGTCGGTCGGTGTCAGCACCGCTACCGCGGCTGGCTTCTGCCGCAGAGGACGCGCCTGAATCAAGCGATAGTCATAGGCTGTCAGGGACGGTGGTTTCATGTCGTTTCTCATCTTTCTTCAATGGCCATTTGAGGATCCCAAAATTCCCATTATCTCCATTGATTTCATGAATTTTCATGAAATTTCGATGAACAAATGGTATGACAGCTATGAAATTTCATGACATGTTGGAATATGATACCTATTTCTCATCCATGACAGCTTGATTGGCAACATTTGTAAAGTTTCAATAAATCTGCAGATTGAGATGAGAGTGTCTGACTCAGCATCACATGTCCGAATTCCGAGGTTGCCACTGTCACCACTTTCTGGCGTCACCTAGCTGCGGATTCAGTGCGTAAAATGTGGAATCTGGGGATAGCTCTATTCGTCTCGAACATGCGAGGTTTCCAACTTCCCAGAATGGATAGCTAAAACTAAAACATCAGCGAACTCCTGCATCTCAAATGTAGCTCAGCAATGCGTCTTGCTGAAAGGGCCAAACTCTCTCCTCTGCAGCGGAGTGGCAAAGTATCCCACTTCGAACGCTGGATCGTACCTTCAGCATTGATCATGGACTATGACTCCACGATCCGCGGAAAGTCCGTTGATATATCTGAAAACTACGGAACTTTGGCTCCGAATTTGACAAATTAATGTATACACTATACAAATGTCATCAAATGTCATCAACGGTCCAAGTTGCTTAGCTTCAAAAGCACACCAAGAACGCAAACATGATTTCACCCAGCTGACAAGATCTACTGCAAACAGCGCCAGGCTCTACAGTGTGATACTTCTACCACCTCGATTCAAAATGGCACCCGTCCATGAGTCTTGGGACTTGACAGTTCCAGTACAGGGTCTCAACAATTTTCCAACGGACAGTCTGCCGACACAGTATCTATTTTGCTGAAAGGCAGTTGGAGAAGGGAAACATGCCTCGCATGAGCATCTTATGCACCAACAAATATGTTTAGATGCACACCAATGAAGGTCGAACAAGGAACTATTTTTTTCCGCGACCATCAATGATTTTCAGGATGTCGCTGCTAGTGGCCGCTTTCGTTCCAATTACCTTCTCTTACATTGGAAAAAGTTTTGCTTCAGTGGTCATGTTGACTAGCTTGACAAGTTGATCCTTTTCAGATTATTTGCACACACACACACTCTCTCTCTACGAATAAATTGGAACGCTTGCAAAACACCTTGAATTGATCTTTTGTAATTAAGTTATATTAAGTTGATTTATTTAGCACTTGGGTCTATGTGTCCATTTGTATCCAGTTGTACCCTAGGTCCACTGTGCACAGTTTCACGGGCGCACAAGGTGTCGGTGTTCCGGTTCTTCCGTAGCACGCGCCCGAGGCCACGGATGATCCGCGGCCTCGCGCGGGAGATGGAGCACTCGGCCACCTGCCGGCTTTGAAATTGCAACTGGAAGACCGGAAACTGCAGTAATGTTAGTAAAGCAATCATAAACCACCCATATTTTGATGGTTTGTATATACATGTTTATACCAAACAATAAAAATGGATGTTATGGGAAATTTGGGGATGGTTTACGATTGCTCTACTAACATTCAACTTCATGCTCACATCATGTCAGTGCTCCCAGCGGCCTGTGAATTGCCGCCTAGAACGGAGAAGTATTTGTTGCTGATTCCACCCACAATGCTCACCAGGCCCACCAAAGCATGGAGCGCACTACAGCTCTGACCGCCATAGTTACCTCAGTTCCCAAAGGTACCGCCAAAACCTTGACGTGTTTCACATGTAAAGGACCTGTTCTTTCAGTCAAGAAGAAAACTCTATACATCTCTATACATCAATTCATCACACTGAAATGGTGTACTTATCAGAATCATGTTTCAGCTGGGAAGTCGCCAGAATGCCACCATGAACAACAAGAGTTCAAGATGAGTTAGCTAATTTAGCTATAATATATATATAGAGATAGGTAGTTTTTTGTTTTAACTTAACCGATCACGCCGCGAAGTCCTTGCTGTGAATTTTTGCCCCCTGCAATGGGTGTTGCTCTTGTGTTTTTTCCAGGCCAGTATCTCCATATCTCGAGTCCATGACACTGTCTAAAACAGTGCTTCTCCGCGCTAAACCTGCATCAGTATTTGCTTGACCTGGTTCAGCGTTTACCCAAACCATCATTACCTTTCTTGTTTTGGATTTTGGAATAATTTTCTGCCGAGGCGCTCTGCATTTCAATAAGAAATTATTCAACCAAAAGAAATTATATAAATTATGTCTGTCACAGTCACTGCCATGCTTTACATAGTTGCATTCCCTGAAACAAAAAACACGTCTGGTTGTACCATGATCATCATATGGTATATGGGGTATGGTCATCCCACAATAGGAATCCACACATATTGGCTATAGAAATCATTATAAATCCCATTAGATCCCTACGAAAACGGTACGAGATGGTACGAGTATGTCCATCCGTCCATCCCCCAATAGGGCTACCGAGGTACATCGCATGCCAGGCTCAGCAAGCTCTTGGACGAGTGCACCAGGAATTCCCATCTGCAGCTCGATGTGACAATGTGTGGGAAATCCGAGCAACAATCAATTGTGTTTCAGTGTTTCAGAAAAAACTCACTTCAAGGTCAAGATAGTTCAAGAGCTCCAGCTCTAGTATGACATCTACTGCAGTCATATCTCTTCCATGTCAATTTCTCTTTTTGATCGACGTTGACAACTGCGGGAACACGACTAGCAAAGTAAACAGCTAGAGGCGTCACTGTTCCAGGGTTTCACCATCAGGAGAAACAACATCTTTCCACAAACAACTGACTTTTTACTGGTTGGATAACAGGGATTCCCATAAACATATTGGGTAGGTTAAATATCCCTGTTATCCAACCAGTAAATTACTGGTTGTGGGGGGTTAACCTACCCATAATGGATTATTATAGAACTTCCATATACATATTGGGTAGTTTTTGACCCCCACAACTCACGCCAGGCTCCCTCAGTTCCGAACGAACCAGCCGTGAACCAGCGCCTCTCGTACCAGCCATTGATCTGCGGGATGCTGAGTGAGACAAAGGCAGCTATGCCCTAAAGTACTCAGCAGCTCTCGAGGATGCGCATAGGTGGCACCTGGGCCCAGCTGCGGAAGTCTACCTGAGGCTTGATTTAGTACATATATATATACACACAATAATACAATACTATACTATAATACATATCATTATACATAATATAGGTTTTATATCTACATATGTATATATATACACAATATCACAATATGTGGTATATGGATGTGCATGGTGAATTTCTATTGCCCCTCCAATATCACTGGCTCAAAGTTGGTGGAAACGAAAGGTCACCTTTGCTGCTGAGTGGCCATCTCTCAGGGCACGGTACAGCCGCAGGAAGTTCCTTCACCAAATATCACCAAGTTTCCGAAAAATGGCGTTTCCGAACACTGGAGTTTCCCACGGCTTTCTCAAAAAATAACCGATTTATACCGATTTTAGATAATTTTGGGATCCCCGACGACAACCCCTTTAAACTCATCGATTGCAGCCAAGCGCACGGGGCACAGGAGCGCTTGGATATGTTCTTCAGTTTCAGCAACGAGAACATGCCAAATCGCCACACCAGCTTCCTGGCGAACGATTCCAATCTCTTCGCAGCGATCCAAGGAGCAAAGATCCTACATACTGATACTCCTAGGTACCTGCAGGGTACAGTACCAGTAGCATATCAAATCATGTCAAACACTTCTGTCAATGGATTGGTCAAAGCGAAACATCTGCAGGAAACCCATGGTTTTCTTGTTTTGCATGGTTTTTACATTGTTTTTTTTTCAATCCATAAAATAGGGATATCCTTTGTTATCCTGTGGATTTTCCCATCCAAGTCGCCATTGGCTCAGCAATTTGGCAGCCCACTTCCAGCCGCTGGCTGCCTCGTGCACGCGGCAACAGAAAGCGAGCTGGATGTGTCACCAATCAGTCAATCATTTCACCAATCACTATATAAATTATAAATCAGATTAAATCAGTCAATCAGTTGTCAACCAGTCAATCAGTCAACCAGTCAATCAGTTGTCAACCAGTCAGTCAACCAGTCAATCATGCTGGAAAAAACTGTTGGATGTTTGCTTTCAGGCTACAGAACTTGCCGTACTGAAGAGAAAGCGGGTGCCGTTGTACACAGCCAAAGGCATGTTGCACTCAGACCTCAGCACCCCTCAGCACTTGGGATAGCGGAACTGGGACACAGTATCTGTTTCTCAAACCTGATCTCGTCGGGATAGTAATGCGATATGAACGGGATATTGGTGGAATAGATTGTAACCAACAATATCCAACTATCAATAATATCAGATTTGGGTCGAACAGTGGGTATAATTACACTCAAATTTCCAACAAAGAATTGCATGATTGATGATTGGATTCACGGGTAGCCTATTTGGACAAACTAATATCTACTGTTGAATGGTACTTAAATATACTTAAATGCCTTCTGCTTCTAACAACGGACTAGCCATGGCCAGCCATGGAGAATTTGAGCATCACGCAGATCAAACTTCTTGAGGTTGAATCGATTCATCAGCGCCTGGCAGAATCGCGTCACTTCGAGTGCAACTTTCATTGCCAACTTGATTATGGAACGAGTGCGGACACTAGTAGTGTAGTTCGTAGATGTTCGTAGCACTCATGCAATGTGCAGTATCCATGGACCCTTTGATGATTCATCATGTCAGCGAGAAAGCACCGGCCCATAGTGGCCGCATATGCCTTAAAAAGCACGTTCACCTCCGAAATAATCGATGCGCCAGCCTGGAATTTCGAGAAAACATCTTGGCGACTTCAATTCCCAGTGCACAGCTTGTTCCTGACATTTCTTTATATATATTATCTGAAAGGCGACTGGATGGCGGCAGTGTGTTCTGCTGAGTTTCAAGTTTCAACCCTCCCAAGCGATAACCGTAACCCTTCAAGCCAATGTGGCAGGGATACAACTGTTGTTGTTGTTGTTGTTGTTGTTGCAAATGATGATGATGATGATGATGATGATGATGATGATGATGATGATGATGATGATGATGATGATTTGAGACACTTTGAGATGCTTTGAGTTGGTGCTGCTGTGATTTTGTGGATGTCCAAAGCCTCATAGCGGGCTCCATCGAGCTCAACCGCCTGAAGAGAGACTTGATAGACCCCAGAGGAGGACCTCGCTAGCATTCTGCTAAGAAAAAAGGTCCTGAGTATCAAAACATATCAAAACCTGGATTCACCATTTGTGATGCTTTTGTTGGGCGACTAAAGAATTCTCTCAAGATGGAAGTGACTTAGGTGATTAAAATCACACCTATCAAAAATATAACTCGACTTTTTTTTACCCATTGCCATGATGAATTTCACCAAAGCCTAGCAAAAGCAAAGACTGGAAAGAGCACATGCCTTTCTTGCAAATTATCCATCTATGGATACCACTGGCAGTTCTTGGCAATTTACTGAGAATACATGATCGAATACATAGGCCTTGTGAAAGGACCCAAAAAAACCGAAGAATTGGCCTGGCATCGTCCACCAACGGGGCCGTTGGTGATGACCGCTATATCAACCTGCGACTAGGGACCAGGACGTTTCCTTCTTTCCGTCGGCAAATTGAAAGTCGTTTTAGATGTGAACAGCTCTTCTTGTCTCTTCTTGTCATTTCATGTAGTGGCCCCGGAAAGGCCAATATTCGCGCAATTGGAAGTGTCTGGAAGAGTATGCATCCCTATTTTTGCTCAATCCAGCACACGCAGAATGGGGCTGGCTCGACTAGTTCTGAGTATTGATTAGGGAATGGATCAAAATTGAAACTCCAGGGGACTGCAGATTCTGTTCATTTTCAATATTAAGCATGCGATTTTAGCGGTATCTCATTTTGACCCATACCCATTAGTCATTAACCTACTGTAGCATCAGAATCGTCCAGCACGCAGAAGCCAACCTTGGACTAAAGCTGAACCAAGCTCAAAAACACCGTCAAAAACTTCCGGCGTTATGCGCATAACCCTGGTCGGCCTCTGCTGCGAACTGAACACGACTCGTGGCATGAGGGCCATGGCCCTCATGGGCTAAGGGTTGTCTCCATTCCAGGGGCTAGATACCCGCCGGGAGGAGACCCAGCTCATCAGTGGCCGGGGCCCCTGCGAAATTGCTGGAAAATAACTCACACAATGCATTCACAACAAGCATCAAAACGCTATGTGAGGGCTCTGTGTCCAAAATCCACAGAATAGCACAAAAAACCATTTGCTTAACAAATGGCAGCTGGACTCTCAGAAAACTGTACAGAACCATGTAAGGCTCAGCTCACTACGCAACAGAGACCAGGGCGGCTCCCCAGGTTTTGCATCAACCACGGGTTTCTGAGCGCTTCTTCTGAACCACACCGAGCTTCTTCTAGAGATATCATCTGTTTGGCCAAGGAAAGTGCACCATAACCAAGTTTCGATGTCCATGTCTTTTCATTCAAAAGCTCCTCTGCGGCTTCTGTGCCTTTGGATCCTTTGATATCTTCCAGCGACGACCGAACATACTCCTTGCCCCGCACAAAAGCGATGAAGAGTACTCCAGTGCTGTAGACGTCACATTTCTCCGTGTATTTCCGTTGATCAATCTCAGGCGCTCTGTATGGCAGTGAGCCAACTCTCTCGGACATGTGATGGCCAGGGTCGAAGTCACAGGCAAGGTCGAAATTTGCCAATTTCCAGGTCCTTTTTGAAGACAGCAGCCTGAGTCATGGACTCTACTTCATTGTAAGACAACAACACGAGCATCCTCATCATCCTCATCATCCTCATCGCTCACATACCCGCTTTTACAAACCAGGAAAAAGAAACTCTGAAACTATCCAACGATGCTTCGAGCGGTTTAGAGATTTTTGGTGTCAAGTTGGTAAACAACATCTAGAATCCAAGCCAAGATGCACATTGCACGGCTTGATGTTCCTATGTGCGACCTGAGGGATCTCTAATTCAACTTTTCCCAAACGAACCATTGCAACCAGATTTATGATCTCAACGTATTTGAGTGCATTTGACTTGCACTCTAAATTGAAGATAATTGAAGCAACATCATTATAGGTTACCTATGATTTGACTGAAGCTACCAGCTGCTTCATACCATTGAATCTTCATGGTTTTTACATACTTTTACCAGGCCTGTATGAGTATATACATACCCCAGTCAGTCTCTGCCGTCATGCAAAATCAGGAACGATTGCATTTCCTGGATCAAAAAAAACCTTCAGCACACTGCACAATTTATCGCAATGCAAGTGTCAAAAGACACGTTCAACATTTTCCTGGATCCAACAGTTCAACACCATGATTGTTACAATGCCCATGAAAACACCCGGATATTCATTGATATTTGACAATATTCAACCTTTCCAAAAGCAGTGGGAATATGTGGGAATTTGTCAGTGTTTCTAGCCTGGTTCTCATGGAGGAAATTCACAGCCATCAACAGCTGGGACAGAGTCTTTGCCACCTCTGTCCGACTGGGCGTGCGATAGCCCGAAGTGCCCGAAGTGTCGCGTTGGGAACCAATGCAGTCTGCCATAGTCCCCGAGCACAGCTCCAGCATAATGTCCATGACCCCGGCTGCCCAGTAGACGTCATAGATGCGCAAAATGTTGTTGTGCTTCACTCGACGTAGAAGCTGAATTTGCAAATCACAACGGGGATCCTTGTCCAGCTGAACCTGCTTCCAGGCGAAATGTTTTCTTGTTCCCTTCTGCTGCACTTCCTTGACTTCAGTGAACCTACCCTTGCCAAGTGTCTTTATGACTGTGTAGCCCTCCTCAACCTCCTTTGAGCAAGCTGTAGAATCGGAGTCTGGGCTTCCAATAGGCATTGGGGTGTAGAATATTGGCCGATGGCAAGGGTTCTCAACCGCGTCAAACATCTTTGAGCAAAAAACGTCAGCGACGGAAATTTTGGGATCCCTTTTGAACTACAAATGATCTACATGGTGTCGAAATGTGTCGAAGAGTCCTATTGCACCGGAAAAATGAGATCATCCCACAGCGCACCTGATCCCCAAAGAGGTCACCTTGTGGCGCAATGGGATCAAGTCGGGATCATGCCGTGATGGGGAGGACCTGTTGGAAAAACATGGAACATGTTGAAGAAACTTCACATGACATATTGATACAAGTAAACAATACCCATCAAGAACAACTTGACATATGATTTGAAATGATTCTAAAACGGCAAACACATGATATCTCGATGAGCCAGTGCCATTCTAATCACTGAAGTATGTTCGTAAATCTGCAGGTCCCCAAAAACGCGGCACATCAAGAAAACACGTTGACAAAACTACCCAGACATGTTCGATAAAACACCAGGTCGTGGAACAGGATCCATTGCTGAGATTGTTGGACCGACAATTTATAGATGTTGCATTCATCATGGTTTATCTTACGCACTGGTGTACCGGTTTAAGTACCCTTAAATCAACTGGCTATACATCATTTACGCATCATTTCCGTCTCAAATTCATATTAGATGATATTAGATGGCCAATTCCAGGGATAATTCATGGGACCGTTACTATTGGAATACTGTTGGAAGCACGTCAGCACCGTCCACCAGGTCATCCCATGGATTTCCTGCGAGTGGCGCAACCAAAGTGCAAGCGCACTACCACCCATGCCGGCGCCCAGGATAGCCACCTGCCGTCGGCAAAAAGGTCAAGCCTACAATGGGCGTAAATTGTTGGCAAAAACTCTTGAGATTCAATGGACATATGCTACCAGCTGCTACCATTTTGACCCATTTTGTTTTGCTGTTTCATAGAAAAGACTCAATCTGAGGCAAAATCCTACTGCACGTATGTCCTATGTCATTCTTGAAACCCTCATGGTGGGTCATGGTTGGTCATAGTGGACGCCGTGCCTTCAACCGCCGGTTGGAACGCAGTGCTTCAGCGCGCTTCACATGTCCGTCTCCACGGCCCAACAACTCCCTGACAGCATCATGCTTGAAAAACCGAAGTACAGGACACCAACCAACCACACTGCGCACAATGACACTAGCAACATTAGCAACAAAGGATTGCGATCGTTTCAGCTTGCCTCAAATCTGGGTTCAAAATCCTGTAAATGTATTGAAATTGAAATCATAGTACACACTCTCAGTCTCCTGTTGTCATGGTTTCCACCCTCCCTCAACTGGCTATTAAGTCAATGATCCCATACTTGCGTCACTGGCCTGATCAATGCGACCACTGATTCGTTGTAAAGGGCCAGCACAGAGACAGAGACCAGGAGAGCCAGGCTGAGAGCGGGAAACGTCGGGGAACGTGTCGGGCAAACGAACGACTACTGTGAAAGAGATGAATAGTACAACAAAATCGGAATCGTAAGTATTAATATTAATCCATAATCCAACATTCCATGTTTCAAGGGCCATTTCAGGTACCTAAACTGGAGGTACTGTACTATACAAAACCATATTTTGGGGGTATATCCCGTTACGTAGCCCTTATATAAACATCGGATATATATATATATATATGGTAATTAGATGTAATTAGGTACCTAAAATTTAAGTTCCTGAAATGGTCACTAAACGTTGACCAAATATGATGTAGGCTACAAGTGTGCACAAGGATCAAAAGGATTATTGATTCTCTGAAGTACAGTATCTATGAATATGCGTAATTAGTATCTATGAATATGCGTAGATAGTATCAAAATGTTCAAATACTATGTTATGGTGGCTACGAAGGTTGTAGACCAGACCAGTTTTCCCCGTAGCCAGGCCTGTCTGCCCGCCACAAGCGAGCCCAAGCTTTCATCGCCGCCGGCAACGTCAACGGCTGCTGCAACCAAAGGATGCTGTAGTATGCGTATGCTCTTTGGTGCGAGTTGTCTTGGTGTGGAATTTCGATGGATTTCCCCAAAACAACAGCTTGGACGAGCAGCACTGTGTGTCCAAAACCTGCTATCTAGCATCTGTTTTTAGCGTCGCGAACTCTCCAACACAAAATGCGAACTCTCCAACACAAAATATGACGTAGGTTCCAAACTGCGAAACAATTGCTAGTCTATGCACTTTCTTTCCTCGTGTCCAAAGTCCCGCATGATTGATTGGCCAGTTTCATAATTTGCTTGCCTCTAATAAAACATGCTGCAGATTCAGTGCAAGAAAATAAACATGGAGAAAAACTGAAATCCATGCAATTTCTGCGCCGCCCTGCCCCCCCCCCCCACAGGACGAAACTGCAAAAAAGGCAATTTCCTTACAGCTGAGATTCATTTCTTTTTATTTGAGATTCGGGGGTGTATCACGTTGCATCGGTAAAGGGCCAACAATTTGCCAAGAGTGAGTCATACTCATGCTCATCTCATGCGGATTGTACCCTTGTTCCAACCTAGTGCTCTGAATCGCTCAAACCATGGACTTTTTAATGCTTTTCTCAACTTAATAAAATTACGATTCTGTCTTTTTTGAAAGAAAAAAGGGTATACTGGAATGGGGGCAGCGTTCAGTGACTCAAGTCTTGCTACGGTAAAGCATCTATATATTTGAATCTATTTCCATTACCCGACTTGGAGCCTAAAATATCTAGGCCCGTTGGAATTGAATTGCCAAAATGGAATTCCTGAAATATATTGAAATATACTAAAGCACCATAGGGGGATCCCGGATTTCATGTTTTTTTACACGACGGTTGGGGGAAGTTCAGTTCACATCTTCACATCTTCACATCTGCACACATCTTCTCTCTCTTTCTCTGTTCTTCACATCTTCTCATCTTCACATCTTCTCTCTCTCTCTCTCTCTCTCTCCCTCTCTCTTGCCCTCTGTCACGGTCTCTCTCCTTCTTTTTCTTTTCTCTCTTGGGGAGGTTGGGTCGTGAGTTCCCAAAGTATCACTCTGCATCCCAAAGTATCAAAAGATTGGACCCCCAAAAAACGAATTTCTCCCAAAATCCAAAATCCATCCAAATCATTAGACATTTTGGGTTCCTTGATGGGGTGCCTTTCCAAGACAATTGTTTCACCAAAAACATCACGTAGAAAGTTGCAAGTTTGGGCTTCTTCCAAGACGACGCTTTAATATTTTTGGGAATTTTAGTTACATTTTCACGCTGATTGGCCAGCAAAGAAAAGGGCCTATAATTCTTCTGTGGAACTCTCCTTCCTAGAATCCGGGGACCATAATCACCGGAACCCTGCCAAAGGCCCTTACAGGTCCTGCCATTCAATGAAGGAATGAACAACTCATCATAATCAAACTTGTGCAAAGGTTAGTTGATTGTAAGATATTGATATTGTCTTGTAAAAGTTTGGGTTTCTAGAGACAAATTCAGTAAACTCAGTCATTGAACAACCGCCTGCGACCCAATTTTGGGGTCCTTAAAACTGGAGGATGATTCAATGTCGAATCTCAAATGTAAAGAAATGAATCTCATTTGCAATGACATTGCCTGAAAAGAGAAAACCCAAAGAACAGAATCTATTTTGGGTTGACGACAATGGGGGCCTACAATTTTCCACAGGCACCAATCCATGTGGCCTTATGTTTGCACTGTTACATTTTTCCTGGTTTCGATGGTAAATCATCTTGCTTTGCAAGTGCTTCCCTATCGTGACGCATTCCAGCCCAGGTCTGGGTCTTTGAATTCAGCAGGCTATGTCCTACGATTCATGATTTATATTTGGGATAGTCGGTGAATGTCTGCGAAATGTGAAATCTGACCATGTGTGACTGTTGACATCTATTGACATCTATTGATTATTCCACTTTATTCCACTGTCATCATGTTTCAACACTGCCTGCTTGCCTCAGCGGCAAGATTCTTCGCTTCGTCGGCCAAAAAAAATCCGAGGTCCGAGTTGGTGCAACTGTTGCAGCTTCAACTCGCTGGTGCGCTGATTCACAATATTTCACGCTTGATGACAGGAGGGCCAACAGAAACTGAAGGCTTAAACTATTTCAAAACCAAACAACATTCAACTGCAATCATTTGCTTTCTTGCTTACATGTTCGGATATGTCTGGTAATTCTTGATCCGATCATATCCGATCCCAAAATCTGAACATTCAACCAATTTGGATGAATTTGGATGAATCTGGAAAGCATGTGGAAGCGCTGCTGTTATGGTTCGCAACGAATATGATTCAATTCTATCTGATGTATGGCTAGTACAGCATCTTGAAAGTGAAAAGTGTTGATAGAATTTATATCATGTCTCGCGCACACGGGTGGACTTGACTCCACTGCCTCTTAGCCACTGTGCGTCCACCATTCGGTGGGAGGTGCAAACTCCGGGCAAATCTTAGTGTTGTTGTTCCGCCTTGGCTGATCTCTGTCATCTATGTTTCTGATTTGGCCTTGTATAGCAAATTGTAGCGATTGTAGCATGGTTTACCCTACGAGTACACATATAGAACCTATAGATAAGTATGGGGTTGGTGATCAGCTGAATCAGCTGACAATATTATAACAATAGAATTGACCATATTGACAACTTTCATGCAAGTCTTGCCAGTGCTGATGCCTGATCTAGCTGCTGTGCTAGTCAAACAGATGCCCCCTTCGCCTGCTACCCTTCAGCAAAAAAAAGACACTACGAGATTGAGCCGCTATGTTCAACTGGCTCCATCTTCGCATTCAGTCTGACACTCAAACCACCATCCACCTCAAAGCTGCTTCAACAGGACAAAACCACAACTTGAACAGAACAAAACATCCCAATTCAAATGCTCGGCTGTGATCAAGAGAGATCTGAAGGATCCCTGATGTTTTGCCTGACAAAAATAGAGGTGACGCTCTGCTCTGCTCCTGTAGTTTGGGTCCAAGACGTCACACACAGTGCAGCGGTGGCAGAGTTGTCGGAATCTTGCTCACATCAAGGCCCAACTGGATAATCTTCCTGGCATTCTTCCTTAGAAGGGGAATGGATAGACAATGAGCATTGTATGCAAAGCAAGCCCGAGTCTCCACAAGTCTCCGAGTCCCCGTCCTCAGTATATATATTTTTTTCATACTTTGCTATATTTTTGATCAATTTTCTAAGCTATTCCGACCTCGCATCCATCCACTTCCCATCACTTCCCCTTCCCTGCGACTTGCTGCACACTTGATTTATGTCCCTGAGCAAATCGAGGCACATCTTTGACCGGGGTATCATCACTTGTGGGCCTCAGTGCCAGCTAGAGGAACCGGTGCCATGGCCAATCCGGAACCCCAATCTTTGGAAGAGACCACCATTCTATGCATTTATATTGGCACGTATTGACACCAAAAAATCTAAGGCTTCAGTCGGCAACTTGTATATATAAATATATATATATATACATATCATAAGACACTTTCCTGTCAAGGAAGTTACCTTACCTCCGCACTCTTGTTGATAAGGCTCAAACTTCAAGGGCAACTGCCGCTTGAATGAGTCCAAACGTGGTACTATGACTCGGTCCTCTCATAATATGAAGCATGTGACCCCCTCATACTGCGAGCACTTTTCAAACATTACCTGATTCATGCCTTCAGACTTGATCGTCTTGATCCTCCATATCATCCAGCCTGTAAAGCTCTTTTCAACAAGCGAGATCAGTCCAGAGGATTATGATGAATCCTGATTAGGTTGCTTTTTGAAATGTCATTGCTCCACTACTGTGACCTGGTCTATGACATACATTGACATATTACTTTTCTAGGTCTGAGTGGGGAAACCTCCTATATACACGTTGGAAAAGCAGGTGTGCATTGTCAACCGAAGCGTGGACAAAATTAAGATTAGTCCAGCCAACAACAAGCATTCGCAAGGTGACATTTGTTGTTTTAATCAGTAAACACGCATGTGTTTACACGTTTGCAGCATTAACGTTTGCAGCAAAAGCACACGTGACCCTTTCACGAAAACAAACCTCCCTCATGCCTCTGAGGCCACAGATCGTAATATATTGTAACAACCCGTAGAAAGATGTATCCAAAGAGACATCAATGAATGCCGTCTATTGATAATTCCATAATATTCCATATATTTCCCAAGGGGAAGAGCACATCTAGTCAAGCCATGTCAATTCCGTGCTGGCTATTCTCCGGCCAGCAACTTGCCATCTTGACAGTCGCAAACGACTCGTCATTCCCTGCTCCGATCGCCGGCAGAAATCGTGGGGTTGGCAGATTTTTGCTGCGATGCTCTTGGAGCAAATTCAATGCATGGTGCCTCAGTGCATCATCTCGTGGCACTTGCGCTCAATCCGAGCACGGTTTCTATCGGTTTCTTTCCTTCGCAGCTCTGTAGTTGGAGCTTATCACAGTATCTAATGACAAGCAACATCAATGCAACCAAAAGTGTAGATAGAGAGTGGTCAAGTGTGCAGTAAGCAGTACTTAAGTATACTATAGTATACTTAAGTAGTACAGCATCAGGCTGGTGAAGTGAACAGCCATGCTCTATGGCGAGATCAGACCTTTCTGCAGTTGAAAGGCATCAGCTGCTGGCTGCTTTCTTGCGACAATGCCACATCCATGCCACATCGATTGAAGTCAGCAAGCGCCTGGAGATACGTTCAGCCACTCATAGAGCCCAGTGACCCAAACGTGCGGATCCAAACACACGACACATAGGACATATCATCATAAAATTGTGAACGCAAGAAACTTGTTCGCCTATATTTTTAAAGAAGGTCTGCAGGGCGACAAACAAAAAACAAAGAAAACACATCAAGAGACTATAAACATGGAACAAGCCGAGAAAGCTTGTCCATTCCGATTCAAACATGCAGGAATGGAAACGATGTGGGCAAACATGGTAAGTTACGGTAAGTTGGCAAATATCAGTCCTGCAGCACTTTTGCCACGCGCAGTATCCGGCTGACTTGAGGTTTTCCCTTCAACAAGGATACCAACGGTTTCAAAGCTCCTGCCAGGCCATTTGCATGTGGTTTCAAAAACACAAGAAAAGCCACTGGTGCTGAACCAACCGAATAACAATGAATAACACACGCATAGATACAAAGAATGAAACAGAACAGATCAAGAAATGCCTACATCTAGAGACAGGTGGAAACATGAACACTCAAAGCCAGTGATAGGAGTAGAATGTCGAGCAACATGCTTTCTGGCTTTCTGTCACAACACGTTCCTTCAGCGCACGCCCAAGATAATTCCTGTTACACATTATAATATAACAGAAAGGGACGTTGTGGAGGCCCCATTTTTATGGTGTTTGGAAAAAGTCACTAAAAAGCATCTTTGGTCACTATATCATCAAATGCTCATTGTTTTAATGATCTTTGTAATATGTTTAATTGTTTGGCTTAGGTCATGAAGATCAACAAAAAAAGGTTATGTTTCATTCTATATTTGCTTGTGCTAGTAAATGCCAGTATACAAACTTAGAAGAATTTCAAAATCAATTATAATTATACTTACATTTTCTAATAAATCTTAATTTTCAGCCATATCAGCCGTAACATTAATTCCAACATATTTTAGTACTGGATGAATGGCGCGGGTCCAAATCCTCTTTCCAAAATCGCGGTTCCAGTCTTCTCCGTCGAAGCCAGAATGCAAAGCGCTCGTGAAGCGTTGGAAGAACCTAGTTGGGTTGTGGTTGTGATCATGACCATGCAGCTTGCCTTTGATCCAAAGGATGAAAACAACTCCTGAAATGCCTTAGATTGCCTTAGGACATCCCAATCTCTCTGGTAGTCTTGGTATGCACTTCTGCGCATCCACAATGCAACTGTTTTTACCGACACTTTGTCAAATGCAGTCGCCGTGAGATGGCTACCGCCAAGACCCAGGCAATCATCATGATGAGAACCGAGCAAATCCTCGGCAAAACGCGGGTTCTGTGTGCCCTTTGCCCGGATTAACAACCACCATTGGTGGCGATCTCTGCAGTGCTGCTGTTTCTGCTGGTAAAAGTCTTTCAAAAGTACAGTTGCTGGAAATGGCAGCAAACGGCTTTTGCCCAGGCAGCTTGGACGTGTAGTGTGTAGAGCCTATAAAAATGTGAAAAGTGAATGAACACTCGGCCTGCACCAGTTGGCCAAGGTGCCAGCAAAGGCTCCAGGACTTCTGCTTCCAGTAGGTGCATGGAAATCTTCTTGAAGAGCCCTTGGCTCAGACTCACATCTACTGCCGAAAGCGGATTCCTCCTCAATATACAAATACACACCTTTTCACCATGCAAGACCTATAACAAGGTGCACGTCTGTGCAAACTCTAGCATAAGTTTAGTCTGAGTTGTGCAAACCATTTCGCACGACATCACACAACCATGCACACACACACACACTCATGCAAACACGCAGTCACACAAACACACTAAAGTTTCACTAAAGAGTCTTCCTTGCAGGAGAAAATGAAATGTAAACCTCAATGGCCGTGGCACGTTTATCCGTTGCATTTGCCAGCTCACCAATGGCACTCGCAGCTGCAGCTTTGCAGTCGTAGGTGCCTTCCTTCAGCAAACCTCCGTTATCTACCAAGCCAACAGCATGAACTGCACTGTGTTGAAGTGATGCTCGTTCAAATCGTTCAAACATACATTGCTGTACTGTAGCTTTTCCTTGACCAAGCTGCGATTGAGTGGTTGGACCATCTCAGCTTCCTCGGCTGGGAGACCACATGGCTGCAAGGCACAGGTTGGAAGCACACTACGGCAAGCGAAACAGCCATAGGTCCCATAGGTGAAGCGCATGCCACGGAACCCCATATCGAACCCCAATATTGATAATATTGAATCTCATTACTACATTACTCCTTGCATCTCCTTGCCATTGTCCAAGTTGCTACTAAGACTTGGCGTCGGTCATCTGCAGTTGCAATGCGCGAAACTGCAAAAGCCGTCTGGAGACGCACCTTTGGAGACAAAAGGATAGAAATGATAGTGACAACACCAAGCCTGCCTGCGTTGAAATAATGAAAATAATGAAACACCGCCGGAGAGTCGGAGAGTCTTCCGGAATTTGGCCAAAGATGTTTCGCAGCAAGGTGGTCCTAAAGGATTCTAAAGGTATGTTATGGGCCAACGTCTTACCACAGTGTCAAAGACATGACGTCAGCCAGCGTGAGCAGGAAGTACCTCTGGTAATCACCATAATCACACGCGATCGGTTGCAACAATCTTGCTCTGTTTACCACTGGAGTTGTTCCCTGCTTTGCTGTTTGATGCACGCGTGAGAGGACTTCCGCTGATGGAACCAGTCCAATATTGTATGACAGTGGTGATGAATGAACATGTGCTAAGTAGTGGTTGTTGCTCCCAGAGGGGCTTGAGAAGGAAACCCCTTGCTTCCAATCCAAAGCCTGCCAGCTTTGCACCAAGGTACGTCATCGTTCTTATCTTGCAGAAGCTGACGAAGTCTGGTCAAAGAAGCCTCCATGAAGTTGTCTGCCACATCCTTTCAGATTCAATCGTCAAGATTCCAAGGGCACCCTGGTCGTTGCTTTAATCTGCAGTGCTAGGCCGTAGTGCTTCCCCTACTGCAGTGCATTATCTTGTGCAATCAGAACTGGCAGAAACGACAAATCCCAGAGTTTTCCAAGAATTCCGCGACGGTTATACATACACCGTCACCTAAAGACTGGCCTGATCTTCAGCTAGGAAGCCCATCAGCTGGATCTTAGCATGAGAAAATGGGTTCATTCATGTTCATTCACTCAAGGATTCTTATGAGCAGCCACTGGCAGACACGGGATGCATATGGATGTATATGGATGTATATAACTTGCCCCTCATCTCAATCCCTTATGCATCCTGTGTTGCCTGATGGCCACAATAATGCCTTTGCAAAATCCATTGCGTACACACGGCTGCTCCCAATACCCCAGACACAAGGAGGTAAAATGGGCAAATAGAAAGGTAACATGACTAATTTTCTCTCCTAGTGGCCATCATTCACCTATGGGTTGATGCCATTCTGGAGCGTTTGGAAAGTGGCACTTGCATCACTGGCCAAGCTACAGCATGCGAGAGGCTCTTTGGCGATGTGCTCTGAAGCAGAGCCATCAGCCACGAAACGATGCCTCCATCGTTCTAGACCACTTTGACAGGTGTATAATCGGTCTATACATGTACTATATTGAGCCATGTCCGAGGAAATAACCGAGCGCCAGATATGACCAAGAAGGAAAACATGGGACATCGGAAAGCCAGTGCTTGGCACCACATCAAGCCTGACATGTCACTGATATGACTTGACATGACCCAACAATCCGCTACAGACTAAACTCAGTGGCCTCCAGCGACCAACTCCTCACGCACCTCGACAAAGCAATCGCAGAAAGCACCCATCCAAAGACAAACACGAAATTATGACTCCCTCTCTCTCGCTCTCTCTGTATGTAATGTAATGCAGTGCAATGCAATGTGTTGTGATGTAATGTGATGTAATGTAATGCAATGTATGTATCTATGCAATGTTTTTATCTATGTCATGTATGTATCTATGTCATGTTTATCTATGTCATGTCATGTCATGTCATGTCATGTCATGTATGTATGTATCTATGTCATGTTTATCTATGTCATGTCATGTCATGTCATGTATCTATGTCATGTGTGTATCTATGTCATGTGTGTATCTATGTCATGTGTGTATCTATGTCATGCATTCATGTATTCATGTATGTATGTATGTATCTATCTATCCATCTATCTATCTATCTATCTATGTCATGTATGTATCTGTATCTATGTCATGTATGTATCTATGTCATGCATGCATGCATGCATGCATGCATGTCCGTATGTATATATGTATGTATGTACGTACGTACGTAGGTAGGTAGGTATGTATGAATGTATGAATGTATGTATGTATGTCATGTATGTCATGTATGTCATGTATGTCATGTATGTCATGTATGTCATGTATGTCATGTATGTATGTCATGTATGTATGTATGTATGTCATGTATGTATGTATGTATGTATGTATGTATGTATGTATTATAACCAGTGATGGCCTATTTGTGTGTGGCCACCCTGGGTATATAGGAACTATATGGGAAAATACAGGAACTATATGGGTAAATATTGGAACTCTAAACCAATATGTTGGAACTAACAGAAAAAAATGCAGGAACTTGAAAAGACTGGGTTGTGCTGAAAGAATTGCACTTAGGTTCAGCCTTTTAAGCTGGCACAAACATTTACAGAGATGTGGGCATTCATATCCCAGACCCCGGGATCATTGATGATGTTGGAATCGAAATCATAAAATCTTAAATAGCCGGCTTATGTTCTAAACTATAACTAGGTAGTTTTTTCAAAAGATATGATATAACGTATGTATATACCTGTATACACATTTAAAAATGTATTGTATACAACAAAAAAGGGTAAAAATTATATGTGTGTAACTATATATATATATACACATATTCTAATGCAAAATAAATAAATAAATAAATATATATATATAGATAAATATATATATATAGATAAATATATATATATTGATATATTTAGGCTAAAATAATGCAAGAATCCAGTTTTGCGGGAACGGTCGCGACGGTTCCCGACTGTAATCTTGAATGCAGCGTGGAACGGTTGCGACGGTTCCTACACTATATCTTTTTTGCAATTTCCAGGAACGGTTCCGAACGGTCGCAGACGGTTCCGGATTATATCCGTTTTTTAAGGGCTATAGCATGGAACGGTCGCGACGGTTTCCGACTGTAATCTTGAATATAGCATGGAACGGTCGCGACGGTTTCTGCCTTTTAGCACGGAACGGTCCTGACCCCTAAATCATATGTTTGTTTCTCGTTTTATCTATGATCCAAATATTTTTTCAGAACATGCTAGTTTCAAATTATCAGCTAAAAGCTACAAGTTGTAAGTTTTTTTCCCGAGAGCGTCTGAGCGCAGGGTTCTTCCAATAGTGGGGGTCTGTAAAACATCTTCTCATCTTCACATCTTCTCATCTTCACATCTTCTTATCCTCACATCTTCTCCTCATCCCTCATCTTCTCATCTTCTCATCTTCACATCTTCTCATCTTCACATCTTCTCATCTTCACATCTTCTCATCCTCACATCTTCTCCTCATCTTCTCATCTTCACATCTTCTCACATCTTCTCACATCTTCTCACATCTTCTCACATCTTCTCACATCTTCTCACATCTTCTCACACCTCCACTCACATCTTCTCACACCTCCACTCACATCTTCTCACATCTTCTCACATCTTCTCACATCTTCTCACATCTTCTCACATCTTCTCACACCTCCACTCACATCTTCTCACACCTCCACTCACATCTTCTCACATCTTCTCACATCTTCTCACATCTTCTCACACCTCCACTCACATCTTCTCACACCTCCACTCACATCTTCTCACATCTTCTCACATCTTCTCACATCTTCTCACATCTTCTCACATCTTCTCACACCTCCACTCACATCTTCTCACATCTTCTCACATCTTCTCACACCTCCACTCACATCTTCTCACATCTTCTCACATCATCTCACATCTTCTCACATCTTCTCCTCTTGCCCTCTTGCCCTCTTGCTCTCTCCTTCTTTTCTATTTCTCTTCTGAAGGCGGGGGCAGGGCAGTGCAAACGAGACGGCACGAAACGCAACCCTTTCGCACGAAATGAAAGTCGATCGTCAAAAACTGAGGTAAAATTGCGATTTGACTTGTCCTGGAGCAACCCTTTCGCACGAAATGAGGGTCGATCGGCAAAAACTGAAGAAAAATTGCGATTTGACTTGTCCCGGAGCAACCCTTTCGCACGAAATGAGGGTCAATCGGCAAAAACTGAAGAAAATTGCGATTTTACTTGTCCTGGAGCAACCCTTTCACACGAAATGAGGGTCGATCGTCAAAAACTGAGGAAAAAGTGCGATTTTTCGATATTTTTCGTGTGCCGGAGCAACCCTTTCGCACGAAATGAGGGTCGATCGCCAAAAACTGAGGTAAAATTGCGATTTGACTTGTGCCGGAGCAACCCTTTCGCACGAAATGAGGGTCGATCGGCAAAAACTGAGGTAAAATTGCGATTTGACTTGTCCTGGAGCAACCCTTTCGCACGAAATGAGGGTTGATCGTCAAAAATTGAGGAAAAATTGCGATTTTTCGTGTGCCGGAGCAACCCTTTCGCACAAAATGAGGGTCGATCGCCAAAAACTGAGGAAAAAGTGCGATTTTTCGATATTTTTCGTGTGCCGGAGCAACCCTTTCGCACGAAATGAGAGTCGATCGCCAAAAACTGAGGAAAAAGTGCGATTTTTCGATATTTTTCGTGTGCCGGAGCAACCCTTTCGCACGAAATGAGGGTCGATCGGCAAAAACTAGGTGCGATTTTACTTGTGCCGGACTTGTCTGTGTGTAAAAGCGCCTGTGTGTAAAAAGCGTCTGTGTGTAAAAGCGTCTGTGTGTAAAAGCGTCTGTGTGTAAAAGTCTCTGTGTGTAAAAGCGTCTGTGTGTAAAAGCCTCTGTGTGTAAAAGCGTCTGTGTGTAAAAGCGTCTGTGTGTAAAAGCGTCTGTGTGTAAAAGTGTTTGTGTGTAAAAGTGCTTGTGTGTAAAAGCCTCTGTGTGTAAAAGCGTCTGTGTGTAAAAGCGTCTGTGTGTAAAAGCCTCTGTGTGTAAAAGTGTTTGTGTGTAAAAGCGTCTGTGTGTAAAAGCGTCTGTGTGTAAAAGCGTCTGTGTGTAAAAGCGTCTGTGTGTAAAAGCTTCTGTGTGTAAAAGCCTCTGTGTGTAAACGGGTCTGTGTGTCAAAGCGTTTGTGTGTAAAAGCGTCTGTGTGTAAAGGCGTCTGTGTGTAAAAGCGCTTGTGTGTAAAAGCGTCTGTGTGTAAAAGTCTCTGTGTGTAAAAGCGTCTGTGTGTAAAAGTGCCTGTGTGTAAAAAGCGTCTGTGTGTAAAAGCGTCTGTGTGTAAAAGCGTCTGTGCGTAAAGTAAAAGCGTCTGTGTGTAAAAGCGTCTGTGTGTAAAAGCCTCTGTGTGTAAAAGTGTTTGTGTGTCAAAGCGTCTGTGTGTAAAAGCGTCTGTGTGTAAAAGTGTCTGTGTGTAAAAGCGTCTGTGTGTAAAAGTCTCTGTGTGTAAAAGCGTCTGTGTGTAAAAGCGTCTGTGTGTCAAAGCGTTTGTGTGTAAAAGCGTCTGTGTGTAAAAGTGTTTGTGTAAAAGTGTTTGTGTGTAAAAGCGTCTGTGTGTAAAAGCTTCTGTGTGTAAAAGCGTCTGTGTGTGTAAAAGTCTCTGTGTGTAAAAGCGTCTGTGTGTAAAAGCGTCTGTGTGTAAAAGGGTCTGTGTGTAAATGTGTTTGTGTGTCAAAGCGTCTGTGTGTAAAAAGCGTCTGTGTGTAAAAAGCGTCTGTGTGTAAAAGCGTCTGTGTGTAAAAGCGTCTGTGTGTAAAAGTGTTTGTGTCAAAGTGTTTGTGTCAAAGTGTTTGTGTGTAAAAGCGTCTGTGTGTAAAAGCTTCTGTGTGTAAAAGCGTCTGTGTGTGTAAAAGTCTCTGTGTGTAAAAGTGTCTGTGTGTAAAAGCGTCTGTGTGTAAAAGCCTCTGTGTGTAAAAGTGTCTGTGTGTAAAAGTGTCTGTGTGTAAAAGCGTCTGTGTGTAAAAGTGTCTGTGTGTAAAAGCGTCTGTGTGTAAAAGCGTCTGTGTGTAAAATCGTCTGTGTGTAAAAGCGTCTGTGTGTAAAAGCGTCTGTGTGTAAAAGCGCCTGTGTAAAAGCCTCTGTGTGTGAAAATGTTGTGTGTAAAAGTGTCTGTGTGTAAAAGCTTCTGTGTGTAAAAGCCCCTGTGTGTAGAAAGCGTTTGTGTGTAAAAGCGTCTGTGTGTAAAAGCGTCTGTGTGTAAAAGTGTCTGTGTGTAAAAGCGTCTGTGTGTAAAGTCTCTGTGTGTAAAAGCGTCTCTGTGTGTAAAAGTCTCTGTGTGTAAAAGCGTCTGTCTGTAAAAGCGTCTGTGTGTCAAAGCGTCTGTGTGTAAAAGCGTCTGTGTGTAAAAGCGTCTGTGTGTAAAAGCGTCTGTGTGTAAAAGCGTCTGTGTGTAAAAGCGTCTGTGTGTAAAAAGCGTCTGTGTGTAAAAAGCGTCTGTGTGTAAAAAGCGTCTGTGTGTAAAAAGCGTCTGTGTGTTAAAAGCGTCTGTGTGTTAAAAGCGTCTGTGTGTTAAAAGCGTCTGTGTGTTAAAAGCGTCTGTGTGTTAAAAGCGTCTGTGTGTTAAAAGCGTCTGTGTGTAAAAAGCGTCTGTGTGTAAAAGCGTCTCTGTGTAAAAGCGTCTGTGTGTAAAAGCGTCTGTGTGGTAAAAGCGTCTGTGTGGTAAAAGCGTCTGTGTGTAAAAGCGTCTGTGTGTAAAAGTCGCCTGTCTGTGTGTAAAAGTGTCGCCTGTGTGTAAAAGCGTGTGTGTAAAAGCGTCTGTGTGTAAAAGCGCCTGTGTGTAAAAGCGTCTGTGTGTAAAAGCGTCTGTGTGTAAAAGCGTCTGTGTGTAAAAGCGTCTGTGTAAAGGTTTGTGTGGAAAGCGTCTGTGTGTAAAAGTGTCTGTGTGTAAAAGCTCTGTGTGTGGTAAAAGTCTCTGTGTGTAAAAGCGTCTGTGTAAAAGCGTCTGTGTGTAAAAGCGTCGTGTGTAAAAAGTCTGTGTGTAAAAGCGTCTGTGTGTAAAAGTCTCTGCGGGTAAAAGCCTCTGTGTGTAAAAGTCTCTGTGTGTAAAAGAGCCTGTGTGTAAAAAAGCGTCTGTGTGTAAAAGCGTCTGTGTGTAAAAGGGTCTGTGTGCAAAAGCGTCTGTGTGTAAAAGCTTCTGTGTGTAAAAGCGCCTGCGTGTAAAAAGCGTCTGTGTGTAAAAGCGTCTGTGTGTAAAAGCGTCTGTGTGTAAAAGAGCTTGTGTGTAAAAAGCGTGTCTCCATACTAACAACAGAAGACTCTGCTCCTCTACGCTCTCGGGCCGTCCGTCGTCTAGTGTGTACAGCGTGCTTTAAAAGTTATTTTGATATATGAGTTGGTGCGGCCACATAATATAGTAACTACCATAATTCAGTGGTATAGCCAAAATAGTATAGCCCACAACAACCTACCCAAAATTCCTTTAAGAATACGGGTGGGATGGAAATCATCAGCAACATGAACAAATCTGCAAGTTGGTTCCTGCCAGTGATGAAAGAAATGCATCATCGATGTTCTTGGTGTAGCTGCGGGGGGTCACCCGGAAAAAACATCACAGGGAAGGAGGGCCCCGTGAATTAAATCAACGTGCCCCTCGATTCCAAAGACCAGGCAAATTCCAAATCTGGTTTTCCATGCCCAAACGGCTTCTGTATCCCTGGATCTCTTCAAAGCTCTTCCGGCTCAATTTGTGGCCCCGTAAAGCCACATGTCAACCATACCCCTCCAATGCCCAAAAATGGAACCGTAGAAACCGTAGAAACCGTCGCGACCGTTCCTGGGGTCAGAAAATTGCAAAAATTGGCTAGGAACTATACGGAAAATCTCAGGAACTATATGGAAAATCTCAGGAACTATATGGAAAATCTCAGGAACTATATGGAAAATCTCAGGAACTATATGGAAAACTTCAGGAACTGTATGGAGAACCTCACGGGCGATATTGGACGCACTAACTGCCTGGCAAATATCAATCTTCAAATTCGCATGCCCTCTGAACATCTTCATCTACACCCGTTTGGATGTAAACATCACTTTCCAGCACATGGGGTACGCCAGTTCTGTGGTTGGGGGTGAACAAAAACAGCCCCATGCCGACTCTGAAAGCTAGAAACTCTAAACTTCCAACTTTGGCCTTCCGATCTGACCTGTTGTTTCCTTTCCTTAACTTGAATTTTGAACCACATCACCACATCACCAGATCACCACATCACCACACCATCATCATCAGCAGCAGCATCATCAGCATCAGCATCAGCATCAGCATCAGCATCATCATCATCATCATCATCCTCGTCCTCATTCTCACCCTCATCCTCATCACCTCCTCATGGTCATCATCGTCATCCTTGCTCATGGCTCTTCCTCAAATGTCACATAGATCACAGGTCGTAACAAACCGTACAGCAATCATGTCAGTCGCGAATGGTCAAAAGTTTATAACAGAGGCATCTTCACGATTCAGGCGGGTACAGCCGAGTTCAATTTTGGATGAAATGTTGCTTGTCATTGTGCGTTGTATGTCGTCAATGCTTTCCGTACCCCATTCTGCCAGCGACGTCGTCTCGTATCACAATTTGTGTGATTTGTTACGTTATTTCATCCAACTTATGTAAAATTCAGAATGTGCAGTTGTTATGATACGTGGTGGTTTTGAAAAGAAAAATAATAGTTCCGATTCAGATTTCAAACTTATGACTTGTCAAAGGTGTCAAGTTACCGAATTGAAAAACAGTTTAGTATGATAGAAGCAGTAATAACATTTTAAAAAATATTGCTACAATAATTATAGTACTGATTATCTATCACTTTTTGAGTAATATAGTAGAGTGTACAACCACGCATGCTCGGCCATTCAGAAGCTCAGAAGCCAGGAACATGTATCTAGCCATGTGGCGGTATGAAATATTCAGATGTAGGAAAGCATTCCCAAGTATCATGCACATATCATGCGCAAATTCCGATGCATAAGTTAAGTCTCAGTCACAGTCACAGCTCATAGTTGTCCCAAATCCAAAATAGTTCCTGAAGAACTCAATATGGTTTTTGAAGAATTCAATACAGTTTCCAAGATCCCATTTGGATACGTCACAAACCCCTGGTTAAATAGGCCAACCCTGGTTATAATGTATGTATGTATGTATGTATGTATGTCGTGTATGTATGTCGTGTATGTATGTCATGTATGTCATGTATGTCATGTATGTCATGTATGTCATGTATGTCATGTATGTCATGTATGTCATGTATGTCATGAATGTCATGAATGTCATGAATGTCATGAATGTCATGTATGTCATGAATGTCATGAATGTCATGTATGTCATGTATGTCATGTATGTCATGTATGTCATGTATGTCATGTATGTCATGTATGTTGTCATGTATGTCATGTATGTTGTCATGTATGTCATGTATGTTGTCATGTATGTCATGTATGTTGTCATGTATGTCATGTATGTTGTCATGTATGTCATGTAGTATGTCATGTATGTCATGTAGTATGTCATGTATGTCATGTAGTATGTCATGTATGTCATGTATGTCATGTATGTCATGTATGTCATGTATGTCATGTATGTCATGTATGTCATGTATGTCATGTATGTCATGTATGTCATGTATGTCATGTATGTCAGTATGTATGTATGTATGGATGCATGCATGCATGCATGTATGTATGTCATGTATGTATGTATGCATGCATGTATGTCCTGTACGTACCTATGTCATGTATGTATCTATGTCATGTATCTATCCAATCTATCTATCTACCTAAAATCTATAAATCTATATATATGTATATATTTAATAGAGAAAACTAAACACTATATACCTATAGATCTATAAGTCTCTATATATAACTAATCTAATCTAATCTAATCTAATCTCATCTAATCTAATCTAGTCTATCATCTAGGTAAGGTAAGGATAAGGTTGAGGTTGAGGTAAAGGTAAAGGTAAGGGTAAAGGTAAGGTAATGCGCTGCACTGCAATTAATGTCATGTCATGTATGTGCGCAGTATAATATGAGCCATGAACTCAGGAGACTTCATGCCAAATCAGACCAAACTTGAGGTTTGTAGGCAACGATCCTAATGGACTTTGATATTTCTTTTCTTGTCCGGCCTTCTCGGTAGAAACGATATTCAGAAGCGCGGCCATCGACTCCTGCTGCGGGACTGCATAGCATTTGCTTGAACTGCGCAGGCTCTGCGAACATCAAGACATATAAGACATTATAACTTAAGACATATCCTGAGAACCCTTGAGACCCATGAGGTGTCCGCAGTTCCTCCTTGCAGTATGCAGTACCTTCGAAGAAAAGCTGCATCAAAGACTGCACACCACCTGGCCGGACACCAAATCAGCTGCTGTTCATTGCAGTCTCAGTTGTGCCTGCTCCGGCTCCTGGCACCGGACCTGAACTGATGAGGATCTTTTTCCCAACGGAGCATTGCCCCAAGTTCCACAATGCAGCAGCTGCCTGCAAAGCAATGCTTGCATCGTCTTGCATCATGCACCAAGGCATACCAAAGCACAACACCAACCCTCACCAAGACATATAGGCTGGGCTGGAACCTAGAAGAAAATACATGCTGTGATGACTATGATGACATATTTCTGCATTCGCAGCATGCAGCTCAGTTCTATCAGAGCTTGGTTGTGCCATTCCTGGGGTCAGGTACAAGCTCCTACAAGTATCGTACAGTATTTGGTGTGAACAAGATTGAAGTCATGAGAAATCCAGCTACCTTGCATCGTGTGTCCATCGATCCATCCGAGAGAAGCGACACCAGCGGCTGCACAATTCCAGCAGCCACGAAGCGCGAGCGGATGCCTTCAGAAGTCCTCAAGAAGAAACATCTTCCAGCTTTTCGGAAGTCATCTGCAACAAAGAGGAGACAATTCGAACCTGTTTGAACCTGACAGATAAATTTCTCTGGGAAGGACATCCCTTTGGAAGTGGGAAGTAATCAAGACTCCGCAAAGAACAGCTACGAGAATGTGCTGGGCAGCGACTGCAAATTGCTTTCCAAGCCACAGAATATTCTCCAACGATGCTACCGCATGCGCAGCTTCTTCAGTGGTCCCCCAAGTGATGGCTTGCACCTGGACAAAGCTTGACAAATGACGTCCTCATGGATCTTGTCTTGATCCAAATTTCAAACAGTATTGGAACACATTGCATCTACAATCTACACGTTCCATGAATTTCCATGAAACATCCACATATTCCTGGAAAAAAACACGAACACATGTATAATAAATAATTATAAATACAACTGCACGTATATTCATGAACAATCATGAGCACGCAAAATGAAGATACGGGTCAGCCATCGCATCGCATATGCATATGTAAAATTATTATAGATGCATACGGGCATAGATTGACTTTAGTCTAGTGGGCGTGCAAATCTTGACCTCAGGACATTCCGCAAAATGGCCTGGACCCTTGGTGACAAATGCTTGCATATGGTCATCAACAAATGGAAATATTGCAATATAATTATTTTGCAACTGACAATATACAGGAGGATCTTCAGGTAGGATGCTCACTCATTCGACTCATTTTGGGAAGGACAGGATACCAAGGCCCAAACGACATCACGAGGGTTGCTACCTTGGCTACCGTGGCTCCACCATGCTGCACTTCGATAAATCTTCCACCCATTTGCAACGTCAGGTCATGTCAGGTCAAGCTGTCAAGCTACTGTCAAACACGACCGGCTGTTTCTTTGCCGAACTGGTGTCCTGCCAATCACGGCTGCGCCAGCAACAAAATTGGCTTGCATCGAAGGAGAGACCAAGCAAGACTGAGAGAAACTAGAGAAACTCTGTAGGAGGAAGGTTTGGTACAGAATGGAACATCAGAACAAACACTTCTCACCTGGAAGACGGGTGGGACAATGAGCTCCTTGGTTCAGCAAGCATACGTGGAGTACATGGGTCAGTCGCAGCAAATCATGGCTGCAAACAACCACAGGCTCAGAGCATCCAGTTTGGTTGTGAGCCACGAGACAGATCAATGCGTTTCAAACAGGACGTCACCAGCAAGGATAATTAACAGTGTCTATATTCTATATGAGTTGCTATTGGAACAACATTTCGGGCCTGGAAATTGTGGGAAAAAACAAAGCAAGTGCAAGACAGTGCAAGACCGTCGATCCACAAGGACAACAAACAACCTCACAACAAACTACGAGAGCCAATAGCAAGCCTATCACCACCGCAAGGTGGCAAAGCCCAACCAGAAAAGCAAAGCCGACCAGTTCCACCAACCGCCACCTCCAGCAGAAAGAAAGAAAGACAAGAACAGTAAGATGAGGTAAAAAGAATGATGACAGCAGGAAAAAGAAAAACAACAAGATAAGGAAACAACGAAGACACAACAACCAGCAACACCAAAGCAGCAAACATCATCGCAACATTCACAACAATCACAACGTACCAGCCACAACATAAAACACTGTATACACATGTATACACAGCATACACAGCGAAAGTGCTTCACAGGGGCTAGCCGAAGAGTGCCAGCTTTTCGACCTCTCAGCATGATTACAAGGCCACCATTGAAGCCGCCAGGACTGACCTGAATTCACTGTTCAGTTGATGATTCAATGGAACTCACCACAAAATCACTTAATTGCAATATTGACACTATTCCCTACACCCAAATTGTATCAGTTTGTTACTTAGAAACATCCAAAGACATCCAGAGCACGACAAGATGGTGCAATGTATTTTAAAGTAATGCCTTTGTGTTGGCCTGCCCAATGACGATTCGCATCTCTAATTCACTTAGACTTGGGGTCGCCAGAGTCACAATTCTTTTGAACATTTTTGAACATCTTAAGCTTGCTGGAATAAGTGCTTGACGACCAGCTTTGCATCTCCTAGAAATTCCTTGGCTCACAAAGCAGTAGAGGATGGCGGTGGCGGGCCTTGTCGAATCCGAATCCGATGTCCAAGCTGTGGATCGGCGGGTCTTGAAGAATTTGACAAAAAGGATGGATAGAGGAGGGAACACATGGAACACATGGAACACATGGAACACATGGAACATCAAGAATGCCTGGATATCTGGCCAGCCTGATCCTGGCAGGCTTCATTCACCAATTTGCTGTCCAAAAAACGTCGTCTTTGTGTTCTTCTTGACTCATCACCTTGAAGTACATGGTCTCACCTGCACCGTTGGATCCGGTATCGGATGAAGAGCGAGCATTGGCAAGCTGCATCTATGTGTCTCTGCATGTGTTCAGGCATGTAGGATGTTCCTGCAATGCTGCAAACGTTAGGGGGAGGATCGGTTCTAAGCTTTCCCATTGAAAGTTGATGACGACTGCCCAACAGTTTCATCTGAATCACCCTGAGCAAACCCGGAAATTCCCTGTGCGAGAATGCGCCTAGTTCTAAGCCTTCAAGGTCCTGGAAGCATATTTTGCGACCAACAATAAACGCTTGGAAGCTATATGGGTTTGTCCGAACATGCGGCATACCTTGAAAATATCTTGACATATTTTGAATTTTCATGTTTTTGCGACATTTTGCGACCGTTTGCCTTCTCGGCCCTTGGACGCGTGAGACGAGGGGCATACAATTGATGGCAACTAGCTTACTGCCAGCTGAACAGCAGCTCCTGTGCTTCATGCCAGACTGGGTCCAGACTCTTCCACCTAGCAAAAACGTATTGCATCGTATGGCTTGGCAATGTGGCATGGCATGGCATGGCCTCGTCTCATACTGTATCTAACTGTGAAGTCTGTACCCCGGTGGTGGTTCAAGAGCGCCTGGTTTCTGTTCGAAAGCCCAGCTTATGCCTCCCTGAAACCTTGCAAACTACGTACCTGAGACAAGTGTAAACACATGTGACAGTGTAGCCAGTGTAGCATTAGTTTCTTCTCTTCTCATCAAATCTTGCTGGAAAAACCTTGCATCATTTGAGACGCAACACACCTTTGTTAACGTTATGACTATGATTAGGCAAGGCAGGACCACCTGGATTATGATTCTGCGGAGAGGATGAAAGGCAATCAAAATCAATCAAACGTATCATGTCCATTCACATGGGCACGGATTGGAATTGTCATCCAAGTCAGCTGCTCGCAATCCAATGCCTGGGGTTAAAGAGAGGTGGAGCTGTGTCTGAAGGAGGGACTAACAATCCTGCGCAATTTGAACAGCGATCTCATGATTTATTAGTATCTGTCGTATATAGTACAACTATGTAATCAATTGTAATCACACATCTTTACACATATGCCATATGATGTCACATGTATTTGCACATGGCAGTCTGAATCAAAGTGGGCAAGTCTCGCCACTTCCACCCATTGAAGCCATGCCACATGCAGGGAATGGGTTAAGGATCTGTGCATTTTGCTTCCGCTGTATTTCGCTGTGTCATTGCAGCGCTGAAAAGGGCGAGAGACCCAAGCAGGTTATCCTGTGGGTTGAGTGCACGACATGGAAACATTCTAACTTTTACTGGCATTTTACCAGCAGTGAACCCAGGAAAATGAAGGTTCGGTGTCCAGCATTGAATTCGTTACTTCACTCAAAGCTCAACTGATTGCCTGACGTTGTAGAATTTTGCCAGTCTGCTCAATGGATTCCAGTCAAAAATGTTGCGACCAGTTGAAATCAAGGCAGCGCATGCACTAGCAATACTCAGCACCAAGGCGGTTCGTCGAACTGATTCGATCACAAACTGAGGCCAAGCAATGTAATTGAACTTGTTCATGTTCAGCAAGTTCTCAGGGTTCTCCAGTTCCACATAGATGCCAAGTAGGGCCCAAGCGGCCACTAAACCAATCAAAGGGTCGGCCCTGGGAGCTGCAAATGTGAACAAGGCCACGATCACGGCAATACCGGCGAGACAAACCTGACTGTCCCTTTCAGGATCTTTCAGCAACCAAAATGAATGAATTCAAAACAAAACACGCAAGTGGCAGGTTCTACTGCAAATTAATAGCTCGGATCTGTGTTGGACAACATGGTCAGATTTGCTCAGTATCCCATGTCCAGGCCATAAAAGGGTAAAACATGGAAAACACATATCACCATCACCAAGCGCTGTCAAAGCACCATGGCTAACATCAGCAATGTCTCTTGGGATGACATGTTGTAATCCGCAAGGACGTTGATATTCAAGACACTCGCGGCGATGATCCATCCACAGTGCAATGAAAAAGGTGCCCTCAGCAAGAAGTACTCCTTCAGGGAGATCTCGGGCAGGAAGTCTGTGCGCAAGATACTGGTGAGCAGACTGAGAAGGATTCCCAGCATGCAAATCAATGCTTCCAAAATCCGGTCCTGAGCAAAGAAAAGCGTCCATGCCACCTGGAAGCAGCAGGCAAATATCCACCAAGGTGTGACAGTGTCAACCACTGGGCTGGTGCTGAGAGGGGGACACATCTGTGCCACAGCAAAGATGCCTTCCCAAGTGAAGATGGCTCCCCAAATGGCAAAGGCATATCCAGCTGGTGTAACCAGGCTCTGATACTTCTCGCTCAACTCTTCGTTGGTGGCGCCAAAGGCCCCAGTCAAGGAGCCGTAGGTGATACCAAGATTCACCAAATACGCCAGGATGTTAGCCCATGACTGCACCGGCAACCTGCAAACTCGCACATGACATACCTCTTTCTGGCAGAAAGCCGCAATCATCTGGATGTTGACTCAGGCCTTCAATCTATGCAAAATACACAGCAAGGACGGCGTGGGGATTGGGACGACATAATCTTGAACTGTCAAGGCGAGTCAGTCATGGAATTTTGGTCGCAAGAAGCTTTCATTCTTCCTGTATCAGTCATTCTCAGTGTGCAAGCACATCTACGGGAACCATGCCCTACCTAGACTATATCCGTATGTAGGAAGCAGTGGGCCATGTCCGATGCTGCTACTGCCACTTACTTGCTGCTGACGAGCAATCTCAATCTTGTGACTTGGTGCTTTCAGATGGTTTAAGAATGATCCTCCACAGAACCTTCTGAACACCTCAAATGGGCAGAAAAGACAACCCATCGAGAGGATTCTGCATTTTCCAGCCTCTTTTTGCTCCATCCATCATCCACGCAACAGCGGCAAAAGCAGAAAATCTGGGGCAGCTGACAGGTTTTCCCCTGGCTCCCCTTGGCAAAAGCGCCACTCATCAATGGCTTGTTTCCATCAAGTGGTAGCAGAAGTAGTTGCAGTACTAGCCGGCGCATCTGATTTGAAGCAGCTCAGCTTTAGGCGTTTGCACTGTACAATGAATTGGGCTGCGGATGATTTACTTTGCACCTGCGATGCGGTCAAATCACAGCGGTGGCATCGTCACTGGTCAAAGACTTGTCAGACGCACGCATCCTTTGCCATCCACTGCGAAAAATGGCAATCGAGGCAGCACATGCACTAGCAATACTCAGCACCAAGGCGGTTCGTCGAACTGATTCGATCACAAACTGAGGCCAAGCAATGTAATTGAACTTGTTCATGTTCAGCAAGTTCTCAGGGTTCTCCAGTTCCACATAGATGCCAAGTAGGGCCCAAGCGGCCACTAAACCAATCAAAGGGTCGGCCCTGGGAGCTGCAAATGTGAACAAGGCCACGATCACGGCGATGCCGGCGAGACAAACCTGACTGTCGCTCTCAAGAAGAACATCGACAAATTCCAAACCAAGATACAACAAGTGGCGGTCCATAGCAGTTTCTACTGCAAATTGAAAGCTCGGATCTGTGTTGAACAGTGTGCTCAGTATCCCATGTCCAGGCACAAACAAGATTTTTCCCACGAACTCGAATGCTCACACGTATGTGAATGGTACAGATGTCACGTACCTTCTTCCCCCTGTTACCGTACCGGTGTAGACTGTGGAGTGTGGAATGGAGTGGGGTGCAGAGTGTGGAGTGTGAAGACAGTGGAGTGTTGAGTGGGGAATGTAGTGTGTAGGGTGTGGAGTGGGGATTGAGGAGTGTGAAATTTTGAGCGTAAAGTGTAGCGTGGAGTACAAAGTGTAGAGTGTGAAGTGTAAAGTGTAGAGTGTGGAGTGTCAAGTGTATATAGAGCGTGAGGTGTAAAATGTAAAGTGCAAAGTGCAAAGTGTGGAGTGTGGAGTGTAAAGTGTAGGGTGTAGAGTGTAAAGTCTGGAGTGTGGAGTGTCAAGTGTAAAGTGTGGAGTGTTAAGTGCAGAGTGTGGAGTGTAAAGTGTAGAGCGCAAAGTATGGAGTACAACGTGTAAAGTGTAAAGTGTGGAGTGCAAACTGTAGAGTGTGGAGTGGACACTGTAGAGTGTGGAGTGTCAAGTGTAGAGTGTGGAGTACAAAGTGTAGAGTGTGAAGTGTAAAGTGTAGAGTGTGGAGTGTCAAGTGTATATAAAGTGCGAGGTGTAAAACGTAAAGTGCAAAGTGCAAAGTGTAGAGTGTAAAGTGTAGGGTGTAGAGTGTAAAGTCTGGAGTGTGGAGTGTCAAGTGTAAAATGTGAAGTGTAAAGTGCAGAGTGTGGAGTGTAAAGTGTAGAGTGCAGAGTATGGAGTACAAAGTGTAAAGTGTAAAGTGTGGAGTGTAAACTGTAGTGCGTGGAGTGTACACTGTAGAGTGTGGAGTGTAAACTGTAGAGTGCGGAGTGTAAAGTGTAGAGTGTGGAGTGTCAAGTGTAAAGTGCGAAGTGTAAAACATAAAGTGTAGGGTGTAGAGTGTGGAGTGTGGAATGTAAAGTGCAAAGTAAACTCTCACTATGTCCCACGCCTGCCACGCAATTTTCACAGTGTCACGACGTGATGCAGCCCTGTCAACGCGATTGGCAAACAGCACGCAACACGTCAGGTCTAAAGTGCTGCGCCTGCCACGAAACTTGGAAATCACCTTCTGAAAACGATGCAAAAGTATTGTGCCTGTCACACAGAGCGACTCTTGAAACGCGAATGTGACGAAGTGCCACGCCTGCCACTCAAAGCAACGTTTGAAACCTTTAAAAGTGACCACTTTTGCAGCATTCCCCGTAGGCACGGCCATGGCGACCTCATGCGAACACTTGCGAATGGTTGCGGACTTTTGGGAACGGTTGCGGACGGTTGCGAACGGTTGCGCAACGTCTAGCTAACACACTCTCAACCCCACACCCCCAGAGTGCTGCGCATTCGGGAAGAAGGGAAACACATGGAAACACAATGAATGGAAAAAACACAAATGACGGCCGCCACGTGCTGTCAGATGCTGTCAGGGCACCATGGCTAACATCAGCAATGTCTCTTGCGATGACATGTAGTAGTCTGCAAAGACGTTGATATTCAAGACACTCGCGGCGATGATCCATCCACAGTGCAATGAAAAAGGTGCCCTCAGCAAGAAGTACTCCTTCAGGGAGATCTCGGGCAGGAAGTCTGTGCGCAGAATGGCCATGACCAAACCGAGAAGGATTCCCAACATGCACACCAGGGATCCGGGAATCAGGTCCTGAGCAAAGAAAAGCGTCCATGCAACCTGGCAGCAGCAGGCATATATCCACCAAGGTGTGACGGTGTCAACCACTGGGCTGGTGCTGAGAGAGGGAAACATCTGTGCCACAGCAAAGATGCCTTCCCAAGTGAAGATGGCTCCCCAAATGGCAAAGGCATATCCAGCTGGTGTAACCAGGCTCTGATACTTCTCGCTCAACTCTTCGTTGGTGGCGCCAAAGGCCCCAGTCAAGGAGCCGTAGGTGATACCAAGATTCACCAGGTACGCAAGCATGTTGAGCCATGATTGAACTCGCACACGGCACACCTCCTTCTGCAAGAAAGAAGCCAACATCTTGCTGATGAAAGGCTTGAAGGTATGTGTAAAACACAAACGGAGGATGGCGCAGGAACTCAAGCTACCACAAAATCTTGAATTTGGAAGGCGGGTCGGTCAGAAAAATGGTCGTGCCAAGGAGCTCTCATGACATTTCCTGCCTCACTTTCTCTCTCAGTATGTATGCACATCTCAGGAAACGGTGCTGCCACTTACTTGCAGCAATCACTTGGCAATCTGATGATCAATCTCAATCTGATGACTTTAAGATGCTTTAAGAATGACATGATCCTCCGTAGAACCTTCCGAACACCTCAAGACAACCCATCGAGAGGATTCTGCATTTTCCAGTCTCTTTTTGCTTCATCCACCTCCTCTCTGTAACAGCGGCAAAAGCAGAAAATCTGGGGCAGCTGACAGCTTTTCCCCTGGCTCCCCTTGGCAAAAGCGCCACTCATCAATGGAATCTTGTTTCCATCAAGTGGTAGCAGAAGTTGTTGCAGTACTAGCCGGCGCATCTGATTTGAAGCAGCTCAGCTTTAGGCGTTTGCACTGTACAATGAATTGGGCTGCGGATGATTTACTTTGCACCTGCGATGCGGGTCAAATCACAGCGGTGGCATCGTCACTGGTCAAAGACTTGTCAGACGCACGCATCCTTTGCCATCCACTGCGAAAAATGGCAATCGAGGCAGCACATGCACTAGCAATACTCAGCACCAAGGCGGTTCGTCGAACTGATTCGATCACAAACTGAGGCCAAGCAATGTAATTGAACTTGTTCATGTTCAGCAAGTTCTCAGGGTTCTCCAGTTCCACATAGATGCCAAGTAGGGCCCAAGCGGCCACTAAACCAATCAAAGGGTCGGCCCTGGGAGCTGCAAATGTGAACAAGGCCACGATCACGGCGATGCCGGCGAGACAAACCTGACTGTCGCTCTCAAGAAGAACATCGACAAATTCCAAACCAAGATACAACAAGTGGCGGTCCATAGCAGTTTCTACTGCAAATTGAAAGCTCGGATCTGTGTTGGACAGCATGCTTAGATGTGCTCAGTATCCGTATCCCATGTCCAGGCACAAAAAAGGGAAACACAATGAAACACATGGAAAAACACAAATGACGACCGCCACGTGCTGTCAGGGCACCATGGCTAACATCAGCAATGTCTCTTGCGATGACATGTAGTAGTCTGCAAGGACGTTGATATTCAAGACACTCGCGGCGATGATCCATCCACAGTGCAATGAAAAAGGTGCCCTCAGCAAGAAGTACTCCTTCAGGGAGATCTCGGGCAGGAAGTCTGTGCGCAGAATGGCAGTGACCAAACTGAGAAGGATTCCCAACATGCACACCAGGGATCCGGGAATCAGGTCCTGAGCAAAGAAAAGCGTCCATGCCACCTGGAAGCAGCAGGCAAATATCCACCAAGGTGTGACGGTGTCAACCACTGGGCTGGTGCTGAGAGAGGGAAACATCTGTGCCACAGCAAAGATGCCTTCCCAAGTGAAGATGGCTCCCCAAATGGCAAAGGCATATCCAGCTGGTGTAACCAGGCTCTGATACTTCTCGCTCAACTCTTCGTTGGTGGCGCCAAAGGCCCCAGTCAAGGAGCCGTAGGTGATACCAAGATTCACCAGGTACGCAAGCATGTTGAGCCATGATTGAACTCGCACACGGCACACCTCCTTCTGCAAGAAAGAAGCCAACATCTTGCTGATGAAAGGCTTGAAGGTATGTGTAAAACACAAACGGAGGATGGCGCAGGAACTCAAGCTACCACAAAATCTTGAATTTGGAAGGCGGGTCGGTCAGAAAAATGGTCGTGCCAAGGAGCTCTCATGACATTTCCTGCCTCACTTTCTCTCTCAGTATGTATGCACATCTCAGGAAACCGTACTGCCACTTACTTGCAGCAATCACTTGGCAATCTGATGATCAATATCAATCTGATGACTTTAAGATGCTTTAAGAATGACATGATCCTCCGTAGAACCTTCCGAACACCTCAAGACAACCCATCGAGAGGATTCTGCATTTTCCAGTCTCTTTTTGCTTCATCCACCTCCCCTCTGTAACAGCGGCAAAAGCAGAAAATCTGGGGCAGCTGACAGCTTTTCCCCTGGCTCCCCTTGGCAAAAGCGCCACTCATCAATGGAATCTTGTTTCCATCAAGTGGTAGCAGAAGTTGTTGCAGTACTAGCCGGCGCATCTGATTTGAAGCAGCTCAGCTTTAGGCGTTTGCACTGTACAATGAATTGGGCTGCGGATGATTTACTTTGCACCTGCGATGCGGGTCAAATCACAGCGGTGGCATCGTCACTGGTCAAAGACTTGTCAGACGCACGCATCCTTTGCCATCCACTGCGAAAAATGGCAATCGAGGCAGCACATGCACTAGCAATACTCAGCACCAAGGCGGTTCGTCGAACTGATTCGATCACAAACTGAGGCCAAGCAATGTAATTGAACTTGTTCATGTTCAGCAAGTTCTCAGGGTTCTCCAGTTCCACATAGATGCCAAGTAGGGCCCAAGCGGCCACTAAACCAATCAAAGGGTCGGCCCTGGGAGCTGCAAATGTGAACAAGGCCACGATCACGGCGATGCCGGCGAGACAAACCTGACTGTCGCTCTCAAGAAGAACATCGACAAATTCCAAACCAAGATACAACAAGTGGCGGTCCATAGCAGTTTCTACTGCAAATTGAAAGCTCGGATCTGTGTTGAACAGTGTGCTCAGATGTGCTCAGTATCCGTATCCCATGTCCAGGCACAAAAAAGGGAAACACAATGAAACACATGGAAAAACACAAATGACGACCGCCACGTGCTGTCAGGGCACCATGGCTAACATCAGCAATGTCTCTTGCGATGACATGTAGTAGTCTGCAAGGACGTTGATATTCAAGACACTCGCGGCGATGATCCATCCACAGTGCAATGAAAAAGGTGCCCTCAGCAAGAAGTACTCCTTCAGGGAGATCTCGGGCAGGAAGTCTGTGCGCAGAATGGCAGTGACCAAACTGAGAAGGATTCCCAACATGCACACCAGGGATCCGGGAATCAGGTCCTGAGCAAAGAAAAGCGTCCATGCCACCTGGAAGCAGCAGGCAAATATCCACCAAGGTGTGACGGTGTCAACCACTGGGCTGGTGCTGAGAGAGGGAAACATTTGTGCCACAGCAAAGATGCCTTCCCAAGTGAAGATGGCTCCCCAAATGGCAAAGGCATATCCAGCTGGTGTAACCAGGCTCTGATACTTCTCGCTCAACTCTTCGTTGGTGGCGCCAAAGGCCCCAGTCAAGGAGCCGTAGGTGATACCAAGATTCACCAGATACGCAAGCATGTTGAGCCATGATTGAACTCGCACACGGCACACCTCCTTTTGCAAGAAAGAAGCCAACATCTTGCTGATGAAAGGCTTGAAGGTATGTGTAAAACACAAACGGAGGATGGCGCAGGAACTCAAGCTACCACAAAATCTTGAATTTGGAAGGCGGGTCGGTCAGAAAAATGGTCGTGCCAAGGAGCTCTCATGACATTTCCTGCCTCACTTTCTCTCTCAGTATGTATGCACATCTCAAGAAACCGTACTGCCACTTACTTGCAGCAATCACTTGGCAATCTGATGATCAATATCAATCTGATGACTTTAAGATGCTTTAAGAATGACATGATCCTCCGTAGAACCTTCCGAACACCTCAAGACAACCCATGGAGAGGATTCTGCATTTTCCAGTCTCTTTTTGCTTCATCCACCTCCCCTCTGTAACAGCGGCAAAAGCAGAAAATCTGGGGCAGCTGACAGCTTTTCCCCTGGCTCCCCTTGGCAAAAGCACCACTCATCAATGGAATCTTGTTTCCATCAAGTGGTAGCAGAAGTTGTTGCAGTACTAGCCGGCGCATCTGATTTGAAGCAGCTCAGCTTTAGGCGTTTGCACTGTACAATGAATTGGGCTGCGGATGATTTACTTTGCACCTGCGATGCGGGTCAAATCACAGCGGTGGCATCGTCACTGGTCAAAGACTTGTCAAACGCACGCATCCTTTGCCATCCACTGCGAAAATTGGCAATCGAGGCAGCACATGCACTAGCAATACTCAGCACCAAGGCGGTTCGTCGAACTGATTCGATCACAAACTGAGGCCAAGCAATGTAATTGAACTTGTTCATGTTCAGCAAGTTCTCAGGGTTCTCCAGTTCCACATAGATGCCAAGTAGGGCCCAAGCGGCCACTAAACCAATCAAAGGGTCGGCCCTGGGAGCTGCAAATGTGAACAAGGCCACGATCACGGCGATGCCGGCGAGACAAACCTGACTGTCGCTCTCAAGAAGAACATCGACAAATTCCAAACCAAGATACAACAAGTGGCGGTCCATAGCAGTTTCTACTGCAAATTGAAAGCTCGGATCTGTGTTGAACAGTGTGCTCAGATGTGCTCAGTATCCGTATCCCATGTCCAGGCACAAAAAAGGGAAACACAATGAAACACATGGAAAAACATAAATGACGACCGCCACGTGTTGTCAGGGCACCATGGCTAACATCAGCAATGTCTCTTGCGATGACATGTAGTAGTCTGCAAGGACGTTGATATTCAAGAAATTTGTGGTGATGATCCATGCACCGTGCAATGAAAAAGGTGCCCTCCGCAAGCTGTACTCCAGGAAGATCTCGGGCAGGAAGTCTGTGCGCAGAGTTGACCAAACCGAGAAGGATTCCCAACATGCACACCAGGGATCCGGGAATCAGGTCCTGAGCAAAGAAAAGCGCCCATGCAACCTGGCAGCAGCAGGCAAATATCCACCAAGGTGTGACGGTGTCAACCACTGGGCTGGTGCTGAAAGAGGGAAACATCTGTGCCACAGCAAAGATGCCTTCCCAAGTGAAGATGGCTCCCCAAATGGCAAAGGCATATCCAGCTGGTGTAACCAGGCTCTGATACTTCTCGCTCAACTCTTCGTTGGTGGCGCCAAAGGCCCCAGTGAAGGAGCCGTAGGTGATACCAAGATTCACCAGGCACGCAAGCATGTTGAGCCATGATTGAACTCGCACACGGCACACCTCCTTCTGCAAGAAAGAAGCCAACATCTTGTTGATGAAAGGCTGACGACGCGATTGCACGAGCAAGGCCCGGGAATCTAGGACTGCACTCCTTGAGGTCCAAAGGCGCGTCAATTGCAGGCACAAGCTGCGAAAGTGTGGGTTTGTCTCAATGTCTTCTTCCCTCCATGTGCTTTTCAATCCGTTCATTTCATTTCCTTTATGCTTTCTTTCCGTCTTCTCTGCTGATGTCTTTATGTCTGGTTTATCTGTCTTTGTGTTCTCATTGATTCTTTCATGTCCAGTCAAGTCTGTCTCTCTTTCCTCCCTTCATCAGCTTCTTCCTCACGCAAGAGTCTTGGATATGTGCAACGAAGGATTTGAGTTGCGAAACTGAAAGCCCCTTTTCAAGGGGCAAGTGGCACGCGAGCAAGGAAGGCAACCAACGAAGACTGAACAGCTCAACAATGTTGAGCCATGACCAGCAATTCAGGCTTGTATACATATCGCGTATGCACTTACAGCATAAACACACTTTCACATGAATCATACGAAGCACAGCAACTGCACGGCAAGCATGCGGAATGAAAGGTTGCTCCTGCACCTGCGAATTTACAAGTAGGATCTCTACCAAGCCAGGAAATGCTGAAGGCTCGAGGCCCATTGACGAACGCAAACAAGCAACCGTGACATCTTGTGGAGCCCAAATCTGAATCTCTTCCCTTGCGTCTTTCATGTCTTTGTCTCGTTCTATTTTTTTTCAACCTTTTCCATCCATTTCCACTCCCCTAACACCTCACGCCTTGGCACTCTCCATCTTAGCAGAACAGATTTGCATAATTTTGAATATTATATATTAAATATCATTGTATCATTAAATAATATTATTAATGAGCGTGTCCCAAACAGTTCGCTGGCGCCTTGGTGAATGAAGCAGCCACATCTGGTGATCGAAACCTCCGGTCTTCCGAAGCTGGATCGCCAGCTGTGGTCTCTGCCTTGGCACTTGGTAGATTCATGTATCAACGTGCGATTTCTCGCCTTGTTCTAATGATTTTGCACAGTTTTGATTGTCATGTTTCTGCAGGCACCCATTCTCCACAGTTGGAGAAATTACCTGTCATATATTCATATACTAGCATCTACTAGCGTTCGTTTCCCAACCACCTTGGCCCAAGGGCTGTTTGGCAAGCGGTCGCAAGCAAAGGATGTCTCTGCCCAAATGACCTCCTCCACAGCAGCTGGAAGATGGCGTCTACTTTTTTCATCTTTTATTTTATCAGCATGTCAAGCATTGCAAACTCGGTTGGACATCTGCCAAGTCGTGTCGATGAATCCCTTCCCATTTGTTCCGCATCTTCCCCCAACATTTCCAATGCATCAATATAGGTCCAGATGGCCCCACAAAATGAATATACACATACATCCAATATCATCATCCAATACCAAGGTTTCTGGGGATAATTGTTTGACACACACACACATATATATACAAAGTGTTGCATCAATTTGCATCACATCTACATTTTGACATACTTCGCCGCCCATTCAACCCTGCAGTTCAGGCCTCCCCATACAGATCTGGACCTATGCACCACCGCCTTTCCCCGAGGCGGTAGATGTAGGCCCCTCCTGGATCAAGCAACGCATGTCTAAAATCGTCTGCTTCGCCGGCACGAATTGGCAGTCCTCCAACCTTTTGGAAAAAACGTGGCTCATCTGCCTGGGTGTCCAAGCAAGACCACAAAATGCGTGAAAACTTAGGCTCATTTGCCTTGGGGAAATCTTGGGAAATCCAATTCTACTAGTAGCATTATTTCGCGAGATATCCACAAGCCTTGACCAGCAACGATAGCTATCCGACAGTCCAAGACTCGTCTTCTGGCTTTTTCTCCTGAAAGTTGCCCAGGCCAGCCCGTGCAGCGCTGTTCAGCCCCCTGTGCGCGGCATTTTGCATTTCTCGAGACATCTCAAGACCCTTATCTCTCCATATCTCTCCATATCTCTCCATATCTCTCCCTCTCCCCCTCTTTCTCTCTCTCTCTCTCTCTCTTTCTCTCTCTCTCTCTCCCTTTGTCTAGAATCGATCCAAAGTCTTAAAGTGATACAATAGAGATGTACAGATCCGCATCGCATCTCCATTGAACATGATCTTAAACTTCACCCATGCGAATACTGGACGCCCTGACTATCCGCAGAGCTGTTATCAGAAAATCCGCACCTCACGCAAGCTGCAGCAGGCAACTCCTTTGAACCTGGTGGGTCCGACGTTTCTTGACAATCGGGCGACATTTCTGCACCGAGGGATGTAGAATCCGATGATATCCCATGTAGCTGAGAAATAGATGATAATAGATGTGTGATGTGCCACGTGCAGGAGAGAATGACAGAGAGAGAGAGAGAGATATGATGAGATATATGTATGTATGTAACTGTATAACTGTAAAACTGCATAACTGTAAAACTGTATACCTGTATAACTGTATAACTGTATAGCTGTATAACTGTATAACTGTATAACTGTAAAACTGTAAAACGGTAAAACTGTATAACTGTATAACTGTAAAACTGTATAGATGTATAACTGCAAAACTGTAAAACTGTAAAACTGTATAACTGTACAACTGTATTACTGTATAACTGTAAAACTGTATAACTAACTGTATGTATGTATGTATGTATGTATGTATGTATGTATGTATGTATGTATATGTACGCCAAAAATACACAATAGACAAAACATCCCAACTTCAAATGGACCTTAACCAAAGCACTGTGATGATCCGAATGACTAGACATAACAGATGCATATTGTGTTTTTTTTTATGTTTCATACATTGAGGTACCTTTCTCACCCCCTCCAAATCCGATTGGCTACTGCCATTTCTGCCTTGCAGCCACAGCAAGGATGCGGCTTTGGAATACACTGTGGTGGGCCTCAGAGGGTTATGGCCAACCCAGGTCGCTCAGCAGAGCCGCAGCAAGGACATGACTCAGTGCCCAAGGTATTTCTATGTTGCCATGATTTGGTAGGAAGCTTCTCTCTGTGCTGCCAAGTAGCGCATTGGAGCTTTTCATTTCCAGTGCCAGGAAAAATGGTAATTATTCTGGGCCAAGTATAGCAGTGCAGGCATCACTCAATCATGTCCAGTCAAATAGATTACCCAGAATGCGTCAACATGATGGTGACTCATACATGCATGTAGCGCATCTATGAAACTTCAAGTTGACTCATGACCCCTTTGCCGATGGCTTTGTGAGGAAAGGAGACCCAGGGGATACTGTAGCGTTTACCATCATGTTCGTACGCATGACAATTCCTAACTTCCGAAGACATGTCTGAACATTTTGGAACTCTGCCGGGTCGAAGGCATGGGCAGCTGCCTCTTATCAATATGCCAAGTGTGTCTAGGTGGCGAATCGAAGCAACGTGGCCCATGGCCTGCAAACTTACCAAAGGGATGAAGCTACAAAGATCTACAAAAAGGACAATCCAAAAGTCTGCCTCAAGTTGCTTCAAGCTTTGACATCAGCACTACATTGTACATTCTGAAATTCCGGCTGCTAACTTGCGCCTGACCATCTGATTTTGCTATTTTAACTTCACATGTCATGTGTCCTTGCCGTCGCTAATGTTGCAATCATCCGAGTCAAGCTTGCCCCCCGCCAACTGGTTATCTCCTGCTAGAATTGCACCGCAGGAACACTGCAAGAGTAGGAGGCACTGACAGCACGTCTGCGCTACTCGCCATCCAGCAGCTTCAGACCTCCCCCAACCAGACTTTTCAGATCTTTTCAGCAGTTATATAGCCTTCTGTTGAGCGTACTCCTGGCCTCGCATCGCTCCAGACACAACCAATTATCTGGCTGCTGGCAAATGCTAGGGTCGCTAGGGCTGCGGTTGAGGTAGCCACTTCTCTCACTTGGTACTGTGCAGCACCTGTACCAAGCGACAATGATACCCGCATCATCCTTATCAATAGTGACTGCAGAGAAAAGGAAAGACTTCACCAAATCCACGATGATCCAAGCACCAAATGTTGCGATAATCTGTCTGCCATGAAAGAATTGAGTGCGCACATGCTAGAAGCAGCAGCTAGCTGAAAGACCTATATATCACTCGGGGCAACAAACGACCTTCACAACCAGCATCCACTGAAAGAGCTCAGTCAACGTCTCTTTCAAAAGAGTGCGACGCATGAATGGCCTCAAAATCCTGTAAATTAAAGGATCTCACATATCTCTTCTCTGGAAAGGTTCATGACCATGTTGGTCATCCTCATTTCTGCTCCAGTGGGACCGTTTAAACCTCCGGGTGCCACAGTGGCCACGTCCTTCCAGCTTCATCCAGCTTCACGTGCAGCGCTCGAGAAACAATTGCCAGGTCGCTGCAGGTTGCATCCCGCCAGTTGCTGCCCCAGCATGCTCCAGCTATCCGGTGAGGTAGAGTCGTAGCTGATTCAGTGGGAGGAAAATATCCCTGACATCCTCCTGGAAGAGGGGGCATCAGCTTCAAAAAAAGCACATGACCAGGCCAAAGATCCCAAGAGAAAAAAACAAGATCATACTGACATGATCATAGTCAAAGGATCCGTGCTTTCATGCCACAAAGAAGGGCATATCAGATATCAGACCTTCCTAGTGATTTTGCTTAAACCCACATGCGGCCCCTGCTCCTTGGATACTTGCTGCTTTGCTGCGTTCACTCCAACGGGCAATGTCCTGCCATAAAAGAGGACCAGCAAGTGCACTGCATGGATGCGGACAAAATCTAGGATCCCTGAGATCCCTGAGATGCCATGTCAAATTAAATGCATTGTAACTTGGACCTCGCTCTCGACCCGTTGTAGCAGAAAGCTGGCAAGGCCTCTGCCACCTCTGTGGTTGTACTTATTTTACCAGAATAACGAATGCTGTGGCTAGCCCATGAGAGCACCCTGTCTTGAAATGCCCCAGGGCAGTTTCCAGAGGCACTCCGTTCGCTTCCCCATGATACCTAAAATCTGCGAGAACGTAAGCATTGCTTGATCTGCAGTTCAGCTCTTCACTCGAAAGTCATCTGTGAGAAAGTGTAGTAATTATCCTTGTAGCATTCTTTGAATCTCTTTAACACCACTGGTCTGGGGTGCTGGCTCCAAGGTGTCAAGTCGTAGCAACAAATCTTCGTTCTCTTGGAGCGTTGGCGGTTTTGCCAAGCGGTACTTTGTCCCGGTCAAACGAGTGTAGGCAACGATGCTTGAGACCTGCACATCCTTTGGCGCGTACCTCGCACAAGATCGGGGCATCCGGTGAAGCATTGCAATCATTCCCATGTCTGCCATAGCTGATAGACTGGCCAACTTCTTTTCTTGTTTTTGCGGAGTTACATACGTGTCTTCCCCAGGAGCAGCAGCCGGCTCTGGGCAGAAAGCTTGCAGGATTGCACTGTGCCAGCCCCAGGCAGGACCTGTAGGAGGGCACAATGGAACATTGAAGAAAGTTCATATATATGTATCATTAGCAGTCAGAGCATGTCAGAGCATGTCAGAGCTCTGAGATGCTCTGAGATTGGATCAACAAATCGGCCATACAAATAAAACAAATATAGAAAGGACATGTATGCATACTGAAGAGGAAGATCTCGCTGACCTAGCTTGTAGACATCTTCTCAGCGTCGCTTGTGATTTCCCATGATCTCCCATGTCAAATCTGCTGCCAAGCCAGCGCCTGTCTAGTGCCATGTTGCGTATTGGTGTTAGTGAGGGCATATGCTTTGATCACGTTTGATCTTGCCAATTCCGTGCAACAGCTGCACCGATTTTCGAGTGATTCGATTGGGCCTCCTTCATAACAAAGACTTAAAGACACCACACATCTTCCATAAAGACACGCCTTTTCAACTGTCAACTTCCCTTGGCCAAGGCCATTGAGACCTATGCTGATTCTACGCAATTCCATTCATTGCCCTGCAAAATCTGCAAATCTCAACGGAAACAATCATTAACATGCACTCACCAAGTAGATCTACGAATGATGCTCTACGAGGCTTTGGGCCTGCCTTGCCACTGGCCATGTCCAGCAACACTGAGCCAGTCCCATGCTGCGGCAGAAGTGCCAGGTGCTTGGCAGCACCTTGGCATCATCCGGACACGTGCGAACTTGTTCATGTGCAAAATAGCCGCTGAAACGGCTGACAGGTGGCTTCGACATCTTCCATGAACCGAACACATAAAGATCAATGACCCAAAATAAACATAGATAAACTAAGTTTCAAGCGACGTGCCTGGCACGTCCTAGCACACTTCTTGGAACGTTGCCACAACATGTGACTCTCATGTGACAACTGAGGTCAATACGCTCCTTGACTTCTTCGATCTCCTGGCATCGGTTGTCGTTGGTCTCTTTCCATGCTCCCAGCTGGAATCATAAGGAGAAACTAGTGCAGGCGAAGCACGGTGTGAGGCAAAACCTCAACCTCTGTCACAATCTCGCTCATGGAGCATACCGTGAGCGTACAAGGCCGAGTGATTCCTTCAGTGGTTGTGCTGTCCTTAGATGCATTGATTGGTTCGCCATGCTTGAACCACGTTTAAACATCTTCTTGCCACTTCTAGTAGCAACAGCCCAGTTCAGTCAAACAAACATGAAAGAGTGTATGAACAGAACAAATCAAACCTCGAGATGCAGGAGAGGCACATTCGGGTCCAAATCGTCAGCTCCTCACATTTGATTTCAACATCTGCATTGCAGAATCTGGTAAAACAAGGTTTTACATGTTTTATGGACCTGCATGTAAGGATTGGCAATAGATTTGGGGTGAAATGCAAATGATTTGGGATGGTAAATGCCCCTATAAATATTTCCAGGAAATCATTATCCCATCTAACATCATTTAACTATTCCCTAAGTTCTCCCGGGGGCCATCCAGCCCCCAGCCCGCATCCCGCTAATCCTTTTGCCGTGGCATGATCCAAAATAAATCTACTTTTTTACTTGACACTTGATTCGGGGGGGGTGATCTACAAGTTTCGTCCGAAACTCACCTAAATCAGGTCATTTTGGAGTTCTATCTACGAGACCCAAATCAAGTAGCAAGTAAAATAGTTGATTTAAATGCTCTACTTTGTAGATGTCAACATTGGAATTTTGAAGTCCCAGATCTGAGCTTTTCAATTGAAATTTGTAGAGATTCCAGGGAAAAGGGATGTGTTGTAGATGTCTACTGCTGAAAATCACAGGCTGAGATCTACGACATGCTCAGCAAACCTAGGATTTAGGAAAGTTTCAATTGAAACTTGCAGAAGTCAACATCCATTTTTTGGACATGGAGATCTACAAGATCACCTTTTCTGCTTGCATTAGATTTGGGATCAAGACTTCAGGGGTCCTTGCCAAGCAATAGTACGCCACCAAGAAGTCAACATACACCATATCAAAGGAATATTTAGGCCCCCAACTCAATGGGCATCACAGATATTTACAAATATGTAGATTAGTAATAGTAGATCGTCAGATAGGTTTAACACTTAGGTCCCCAAGAAGTCAATGTATACTATACAAGTTTAGGTCCCCAACTCGATGGACACTACAAATATATTCAATAATGCTAGCCAAAATTGGGACCCCAAATCAAATGCTTTTGGCCCAAAATCAAGTGCTATTCCTTATGTGTGCATGCTTACTCATTTTAATTAATCTTAGCTAAAGGTTTCATAATGGATAAAATGGATCTTAATGGCCTTGCTACGCCATCTGCTATTCTTTGCTTTGCTTCGTGAAGGACCCCACCGCAGCTCAAATCCAAGCTGCGTAGCAGCGAGTCGAAGACGGAGGCTCCAGCTGTCTGCGAAGGTCCCGACTCTTCAGCGCCTTGGAAACGGCGCATTCCCAGCGCAACGTGCAAGTGGAGTCTCAACTCATGTGAGGCCAAACTTGTAGCAAGGGCGACCATACAAAGATGGGCACCATGGCCGGTACTGCCACTTTCGGCTCTTTCTGTTTGAAACAGCTGGCACACACGTTCAACGGCAATCGTCAGCATAATCAACATATACACTTTGAGCAACCGAGCCTTTCATGCAAGAGCTATTGAAAATCTGTCCTCACCGGCTTTTCAAGAGCAACATGGGTGGCTTATGAGATGCTATGAGCAAACTGCTGAAAATCTTTTGGGGACTGCACTCAAAATATCCTGCAAAGTGGACTGGAACTGACCCAGGGCATGGAAACACTTCCTTTTTGCCAAGCTTGTCAAGCCGTGACAGCTATTCGTAGCAACATTCATTTCAATATGCGGTGCTGCCTCCATGTGGGCACTGGCACCTCAGGTTCTATGTCCTCGGGCCAATCCATTGCTTCTAGATCCAACATCCATTCGTACTTTGTTCCCAGCAATGACTTCCGAATCTCTGCAGCAACTGTTGGAGGGACGGACGATTCTAATGTGTCATTCCTGGAGGCGCCACCTTCATGAACTTCCAGTTCGCTGCATTTGGAAGCATTCTGGTCGGGCAGCGTTTGGAGGGCAAGCCGAACACACTGGCACATGTCCACCACCATATCAGCAAAGTTACAAGCAACGACGGTGAAACCCAACTCCTGCTCAGCCCAAACTCATGGGTTCCAACCCTTCGCCCTTTAACCTTTCAGCATCCTTCAACATGAAACTGTGCTAAGAAAGGCCTAAGTAATAATATAGATCTAGCCTTAGCATAATATCTACATGTATAAATGTATTACACGACGCACCATATTTACTGTATACAATAAAAACCATATGTTTAAATAAAATAAAGTACAGTAATATATATATAGTGCAATAAAACAAAACATAACCAAGAATTAAAATAAACAAAATGTAATATACATCAAAAAGTTGGAAATTAGAAATAAAATGCAATATATTTTGTCAAAAAATAGTGCGATAAAATATCAACAAAAATATATACAAACAAAATGTAATAAAACTTGAAATGATCAAATATATCAAATGTTAATTTAATCAAATGAAATAATATGGTGTTATACTTTATTAAACTATATTGGGTATTCAATATTACATTTTATTAAATTTTATACGGTTATATTATCTTTTTCTTTTATATTGTATGATATTGTATTATATCATCTCATACTTCATCATATTCTATTCTATTCTCTTCTACTCTACTATATCTAGTTATTTCATATTATACCGTATCAGACTAAAGTTTACTATATCATATGATATTGCATTTTATTGTATTATAGTAAAGCAATGTGTAAAACATTATATGATATTACTTTTCCAAAACTAATTTACATATGGTACTATATATAAAAAATATCTCATGCTACATATCATGAATCATAATATACCAAATTGTATTGTAACATATGATGCATGCAAATGTAGCATGCACATGTCGCACACACACATACATACATACATACATACATACATACATACATACATACATACATACATACATACATACATACATACATACATACATACATACACACACACACACGCTTATATATATATATGCATGTATGTATGGTAGTCCCCCAAAAGATCTACCATTTCAGGGGTTGGCCATATTTATAAACAACTGTAATTCATCCATATAACAGAATATTGTAAAACTACATGGTTCACGGCTCATATTTCGCCGTGAGTCAAAATGACACTTCGGTGATGTGCATGTCGCACTCAAATCATCGCAATTACATGGGTTTCTGCTTGTCGTGTGAGTTCAATGTTTGCAAAAGTGCACTTTTTTCTCTTCTGCAAAATGCGAGTAAACTTGTCGGATCTTCACCAGATTTGTTAGATGCCGCAAGAAAGTCTTTGCATTCAAGTTTCCCAACATTGCTTTAGTATTCTTCTGAGGTCAGTGGGGGTTCACATAAGTTAACAAGGACAAATCTTAAATCTTGAATCCAGGAATCAAGATTCAAGATTCGGAGAAAAGCTTTTTGGATCCCACGCCTTAAGTCCTCATGAGGAAAGTGTTCAAAAATATGTAGATAGATAGAATAGATAGATAGATAGATAGATAGATAGATAGATAGATAGATAGATAGATAGATAGATAGATAGATAGATAGATAAGATAAGATAAGATAAGATAAGATAAGATAAGATAAGATGAGGTAAGATAAGATAAGATAAGATTAGGTTAGATTAGATTAGATTAGATTTAGATAGATAGGATAGGATAGGATAGGATAGGATAGGATAGGATAGGATAGGATAGGATAGGGTAGATAGATAGATAGATAGATAGACAGATAGATAGATAGATAGATAGAGACAGACAGACAAACAGACAGACATACAAATTGGGGCACCATAGATATAGACAAACTTGTGACACATGGAGGATACATGAAGGTTCTAGCACCAACAGGTCTTAGGAGGTCCTACGACCTCTTAGTTGTGTGTATGTGTGTATATGTGTATGTGTGTATGTATGTGGATATGGATGTGTAAATGAATATGTGATTATATCTGTATGTACATGCATATGTATATGTATATGTAAATGCATATGTGTATGTATATGCAATTGTGTGTGTACATGTATATGTATATGTATGAATGTTTGTAACATTTTGTAACTGTTTGTATGTATGCATATGCCTGTGTCTATATGTAGGTATTTATCTGTAAGCATCTGTATGTATGTAGCTGGATGTATATGTATCTCTATGTGTATGTACCTACATGCAGGCATCTATATGCATGTATACAAATGTAAGTATCTATGTGTAAGTATCTCTGTGTAAGTATCTATATGTAAGTATCTAGTACCTACATGTAAGAATCTATATGTATCTAATCTATGTATCTATATCTATGTATCAATGTACCTAGGTAATGCTAGGTTTAGATATCCATCTATCTATCCACAGATCGATCTCTCCAACCTATTCTGTTTTATCCAATCCTATTCTATGCTATTCTATTCTATCAGTTCTATCCAGAATATATCCAGAACCTATCTAAACTAATCATATCTAAACTATCTAATCTACCTAGCCTTATCTAATCTAGTCTTGTCTAATCAAATCAAAAGCAAAACTATGCAGTCCAATCCAATCCGATCCAATCTAATCGAACCGAAAATAATCTATCCTATCCTTTCTGGTATACGCTTTAGATGTGCAAACATCACCAATCTCTCTATATTCACCTATGCACCAGGTGCACACACACACACACTGACATACGTGCATCCTTTGATCAATATACACATACATACACAAATCATGTCGACTGCGTAAACAATATACATATCATATCACATACCGTGCTCCCGGCTTCAAACTAGTCCGATTCGAATTGGAACAGGTTCTCCTTGGCCGCTTTAACTCCAAGATTGTAAAACTTGCGATCGGCTTCGTAGCGTTCAATGAGACTGCGGTTCGCTTGGTCCATCTCCAATCGGTGCCGTGCCCAGTTCTCTATGCCCCCAGCTGCTGCAATCGCCCTCGACCTTAGATGCTATTAGAATTCACGTCTCTTGTATCTTCTTGATGGCTCCGAGGATAGAGGTGAGAAGAAGAAGGAAAAAGCACACATAAAAAAAGAAATAGAAAACACTAGCACATGGGCGCAATGTAGTTTGATGTAACTTGGCCTAGCCGCACATTGATGAATTGCCAGTCATTCTTGTAAGATGACACATCTCGCGCCAACTGGTTCTCACGAAAGCTGGCCACGACTATCCTGTAGCCAGCTTCGTAGGCAGCATTGAAGAAGTCGTGTGGTGTGCGCAAGTCGCTGTCCTTAGAGGTACAGTAAGAGCCCATGAGGGGCATTGGAGGTGGTAAGATGTGGCAAGCGCATGTAAGAGGTATCTCCAGTTGAATGAATCAAATTGTTTTCTCCAAATGCATGATTGGCCGCGACTTCTTGTCTTACAAGAGTTTCCCACCAAATTGTCTCATGAAAATGTTGCTCTTGCCAGAACATCTAGAACAATGGATTTCTCAAGGCATGTACTCCCAGCTGGTGATGTGTCATTCTTGTGGGCAAGGGCAACCTGCCAACTAATCCCAGGATATCCCAGGTAATGTATGGTATGGACCCAAGATCTTCATCCTATGCCGTCCCCGAGTCCCAAACTTGGTGACTCTTGTCCTGAAGGCCAAGTCCAAAACAACGTCCAACTGAGATAAGTGAACTGAATCTGACATGCTACAAATGCATGCGATGGCTAGAGCTTCGTGCTGCCAACAGCTGACATCCTTGAGCAAACAGTGTGAATATTTGTAAGATTTGCTTGCCAGGCTTCGACTGTGACCAAATGGTATGGCTTCACGTGGGTCAAACGCTGGCTTCTGTGCATACAAGTCTTGAGCGCGGAAGATGTCAAGCGCTGCTTGGTTTTTTCGAAGAAGAAGCTCTCCTCAAGTGCTCATGTGCATGGGGGGACAGTAGTGAAAGGTATAGTATCAATATGTATCAATTACAATAATTAATGATTTGTGGGGGCGCAAGCGAAGTGAAAGGTTTCCCTTGAACAAGTGATACCCCGCACTGCTTTCATTTGTTTCCAGTCAGTCTCCTTCTCTCCGTTGCAGAAGCTCAAGCCTGTTGTTTTTTGCAATGATTTCATGAAGGAGCCGGTGGCACTGCGGCCGTATGACCACATGACGAGACCAGGCAGCTCTGTGCTAAGACTTGCGAGTTTTGTATCCTTCTGCAGCAGAGCTGAACTCCGGCTGTTGGCTTGGCATGCCACACACTCATCAGCGATAGCTGTCGACTGCAGATTCGCTAAAGCAAACAACATTGGCATAAGTGGCACAAACATGAATGAAAGTCCCAAAGCCGCCATTGCGGCAAGACCGGCGGTCTTTTTACGGTAAGATGATCTGAGATGATCTGATCTGAAACACTGCGGAGCGCCCATGCATCTGCAACTTTGAGGGTACCACTTAGACAATGCAAGACAGCCAGGTCACTCCTTGCGCCCGCAAGAACCGGCTTCTGTGATCTGTTGAAACCTCTTGAAACCTGAATGAAGGTAGCCTGTCAATAGACGCAGGACGACCAGGTTTCAAAATGGCTGAACATAGCTCAACAATGCAGTTCAGCTCCTCCTGGTGATGCGAGGCAGAACGGATTGTGTAGTATGGAAACGTGACAGTTGTGACAGAGCATTCCGTTTCGGAAAGGGCTGTACGGGGTATGTGTCTTCCTTCGTATTCGTCCTTTATTACTTGATGCTGCTAAACTAAACTGGCTGACTGACAACCCGTATGATCGTATCCGACACTGTGGTGAAGAACAGCTTTGAGATGCTTGTGGGAGCAAGTGCTGACCCTCAAAGAGCCGAAACGAACATACAAAAGGATCGGACGGACTGGACCTGCAGGAAAATGATAAGGCCAACTCAGCGAACAAAAAAACACTCAATCATACTCAATCCAATTGCATGTTGATTCGCCGGTCTGAATGCACATGTTCCTTCCTGTTTCGCATGGCTGCGTGCTATGGTCTGCCTTCCCGCTTCAAACGGGAGGCCATAACCTTGCACAAACAAATGCCAGAGTCCTGAGGAGAATGCCAAACCCAACCCATTGGCATGAGATCTGCATATATCCGACTCTGCTAGCCCTGTCAAGTTCTCGGATGTTCTAGGGATGGCGTATCATGGCATATCGGCTCAGGACTAGCTTGAAGCATTTTGAATTGTGCTCTGTGCGTGAGAAAGATTGGCTAGCAACTGTGGGAATGAGCAGGCAGCAAAAGAAAACACAAACTTGTCCCAGATATCATGCGAACCATTGAGAACCCATCTGCTTGCAATCCTGGCCCCTCAGGCAATATTATAAGTGACATTCATCAATCCCACATCACTAGTTAGGCATATGCAACGCTGACCTTGACTTGAGCTCTCACTGACCGGCAAGTCATAGAAACGCTCAAGCCTCATGCAATGCGCACCTGTAGAGTCTGTAGGCAGCAAGTTGTCTCAACACACACTTGGACACACCCCGAAGGGAGAGGATGAAATGAGATGAAATGAAATCATGTCATGTTATGTTACCATGTCATGTCGACAAGGGCGGTTTATAGCTTAGCCACCTGGCCATATCCGAAATCAGAAATTTGCAGGTACGTTTTCACCCCCGTGCTGTCCGGTCTTCGTTGGCCAAGACAGACAGTCATGGGTTCCTGGCCCCCTGTTGATACCCTTTGACTCAGGGCTTTCCACACGCACACATGTATATATAAAACACTATATATATATATATAATTATATATATATATGCATGAACATGACTCTTTATACATCACAGAACCATGTAACCTATACTGTAATACTCTGCGTGTATCTGTATATATTATATGTATTACTGAATCAGTCATTAATATCCACATTTGCACGGCATTTGATCTGTGGAACCTTGCCAGGTAAGTCTCGAAGTCCTGTGTTTCGCTGTCAGTTTTAGCCAAACATCTCCTCCAATCGGATGGCAAAAAGAGAATAAACAGTCAGCTAGTCAGCTACCACTGGACTCGTCAATTGCCACCTTTACCACCATTGTCCCCACAAATCTTTGACAATCAGCACAGCATGATACGGCATGACAATCGCTTCGACAAAGGCACTTCGTTTCCTTTCAGCTCAGGTAGGTCCATCTTTCTGGACCCTGGGCCTTGGGCCGCGCAATGCCGCGCAAAGAGTGATTTCGTGAATTTCAGAAATGGCAAGACAGAGATGTGGGGGCATGGCGGCATGACTCAAGATATCTCAAGATCCAGGCAGAAACATTTGCATCCCCATGTTGCTGACCTCAAGGGCAACACGTCTCAGCACTGAACCGCACGTAAGACTATCATGCAATATCATTGCAATGATCGTATAGTTTCTCAGACCCTGAGGGTGTCATTAAATATCATTAAATGTATGGTTGTTGAACTCCTATGTGCCCTGCCTTTTTCTGACAATCGCCATCTCAAACAAAACTGTTACTCTTGAACGTCCTATTCTGACACTTCGCAACTCAGGTCCAAACGGGCCCAGTGCACAAGCAATGGGTGCCATCCTTAGAGGCTTTGACCATCTTTGACCAACAATGTGGGGGCGTGACATAGTTTCGGTGGCAGGTTTGAAAGCAGGTGCTTGCAAGCAAGAGCCAGCAACTTAGGGTGAAGGCTGGGCATCTGCCTCAACCAAAGAGAGCAAATCAAGCACAGTTTATCTTTGAGTTGGTTATAGTTGGTTGAAAGGTGCATCAGCAAAGCTCCTGGTTGCAGCTTCAAGGATCATTTGGTGCGGCAAGTTTTTTCACCCGGCATAAACCCGTAGCTGGTTCCAACAAGCTACAGAAACTAAGACCCATGACCTTCAGGTCAGTCCCCTATGGCACACACTTCGAGTGGTTTCACTCTCGTGATGCAAGTCCCCACCCAAGAAAAAAACATGTTTACGTAAATGACATCATTGACATCATCCATTTTGGACAGGACCTCACGAGAAGCAATGCTTCAACAGCGGGCTTGCCTCACACAGCACCTCCTGCAGAGATTTCCGAGAGACCACCAGCTCAACCACCTGATCTGGATTGCCACCTTTGGACGCTCGTCTCTTTCGGAGGTGCAGCAAACCGCGCTGCTCCATAGCAGAAATGGCGGCATTCGCCTGTGGCTTGGATGCCGCAGGCTGCTTCAGTCTGCTGAGCATGGCTTTATATCTCTGGAAAAGGTCCGTGAAAGTCACGTCCTGCTTCTCTGATTGGGATAGTGTGCCCAAAAGGATCTGGTGTCCTGTTGGGAAGTGCTTCACTTCAGCTAAAGGGTCATTGTCTGATTGGAGGACCCTCTTCTTTGTGTCCTGTGCTCCACCTTCTGCCTCTTTTTGCCGGGCTGCCTCTGCAAAGCCGTCCTCGCACAATCGCACAATGTGGCGGCAGTCGCCACTGTGCTTGGCCACTCTTCGGATCGAGAGCTCAATGCCCGCGCGGCCAAGTGCCTTCTCTGCCAGTTGTCCTTCCTCTCCAGCAGCTGCAAATTGTGCCTTGACGATGGATCGCAGTTGTTCTGCCGAATAGGGCTCAAACAGCAGGGATGCACATTTCTCCTGTCCCTGCTTGCAGGCCCGAATCAGCAAGTCCACTGCATTGGCAATCATGAGGATTGCTAAAGCTGGTGCTTCAGGTTGAAGTACCAAATTGCAAAGATTGTCCAAAGAATTCTCTCCACATTGAGATGGCTTCTTGACCAGTTGGTCAACCTCATCAATGATGAGAATCACTGGGCTTCCAAGCCGCTGGAGGCTTGATGCAGCTGCACTCATCAAGCTGGACAGTGGACTCTTGGCTGTGACCGATGGTCGTGCCACGGTGCCAGTTGCCAGATTGCACACTTCGATGAGCCGAAGATAGAAACCAGCCACTGAACTTGGCTGCAGCTGTTCCATGCAATTGATCTCAACTACGCGGGTACTGGGGAACTGCGCACGCCATGCGCGAGCTGCACCTCTGGCTGATGAGGTTTTGCCGGTGCCTGGCCCTCCACTGAGGTAGAGGCAACTCCCCTGACCTGGCTGTCCTGGCTCTCCGAAGCAACTCTTCAGGAAGTCATCGAGAACATCGCATTCCTTCTCCCTACCCACTAAAGGATAAGAATCCCCGGCTGAGACGCCCTGATCTAACAGCACTTCTGCTTGTGTTGCCTTCTTCGGGCACTTCAACGGATCGGTGGGCTCGGTGGGCTCGGTGACCGTGACTCTCTGACATTTCACTGGCGTCTCAGGCTCTCCATCTAATAGCCTTCGCTTCCCACGATGACGTCGCTCTGGAGTTTCATATGCCATGACACAAATGGCTGGGACGCACAGGAAGGCTGAGATACTGACCTGCAGTACCCTGAGCCACAGGAGGTATACCATTACCCTCTGAGACACAGTTCATGGAGCAATCATGTGCAATCAACGACAATTTTGCCTTGCTGATCTGATGGCAATGACGATGAGCAACGTGCCCCAAAACACGCTATGGCTGGATGTGCATTGTCTAGGCGCAGCACTTCAAGGTTTTCTTCTCACTGTAGCCTGACTGGGAGAAAGGCGTAGGACGGCGTAGGTAGGATCGAAATGGAGATGGTTTCTGCTACCCACTTGAGGTCAAACTGAGGATTACAGTACATTGAATAATGAAACTCAATGGTTTTGGTATGGTTGTCGATCCTTCAAAAAATTGACTTTGTTTTGTTCTTGAGCTTACCACACTAATTAGTGGGCATCTTAGGGACATCTACAGGATCTTTTTGCTCCGGAAGATTGTGAAAACATCACAACACTCCAGGATGCCTGTGGACGAATGGACGTAAGGCACTCCAACTTTTCTTGCTTCAGGGCCGCGCTCCCAAATGAGCTTCACCTACATCGAAGCTGGCAGCTGTCAAGGCAAACGAGCAAGGCATTTTCAGGCCGTAAAAACCCTCTGCTCATCTCTGCTCATTCTCTGTTGCAAGTGGCTCCTATGAAATCCGGACAAAGCTCAAAGTAAAAAAAAACATGTAAAAAATTGTAAGAACCTGTATGATTCCACCCTTTGGCAATCAAGCCCATGCACGATCTGCCCATTCGCCTGCTGCAGGTGTCGATCCTCAGTAGGTTCACTCACTGCTGTCAGCTTTTTCCGAGGACAAGGATTATTAGCAGTTCCCTCATTCAAAAAATGCGCAACATATCACATCTACAACTTACACACACACACACATATATATACACACTTATCTAATAACTTAACATAACTTATAAAACTAATCTTAACTATATACCTATATATAACTGTGCTCAGACTCTGCTGGGCAGCCCGGCAGAGTCTGCCCGTGCACCTCACAGGCAGTAGCTACACCGGGAGGTGATGCTCGGACCACAGCTCAAGTGAAGGAAAATCCACTGCTACAATGGATTCAAAAGATTTTAACTGATTCAAGCGCTTCAATATCTTAATACATCCATCATCATCCATCTATATCTTGATATCTGAAATGATCTGAAATGATCTGAACATGTACATGTATATATGTACATGTTACATCAATGGCCTTGAAATGAAGTTGACAGCCGGGTTGTAGAGGCACACTGCCGTGGTTCCACTCCCCAGCCTCAAGAAGGGAGGAGTCTGAAGCTCGGCTGGGTTCATATTGTGGTGAATTTGTTTCATGGAATATCATCCCATCGTCCCATTATATCCCATTATCATCCCCTCGTTTCAGTTCATTTCACCTAAGACTTCTGATTTCATCTATATAATCTGTCTGGTAGTGTGTTCAAAAGCTTAGGTTCTGAACTGCCATGGGTATCAGCCGCGTCTCCAATACCAGGCATGCCTCAGAGTTCCGTTGTTAGAATGTTGTTAGGATGCAGCCGGTGAGGTACCACTCGACATGAAATAGGCTGACAGGCACGCTTCTCTTAAAACATAAGCCGCAAACATGAAGCTTTGGGCACCTGCTACACGCTCCCGATGATATTTTGTTGGTACTGTAGTGTGTCATGGTCATGGTGTACCTATGTGTACCTACAGCTCTGCATGCATTGCCTCCAAGCCTGCCCCATTGGCGCTTACAGTATGCTGGTCTCTGTTAGAGTCTCTATGCTTCTAAAGCGACATGATATGACATCTATACCCCACCATACCCCACCGCTTTCTTTCGGCAACTTTGACCGTTTCAGCTACATTATGCAAGGCTGTCACGGATTGCCATAGAGGGGAAACGCAAAGAATGCGGATTTCATCTGTGACAATGCGCACACCTCCCTGGACGGAGCAGGCGACTCCTCCCATGTGAAGTGTTGAGCTGAACCCTCAATTGGAGAACTGGCATTTGTTTTTCAGGCTGCATGAAGTCTTTTTTTTGTGGCCAGGCTTGCCCTCCCCCGCTCTCCTCAGAGTCAATGTCCAATTGCAAGTTTGCATCAACATCCTTGCTGGGTTGAATATGCTAACACGCCAAACTTGCAGAAGAATCAGAAGAGATAGGCAAAAAATCGGGAAAAAACCTTCGAACACTCACCACATACCCTTTTCACCCGCAAACACCTGGTAGAGGTGTCATGGGACAAGCCTCACTAAGGAAAACTCGTGTCCTATCTCTCCATTAGACATTTGTTACCATTGAACCTCCGAGAGCCCAGCGCGAATAATGCCTGGCAATGCCTGAGCAATAACCAAAATCATCAAACAACATTACCCTCTGGTAATGACTAACATAGCTATTGAAAATGACCATTTATAGTGGATTTTCCCATTAAAAATGGTGATTAAGTTTTGGAGAAACATCAAACTCTAAATATCTCGAACTTGTGAATCCTTCAACAGGAATGACCTGGAGCTGGAGGATCCTCTAGATTCAACACCACAGTCGCAGTGACAGCCACGCGGCAGCAAAATCACAGCTTCGCTCTTTTCATGAACACATAAAGGCGCAACGGCACATGCACAATCTTTGAAGATATGCATGACAATAGAGGCACATAGAAGCTTGCGCGCAAATGCCTTGACTTGGGGGAAATATGTTCATTTTTTTAACCTGACATTCTGCCCTTGTCAGCATGAGGCTCAAAGCGACCCATTGGTCGAAAAACCTGTGTACATAAATGATGTCAAATAGGTATAATTTATGCTTCGGGGTATAACGTACTGTCAGGCAAACATACCGCTTTCCATTGCAGATCGCTTTCAACATCCCATGAAGCTGGCGACACATCCCGGGGGACTTCAAATATGGTCCAACAGCAGTTTATCGGCCTGCATTTGCTCGCCGGCAGATCGTGCCGAATCTCTTGGGGTCTTATGTTGCCCCGCTGTGGCCCACAGCCACAATTTCAATGTACAATGCAATGTAGTGAGAGAATGCGATGCAATGGGAGAATGCAAGAGACACCGCTTGAGTTCCTTAGCCAAAAATAGATGTAGTACATACATGGCATTTCATGGCAGCAATATGAACTAACAAGAATACAATATGAACAAATCATCCTGAAAGAGGTGCGGGAGACGGCTCAAGCAATTCCCGCCGCATTTCCCTTCTCAGCCAAGCTGGCTGCACGACTGGAAAGGTGCTGATCGTTTACGCCTCACCTGCAGCAACTGAAACAACCCTATATCTGCGTCGCTGCAGGTTGGCAAAACAATGTCTCTTTTAAATCCAACATGATCCAACATGATCCAACTAGTCGAGCCTCCCTTTCCTTTCTTCGCCTTCATCTTGTTCCTTACGAATCTTTGAAAAGTAGCTGCCAGAACTCCAACTGTTACACAATTGCCCAGAATTCTACAGTACTCCGATGGCATGTTCTGCAATCAAACTGAACGCCGCTGAACTGGTTGCGCAACCTGAACTGTCTGCATCTAGAGCGCGCTTTTGATACTATAGACCATGTGTATTCACAAAGCTGTATCTGATTCTATAGCTGGCGGTCTTTCATGCATCCACGTATGCACATACGCACCGTTTCCACCCTGTGGAATTACAATTGCGCAACCGTTTCCATGTCCCATGTGATGCTATATTATACAGTATTAAGCCTCAAACCATGTGTATATATATATATAATACATTATAATACAGTAAGCATCTCTGCTACTGGCACGACAAGTGGGCAAGGAACCTTCGAACCCAGCACAGCTGTCTCAAATTCCTGCCAAGTTTCTTGGCTTTTTTCTTGGCTTCTGATTTTGCTAGTGCCTCCGCCTGATGTGAAGAATCAGAACTGCACAGTGTCATATATATATATATCTCTCTCTCTATCCACCTAGGCGCAAAATCAAGAAATCAAATAAATAGCACATGCCGCGATTCTGCGGAACAAACAAATCGATACACATAGAATAAAATGGAATAAATCAGTGCATGCTCTTTAGCATTCTCTAGCAGCGATTGGATTAAACGCTTTCCCAGAGCATTCATCTGGGATTTTCCCAATATATAAAATATTGGTAATATATGGTAATATATTACAATAGATTCCAATCAAGTATATCATATTCTATAACTATATATATATATATATGTGTTTATATATATATATATACATATGCTACATCCCGTTGATTCCCATTGTATCTCATCCTATATCTACGGTCTTGTTTCGAATCCACCAACGGAAGCTGGCCTTTCTCTTCTCCCCCTTCGGCGCGCTCTCGGGCTTAGGCGCGCTGGCAAGGGCCTGTGGCTGCCCACGCATCTCAAGAAACAGATCAAGATGCCTTCAAGAGCTCATGGATGCTCATAGGATCCTAGATATAAGCAAGGACTCAAGTATTGAATGCTCAGGACTCGTAGGACTGCTTGTCTGTCACTATCCGCGACTTCTGGGAATCAATTTCATGGCTCATCATGGCTCATCTGGGCTAAATCGAATGAACATCAGGACCTGAGCGAGCTGTGTAAACTCCTTTGCATCCTGCGCACGTGTTCACTTTGATATCAAGTGTATCCTGCCCTCGTCTTACATTCCAGGATGAACATGCATCTTGTGAACGACTAGTTTGCTGCAAACCTGCAAATGCACAAATCCAAGAATGTAAAAGACTTCATTGATGAATCAAAGAAAAGCGACCTACACAGTATGTAGTCACTCTGTTGGCTCGACGAACACTACAGGCTTTGAATCAGTTGCTGTCCTGATTGGTCTGTGAGAATGAGCCGTAGGCCTGAACAGGGCAACATACGACAAAAATAAAAAGCCGTTTTCAACGTCTTTCAATTCTTGCATAAGTTGCCAAGCAAAAGGCATAGCACCAAGCGTGGAGATGACCCTCTAGACCCGCAGAAATGTAGCATGAACAATTGAGCCTCAATTGATTACAATAGGATACAATAGGCAGGTCAAACTTCAGGCCCCGAGGGCTCCAGGGACTCCAGGGGCCACAAATGTTTGCAGAGTTGAGCTGTTTACTAAGCCTTCAGTTGTTGGTGGCATGTTTTGAAGTGTCGCCTGGTGTGGTCGTGGCATGTTACTAAAAGCGAACCAATTTTGTGGCTCCATTGGTACCATTTCTGGTCGCTTGGCGATGGCCACCGTACCAAAGGTGTTTGCTATGGCTTGTGCAATAGTTTCATCTATGTTGTGGCTATGTTGGGCTTGGGCCTGCATGTGGCATCTTAGCCAATTTTCAGACCTTTTCAAATGTAGAAGAGCACAAGATTCTAGAGCAATAAAGGCCCCCTAGCAGCTACCATTCAAAGCTTGCAACGGCTTCCCACCCCCAAGCGGTGACCCAAGCCTTCTGCAGCTCGATCTCCCACTTGGCCTTTGTCATTGCGCCTTCTGCTGCGCCTGAGACTGGACTGGGCACCAGTTTATCCACCAAACCTTAACCTTCCCCGCAAGCACTCTATGTTCAGGATGCAGTTCATTCAATGCAAATGACTGAGCCACATATACAACACCTTCACTTCCTTGTGGGATTTGAGCGCAGCACCCTCAACCACGGAGATTGTCCAGTTGGCAGGGATTGATGGAGAGGGCACCACTTGAAAACAAGCACAACGCTCCACCTGGTCCAAGAAATCTGGACTGAAAGCAATGAAGAGAGCTCGACAGGAATGGAATTTCCAGTGATGATATCAGGTCTCTTTTGATTCTTTTGGTTGTAGTCACAGCATATGGAGGCACTGTATCCGACTGACATATGTTCATGTTGAAAATCAACAGAATGTTCTGAGATGCTCCTTTTTTGGGGCGATTCTGGCCCCACATTCTTCAAGGTCAGGGTCACTCAGGTATCCGCGGCATTTCACCAGCCACATCATCAATGAGAACACAAAGCTTCACCAAATCCATATGAAATCTGGTGCGGCAACTAGGATCCCAGCAAATTTGCGATAACCCCTCAGCTGTTTGAGCGCAAGACGCAACACAATCTGGTTTAATTGCATTATATACGCGCGTTATATAATGTTATATATATATATATATAAATGTGTGTGCATGTATGAACAACTGAACAGCTTATATAATTTATATACATCAAAGAAAACATGCTTCGACAGAAACTGCTTAAACATACAGAACACACTATGAACCCATCAGAACGGTGCGCAGCTGCGCAGCTTAGACACCCCAAGATGGGCTTCCACTTGGTCGGCCAATCTTTCGGCGTCCACGCCACACCTTTCTTCTGAGCCTGTCGAGGATGCCATGGGGTACTGCTGTGACAAATTGGATGTGCATGGATGTGGGTATAATTATGTATAATTGATGCTCTCCTTCAAGCCAATCATTCGGTCTCAGATCATCTCAGATCGCTGTGTTCCTGTGATCAGCCCTGAATAGCATGGGTGGCGTCCTCAGGATTCTTCAAGGCTTCTTTGATGATTCTGATGACCTGCCGAACAACCATTGGTGACTGGCCGGTATCCAACTATTCCAACTGGCCTACGGCCTACAATCAAATCCTGCTGTTCAAGGCTGCCAAACTCTGACAAGTCAGACAGCCAGACATATCTCCCAGGCACCCTGGGACCAACTGAAAATTCTTCCCACCTCAGTAGTTGCCTTTTCTTTCTCCTGAACTCAGTTGCAGATCGGACCAGTCCAAGACACAGCAAATCCAGCAAGAATGCAATTCAATGCAATTCAAGCTGCCGCAAATCCATTCGGCGCCCTTCAGGGGACCTTCACTCGTCACCCCCCCCCAAAAAAGTCTAGTGCTTATGCTACCTCTACGTACCTCTACAGCTCTACAGTCATCAATCACCACCAGCCCATGCCAGTTGCCGAAGAACTTGCTCCTGAGTCGTAGGAGGTGCTTTTTGAAGTGTTCCTGGAAAACGGCTTAAGCAGTTCATGGGCAGGGGACATGAGTTTCCAAAGTCACCGCCTGGCTTGTTGGGCGTAGCGTTCCCTGTGGTCTTTGCCTTGGCCAACTGCTACTTTCATGCCAAGGCCGACAAGATGCGCGGGTAAGATCTACAATCCAAGAAAATACAAACCGAAGATCATTGAAGCCTTCGAATCAGCATGGCCAAGGTCAAGGTACTTCTGCCGGTGCATCTGGCTTTGCTTTTGCAGCAGCTTTCTTCGCCTTCTTCGCTTCCTGATGCTGGGGCGTGAACTTCTCATCCCTGGATTGCAGAGCGAAAAGATCGAAAGGTCAATGGGAATCCTTTCCCAAGTAATAGATTCTCCTACCAACGCAGCACCTTGCTAGTTATAGCCATAGCGAATTCGCATGAATTACCGTCATAGGAACGCAGTGTCACATAGCGATTAAGTATACTAAGTCAGCTCCAACTTGCCATGACTTGCCATATTTCATGATTTCCCTGTCATTTCCCTGTGATTTCCATTGATTGTTCATGATTTTTCTCGTGATTTCCCGGTCCTTGGGCGATAACTTTGGTGAGGTTTTGGGAGACTCCTTGGGCGGCAGCTTTGGCGACGTCTTTGGCGACACCTTGGGTGATCCCTTCTCGCCGTCGCCTGAGACGATCTTTCCGCCCTGAGCAGCACACACACATCAACTGACCCATCCATTGCAAAAATGACCACGAAGTCACGAAATGATTCTTTGAGAAGGATATTTATATTCATATGGATTTAGGAAATGTGATGAAAGCTATCTGAAAGCGCGGGTTCCAGCGCGCAGTTGGGAATACCAAAGCTACCTTGTTTTCACTCAAAAGATCTCAAGAGTTTCTTGTCACACAGCCTTCTTGCCCTTCTTGATGATCTTCTTGCCAGCCATGGCGTGCAAGCTGCCACTGCCCTCTTTGCAAATGACTTTGAGCCAACGAAAAAGCATGAAACACGCTGGTGGGCGTTCAACTTGAACACTTTTGCCAATGTGGTGCCGTGAGGCTTAAGAGTGTTTCTCTATGAGAGAGATGTCTTCTGAAAACAGGCCCTCCCGCCACAGTTGTAAAGAATATTTTTGTTTGATGTCGAAAATGCTCACAACTTTCCAGAATATGTTTCTTTGGGGCATCAAACAAGTGTGAAAAAGGTTAATGTAAAATCAACTGAAACTGAAAACGGCTGGATTGACAAAAAAGGGTTCGAAAAACAGAATAGTGGCGGTGCACCCGGCCCACAACTCTCTCAGTCTGAAAGTCACTGAAAGTATTTAAGCTATGATATGTCAAGCTGAAATCTATAGCAACGCGCAAAATTCCCAACAGCAGGGCCTGTTGGGTTTCAATCTCTAGGGCTGGGGCTGGCTCGCGGGGACTTGCAGCCTTCAAAATCCGGAATGGAACCCTGGAACCCTGGAACCCTGAAACCTTGGAACCCCGGAACCCTGGAACCCTGGAACCCTGAAACCTTGGACCTGGAACCCTGGAACCCTGGAACCCCGGAACCCTGGAACCCTGAAACCCTGGAACCTTGGAACCCTGCGACCGTGGAACCCTGAAACCTTGGAACCTTGGCACCCTGGAACCCTCAAGGATTCTGGAACCCTGCTACCTTGGAACCCTGGAACCTTGGAACCCTGCACACCTAGCACCCTGCTGGGATCCTGGAACCCTGAAACCCTGGAACCCTTGGAACCGTTGGAACCCTTGGAACCCTGGAAACCTTGGGAACCCTGGAAACCTTGGAAGCCTGAAACCGTGGGACCCTGGTACCCTGGAACCCTGGAACCCTGAAACCTTGGAACCCCGGAACCCTGGAACCCTGGAAGCCTGGAACCCCGGAACCCTGGAACCCTGAAACCCTGGAACCTTGGAACCCTGCGACCGTGGAACCCTGAAACCTTGGAACCTTGGCACACAGGAACCCTCAAGCATTCTGGAACCCTGCTACCTTGGAAACCTGGAACCTTGGAACCCTGCAACCCTGCACACCTGGCACCCTGCTGGGATCCTGGAACCCTGAAACCCTGGAACCCTTGGAACCCTTGGAACCCTGGAAACCTTGGAACCCTGAAACCGTGGGACCCTGGTACCCTGGAACCTTGGAACCCTTGAAACCCTAAAACTTCCAAACCCTAAACTCTATGCGCGCTGCGCGCGCTGCATGCAATAAAGTAAACCCTAAAACTTCCAAACCCTAAACCCTAATGCGCGGTGCGCGCGCTGTGTCCCAGAGAAGTAAACCCTAAAATTTCCAAACCCTAAACCATCGTGTTATGCAACTTCCAAACCCTAAAGTTTAACCCGCGGTGTGCGCGCTGCATGCAATAAAATAAACCCTAAAACTTCCAAACCCTAAACCCTAATGCGTGCTGTGCGCGCTGCGTGCCAGAGATAAACCCTAAAACCTTCAAACCCTAAACACTAATGCGCGCTGCGCGCGCTTTGTGCAATAGAAATAAACCCTAAAATCTTCAAACCTGAAACTCTCGTGTCATAGAGGTAAACCCTAAAATTTCCAAACCCTAAACCCTAACGCGCGCTGCGCGCGCGGTGTGCCATAGAAGTACCCCTTAAAATCTCCAAACCCTAAACCATCGTGTCATGGAGGTTAACCCTAAAACTTCGAAACCCTAAAGTTCAACGCACGCTGTGCACGCTGCATGCAATAAAATAAACTATAAAACTTCCAAACCCTAAACCCTAATGCGCGCTGCGCGCACTGCGTGCCACACACATAAACCCTAAAACTTTCAAACTTTAAACCGTAACGCGTACTGCGCGCACAGCCTGCCATAGAGGTAAACGGTTAAACTTTCAAACGCTGCGTGCCATAGAGGCAAAGCCTAAAACTTTCAAACGCTAAACCGTAAAGCAGGCTGCGCGCGCTGCGTGCCATAGAGTGCTCCTCAAAAGTGATTACATGTCATACTTTAGTGGCATCCTCCAAATTCATTAGTCAGCCTTTGTTAATCCAGGGCCCATTTTACACATGTCATCTTCTTGGTCGTGGCGCCATTTCAGGATCACACTGATGACCTAAGCTTTGGCCTTAACTATTATGCAGGCAAGCGACATCAGCACGCTATGGTATTGGAAGACACAGGGTTTGCCCGTAGACCAGCCAAAAAATCGATTTTCCACACTGAACAATTGGATTTAACACATTTAGAATAGGAGCTCCGCCTGATTCAGATTTCATCACTTAAAAGGTACCCATGCCTGACTAGCCTTCATGACTTAAAGCGTAACCACACCCGACTTAAGGGAACCATGCCTGACTAGCCTTCATAATTAAGAGGTACCCACCCACGCCTGACTTAACAGAACCCATGCCTGACTAGCCTTCATAATTAAAAGGTACCCATGCCCCTGAATTCAGGGAACCATGCCTGACTAGCCTTCACAATTAAAAGGTACCCACTGGAACCATGCCTGACTAGCCTTAATGACTTAAAAGGTAACTACACCTGACTTAATACCTGATTTACTGGTTTTGCCTGATTTTGGAAAAACGCAGGGCCGGAATTTTGCAGGGCGCGGGCCGGAATTTGCCGGGCCCGGGCCGGAATTTGCCGGGCTGGGATTTTGGGGTTGTGCCTAAATAGGATTTTTGCAAAAATCGTGCATGACTGAAGGGAACCATGCCTGACTAAACATCATACCAATCATCCCAAAAGAATTCAATAATTCCAGCAAGTGATGCCTGACCAATCCCTGCGTCATAATAAACCGTCTGCCCCTCCCCACCCAATAATGAACACACGGAATAGTTTTTTGTATTTAGTGGGTATTTAGTATGAGGGTGCGAAACTTCCCCCTTGGTAAAAAAAACTAAATTGGAAAACATTTTTTAAATAACATCTAACTAAAATATTGCCAAAATTGGATTCCGAAGCTTCCCCCTGACATTAAATTGAAAACATTCGTTTTAAAAAATGAACTTTATATTTCAAAACCGATTGAATTCCTATTCAAAATTTAACTCAAATCTTGCCAAATTGGATTTCGAAGCTTCCCCTTATATTAAATTGAAAACCTTACTAATCCCCACCTCCTTTTACTAAACGTACCCTAAATATTGAAATATTACATTGATTCCTTTTACTAGGGTCCGCGTTAAATTTTGGGAAATTTCAGGCTGGCCAGTTTGACTTTTAATTGATACCTTTTCAAAAACAAATTAAACATGAAGGTCCCATTTCAGGATTTCACCACCAAAAAATAAAAACTAGTCAGCCCCGGTGATTTTTTTAAACTAGGGTCTTTTAAGGTCGAAAAAATAAGTATTTTATATTGCAACGTTTATATAATATTGGGGGAAAACTTCGAAATCCACTTTTTGGCATTTCCTGGCAATATTTTTGCTGGATGTCAAAAGGAAATCTAATCGATTCTTGAAATCGAAAAAACATAGTTTTTTTAATTAGTGTTTTTAATTTAATCTTAGGGGAAAACTTCGAAATCCAATTTTTAGCAATATCTTAATTATATGTTAAACAGAAAACTAATCGATTTTGAAACAGTTTTTTTTTAAATATATTAGGGCTGGTAATTTAATATTAGAGGAAACATTTCGAAATCCGGTTTTTGTTTTTATTTTTGTTACTACAATTTAAAAGGAAATCGAATCGATTTCAAAAAAGAAAAAATAATATTTTATATTAGGGTTTTTAAATGTAATATTAGGGGAAAACTTCAAAATCCAATTTTTGACCATATTCTAATTAGATTTCAAAAGGAAATCTAATGAATTTTGATATAGAAAAAATAGTCTTTGATATGAGGGTTTAATATGAGGGGAAAGCTTCGAAATCCAATTTCTGGCAATATCTTAATTTGAATTTACAAGGAAATCTAATCGATTCTGAAATAGAACAAATTTAGTTTTTTATATTGGAATTTTTCATGCAAGATTAGGGGAAGCATCGAAATCCAATTTTTGAACATATTTTAATAATTGGATTTTAATTTGATATTAGGGGAAAGCTTCAAAATCATTTTTTTGTTTTTTTCATTAGATTTCAAAAGGAAATCTAATCGATTTTGAAACAGGAAAAAAAACAAAATGATATTAGGGTTTAATATAAGGGAAAAGCTTCGACATCCAATTTTTTGGCCATATTTTATTTAATTTTTAAAAGGAAATCTAATCGATTTCGAAATAGAAAAACATACATAGTTTTTTATGTTGGGGGTTTTTATTTGATATTAAGCTTCGGAATCCACTTGTTTGCCATATTTTAATTGGGTTTAAAAAGAAAGAAATCTGATCGATTTTGAAATAGAAATATGTGTATATAGTGTGTGTTTTTTATCAGTATTACGGGGAAGCTCCGTACCCTAATACTAAAGACCCCCCCAATACTAAAAACTCCTCCAGGTGTTTGTTATTTGGGTGGGTGGGTGGGTGAAGGGGCGACTGTTTAGCAACAGGGGGAAGGGATTAAACCGTTTTTTGTTTCTAATTTCAAAATCCATGAAAATAATCTTTAAATAGAATACTGCCAAGAATAGGATTTCGAAGCTTTCGCCTAGTATCAAATAAAACACCAACACCTGAATTAAAAAAACTAAAATTGACGATTTTAAAGGACGGACCCCAATAAAAGACACCCCGGTGTTGACTAGTTTTTTATTCTTTGGGGGTGAAACCCTCACATGGTACCTTCATTTTTAAAATTGTTTTCTCAACGGGATCAATTAAAAATCAGATTAACCAATTTGACATTTCCCAAAATTGGAAATCGCACCTAGTTTTTGTCATTTGGGGGTATTTTTCGTAATAGGGAGAAAGGATTAGCAAAAAGAATGCCTGATCAAAATGATGCTGACTCTGTGTGTTACAATCTTTTTGCCCACTACAGTGTCTACAGGGTTACAAGGGATGCCGTGCCAGCTAGAGTCCCAAGTCCATTCAACCAACACCCTAATCGATGAAGTTGGACTTGTTGAAATGGAAGTGGGACTCAACCAGTTGACATGGGGCGATGCTGACCTTCAACGGGAGCTTCGGCGCCTGAAGGACAACAGTTTGAAATTTCCGAACCTGCAATATATTTTCAAAATTGCCTTACTAAGAGTGATCCCCACCCTGACACACTATTCTGACATAGTTTCTGACATATCATCTGGACGTATATGTGGCATATATGTTCTGACATACTATCTTACATTCTTTTCTGAGATTCTATTTGACATTCTTTCTGGCATCCTATCTGGCATCTATTCTGACATACTTTCTGGAATATACTATATTCTGATCCTGCCTTGCCATGAGTTTGGGCTGGGAGTGCTTTTATTTGCGTGGATCAATGCCAATGGCTTGAATATCCACCAAATGTTGGTTTCACATGTTTGCACCCAATGATTGCCATTACCATTGATACCCCAAAATGGCCAGGTCCTGAATTTGAGAGTAGGTCCTGAAAAGTTTTCTGGGTACTGAAAAAACAGGACTTTGGCACAGGGTCTGAAAAAAGACGTAGGTGGAAGATTCAGGTATGCTGTTGGGTTGCAAAGCTGGGTTAATGGTATTACATGTATTTACTATCGTTCTCTACTTTTTCAGGCTTAGTTTAGATACTCTCAAGTAAATCTTGCAGTACAGCAAATCACCGTGAGACGCAATGCAACACCGTCTAAAGCAAATTTAAGGGCAAGGCTGTCCGCACTCGTTGACGCGCAGCACGTCCCGCAGCAACAGCCCTACGGCAGGGGTTTTGAACAGTTTTGAATGGGACCATAGGGGACCTTTTGTTCAGCTTCGTTCAGCCAGCAATTTCTTGTCTCATCTTGTCTCATCTTTCTAAATCATTTAGGCTGGTGAAATCTTTCTCATACTGCACAGCTTCAACTACTTAATTGCAGCATCTCTATCTCCATGTATCTGAATGTATCTCCAACCACAAGTCGGAGCCAGTTGGAGTCGGCACAAGGTCACACTCTGAGAGTTCTTCCTTCGAATCGGGATATCTTCTCCGTTCAGCCGAAAGTCCACCTGTTGCCACACTGAGGGAACCCAGGCGCAGTGGCGCAACCAACATTGAGACCTACTTTATACATCTCTATACTTTGTACCAGAGAAAACCTATTATATAAAGACAATTTGAAACCTATCTTCCAGCCTTGACGTCGACGTAAGCCGACATCTTCCAATCGTTCTCTGGTCCTGGCTCCTGCTGCTTGCAAATCAAACAGTCAGGCAGCACAAGCAGTGTAATGTTTTTCCCCAATCAAGGCATGAACCTTTCTCCAACGTTCGATGTGCAGCAGCTGCATCTTTTTTGGACTTGTCAATTCTTCTCCAAGCTCAAAGCTCAGCCTTCACTGGCGTGACCTCTCACAGAAGCTGCGATGGTTGCTGTGCATGTCTCGGTCAAACTTGTCCACAACAATGACACACTCAGTTTTGTCCTGATGAGCGGTCAACCCAATCCCTTAATATGTATGAATTCTGAATACACGCACATATGTATATAT
>CAMXCT020006742.1:89807-252307 GCA_947184155.2 Cladocopium goreaui | reverse complement strand
GACTCGACATTTTCTGAAAATTGAAATGATATGGTTTATGAGGCTTTGAACTTTGTTGTTCGGATTCTTCTTTGCTATTGGCTATCACTATTGAACACAGTTTCCAGACAAACCTGAATGATCTGAATGTAAGTCTAAAAACAACTTATCAGGCTGCGGCCATTGGTGTCTCCTCTTACAGTAGCCGATTCTCATACAACAAATGCTTGTCTCACTCGCGAACCAATCACCGATCAATTGCGATACAGGGTTTTACAATCGCAGATGTTGAAACATACATGGGGCTGTCTAAAAACCCCGATATCAGTCAAATGGTGTTTCCACGCGTTATCGTTTTTTTTTTCCTCTTATCGTTTTTCCAAGTGCTGGCTTCACACCCTCACGAAACAATTCATATTGTGTTTTCTTTGTGGGATATCACCTTACAACCACCAGCTTCACATCTTTTTTTCGGGGTTGGAATGATGCGATCAGCTACTGGAGCTACTGGAGCATGTCCCAAAAACAATATGAGCATCGTTATTTTTTTTTCCTCTTATCGTTTTCTCGAGTGAGAACTACATATGGCTAATGGGGGATCATGGCATACTAAACGAATAGGTGCCGGGTTATAATACTCTCCCACATGCCTTTTTCATATCTTTCATAATTCTTAGACTTGCAATTATGATCGGCCCACCGGATTCCCAGTCGTTCCGCACTGGTTCCGCGGCGAGGTTCTGGTGCTGCTGGGCTCTCTGCATCACCATTTTCCTGTGGCCACGGATCAACGGGCATCAGCCACACCGGCGAGGACTGACCCCAGCCGGCCCAGGCCAGCACCACATGCCATGGCGGCGGAGTGGCGGCGACCAACGACGGCAGCTTGAGCCACCAGGCCGCGCAATAGTTGGGTGGAAAATGGTCGCAGTCAATGCAGTGAACCGATGTAAATCCGTATTGTTAACCCCTAGTCGGTTTGTAAGGAGGCGCAGTTTCTGATGGTAATTGTACGCCTGAATATGCTGTAATGAATCCAGCAAGGGTCCCGCAAGGGTTGTCAATCTTTGTACAGTAACAGGTTTGCTTGCAGCAATTCTCACTCCTGTTGGCCCGAAAAACACGGCAACGATTGCCTACGCAGGCAGACCATAGGGGATGATGCATGGAGTCCCAACCAGTGACTTGTGCAGCAAAGAAACTCTTGACACCCACACCAGTCACCTGCCAAGCCACCCTTGTCTGACCAAGATGCCCATGGAATCTCCGGCCCATGCAAAGGCAGCTTTGGAGCTTGCTTCCTGCGGCGGTAACTTGCTTCTCACTCAAAGATCGGGCAAGCAATATAGTCATAATTGGTGAACATGGGCTCGAGAATGGTATGGCATGCCATTGGCATCCCATCATAAATAAATGTGGAAGCTTCCCAACTCCGGGTGTGTCAGGATTTCCAGAAGAGAACCCTGTCAAACTGCACAAACTGCAGCAAAAGATTGGAAAAACTGACAGTCCTCCACGACCAGGGCCAAGAATGTTGCGCCACTTCTGTAGCGCATTATCCTGATATGGTCCTGATGTGAATCTTCGGCATCTGGAAAGAACTATCGCTGCCGCACCCAACAGGAATAATTAATAAATATACACAGTGGGCCAGAGTTGTTCATGGGTTTCAGTATGTTTCAGTAGCAACATGCAACGGCATCAGACTGCTCCGTACTAATCCACACTGCTTTTTTAGTACCTGGACGTGCTCGGTGGCTTCTACTGCGCAGCGTGGCCAATCTGCCAATGATCTGCACATCTCAAGCAGCTCCTGCAGAACACCAGCCGCTTGATGCATCGACTTGTCATTGGCCACTGACTTGGGCTCATGGAGTTTCCTGCAGGTAGAATATAATCGTATATTATATGATATGTATGTCTATATTATAAGTATATATATATATATACATATGTGGGATGACATATGATGACTCTTGTTATATGCACTGTTGCTATCCCTTGCTGACCTTTTCCACCGAGATATGCATGTTGCTGGAAAAGCGTCCTTTTGCAGGTCGACGGCACGCTTCATGACGCTCTGACCCCCGTGACCTTGGACATATTTGCATACAAACACATGTATACTCAACGCCGACTCCACGCCGTATGTTCACCCATCATCACCCAGTATCGTCGATCTATCTCATCTCATCTCATCCTATCTCATACCATCTCATTTTATCTATCGAATCCATCTATCTATCTATCATCTATCTATCTATCTATCTATCTATCTATCTATCTATCTATCTATCTATCTATCTATCTATCTGCGTGCGTGATGTTGTATCTTGTGGATTGCGATCTTCCAAAACTTTGGCGCTGCATGTGCCAATCTCTTGCTGACAACTGCTGCGTTCAAGGCGCCATCCATAAGAATGGTGATAGTGAATATCCCGTTGCTCCCAGGGGTGACCACCACATCTTCACCTTAACATTCATAGAAACACAGGGCTGCTACTGACAGGCAAAAAAGGGAGCCTTCAACCATGCAGACTCGCCCATTCCTTTCAGATTTTCAAGGATAGTTCATGTATTTTGGCGAGTCACCTCTCTTCCTGCCCTTGTTTTGCGTCACTGCAATGGCCTTAGACAGTCGCGCCCTGTGATTCAAATTGAAACAACTTTTGGAGAAATATTTTGGTCTACAGTATTTGGGTTCTTATAGGCTTATAGGCACTAGAAGCAACATGGATTGGTGTCGCTGTGCTTTGCAGCAAACAGTGGTGCGACCACTGCTTCGCACCGAACACAAAGGCACCAACGGCTCCAGAGCTGTAGTTGGTCTGCCTTGGTTGTGACAACACAGGTGACTGTCCCTGTCATAGCCAAAAACATGGCAAACCCACCACGAACTGCTACAGAGTCCAGTTTCCATCTTTCATGTATTGTCATGCCTAGTATTGACTGTCCAAACTCTCCTTCCTGTGCTACAGCCCACCTTCCGTGCATTCGATAAGAAAACACGCTACAGTACCGAGGCTCACTTCATTGTTGCGAAGCGTTGACTCGACTGCCAAGCCCAGGAACACGGCATTGGCGGCTGGAAGCCCACAAGCCAGCAAAGACCATCGAGGCATCGTTCATTTGCGAAAGAAAACTAGGAGAAGACTTGGATGACTGGATAGAATATGGCAGTATGAGATTAGTATATGATATGAGAATATGATTTATTAATGGATATTGTAATATAATATTGTATGTTTGTATACGTATATATATATATATACACACACGCATGCACATATATCACACACACACATATATATAATATTTACGTATAATTACGTATATATATAATGTGTGTGTGATTGTGTGTGTGTGTTTCTCTTCTTTGAATCTAGGTGCAAAGAGGAAGTTAACTTCCAAAATGGCTGCAGGACATATCCAACCAATGCTGAATTCACATCACAAGACCGCTGGTGTGAATACTAGGTTACTAGGTGTTGCTTGTGCCGAAAATATCCAGAAAATATCCAGAGGCGATTCCTATTTGCTGCAGCTGCCAGTGCTATAGACTGACTATGACTAACTCAACCTCGAGCAGCTAATGTACCAAGACATACCAAGACCTTCGCAGCGAGTCCTCCATGTAATAATAGGTGTGGAGCTCCGTCACCTCGATGATTTTTGGAAGATCAGGATCGCCTGGATCCTCGTTGCAACTCGACTTGGGCGCCACCGTGCCACCTTCAAATTAACTTCCGCGCCACAGGTCCTGGAGCAGTGCTGCTCTGATTTGAGCCTCAAGGTCCTGTCGAGCAAGGCATGGTCCATGCATGGTAAAATATGAATCCAAAGACTTCAGGACTAAGGCATACTAAGGCTATATGTAAAGATATGTAAAGATGTAAAGATGCGTGCAGCATTGTAAAGCTTGCGAAACACCAAAGGTTGCTTCCTCTGGGTTCAGCATCTGCACGGTTTCGACCTGCTCTGCAACTGTGTTGGCCTCCCAGACGAGTGGAAACTGCTTCGGTGTCTAATGGCAGCTGAAAGCTTGAAGCAGTTTGAAGCGTTGCCTCAGAATGGGTCTCCAGCCTATGCGACTGCCTTCAGCTCACATATGCTTAGATTAAATTCAAACGGAAGCTGCTCGAAACCGGCCGCAGCTAAGGACTGTGCGGACTTCCGTCTGGATCAACATGTACTAAAACCTCAGAGGATGCACATATATGATATTGAATCATATCGAATCTGTAACTTTGATCCCCTCAACTACTAGCCAGCGACCTCAGGGTTCATTGATCTGTGTCTGACCATGTCAGTCCTGGTGGTCTGTAGGGTGTGTAGCTGCCCAACTTGCGCGCTTGATGAAGCGCAAACGGCTGACATGATGCTGATGGACTGATGGCGTAAGCTGAGATAGCAGCATCTGTCACTGCTGGCCGGAAGTCATGAATGACAAGGTCATGCACTGACTGGCGTGAGAAGGGTGGAACTGGTGGAACTTCCATCGCGCCAGTACAAGGTAACACGATGCAACACATCTGGCGGGAGGTCAAGTGGTGCAAAATGATGCAAAATCTTCATGGAAAATTACACCCAATCCGCCTCTGCAATCATGGAGGCCGCTGAGGCAGAAATCCGTGCATCGACAATGATTGTCACATCTACGAGGCAGAAGGGCCCCATACGTCGTGTCCTCGCATCTGTCGACATGTGCTGCAAGCTGCAGATCATTGCAGACCCTAATTTCAGGTGCGAGAGGGCGGAGATTCACGCTGCACTGCGCTGCTGCCCATGACTAATCCCATTTCAGGATTGGCTTGGGAACCAACCATATCCAACCTAAACAGAATTAATAATTAATTATGTATCGTCCAGCATCGTCCAGCATATTGGCAAGATGTCCTGAGTGTGTGGTTCCTGACCTCGCAGAGAAACATGAGCTTTCACGTTTGTACAGCGCTCTCTGGGTTTGATCTGTTTTGATAGGAGGCCAGAAAATGCCAGCAACCTGAGCATCCAAGGCTACTGCTCCTTGCACTCGAGTGATGGTCCTGCAAAAGCTTAACCATCACAGGCTGATGTGGGCCAGGGTGCAACAAACATCGAGAGGATCTACTATATACTGAGTTCAAGTTTGGTGAGACAATGGCCCCAAACGCTCCCACACTATTCCGGGTACTGTCCTGTACAGTACTGTACTGTGAAAACTTCTGCTCCTACAACTATCTTACTTCCCTGCCACACCTGATCATCGTTGTGTATCTTTGTGTCATCTTGCTGTCTGGCATTGTCTGGCTCAAGGAAGGTGAAACGTGAAACCAGGGCCAAAGCCAAAGCCCTCACCAGGTCCAATGAAGAGGTGGAGGGCCTCTGGATCTGTGGATAGCGACCTGTGGCCTATGGATCCTACGGCTTGTTTTCAAGCTACTTCTTCGCCTTGCAGAAGCGCTGGAAGGTTCTGAAGTCAATCCATTCCTTAGCGTTCATTGCACAACTGCCGGCAACCGACCATGATCCTTGACCAGTTTCAAAGTAGCTTAGTCCAATCACAGCTTCTCAAACCACAAGCTCAACAAGAGCAGGATGCCAAATGTTGGACCAAGGGATACCAAGGGTTCCCACATGTTCCCACGAAGTGCCTGCATAATTTGTTCGGTTTTAAAAATCATGATCCTTGCTGTTGCCACCTAAACCTGCAATCCGAGACGTGAGCCGCCCTGAAATGCGTTGCATCAAAACACTGACCACCACAAACTGGTAACCCAAATTATGCCACGAGGATTTAATGAACATATTTGGTGGAGACAATTTCGCCGCCTGGTGATTTTTTTGGTTTGGGGCTGCAGTGCATGGTGAAGTTTGTTGTGATATTTCGGTGGAACTTGAAGAGGAACATAAAGCAAAAGTTCGCCAATTTTTCGCCGCAAACTTCGCCTGATACTTACACTACTTCACTCAGAAAGTTCACAGGCAAAACTTCGCCAACAATTTTTCGCCAGTTATCTGCATCTGACAAAGTAGGCACTTACATGAACATGCCCGGATAAACCTGGCAACGCTTGAATAAAAATGAAAATTATAAAACATCCCTCTAACTTTTTTTTCTGCAAGAAATTTTGGCCTAACATGGCCTAACAAATGATCAAAAAAACATGCTGTGCCGTTTCCCGCCAAGGTTCCTTGCCGCCAGTCGCTGCTGAGATCATCTCCCGGCACTCGAGCTCCGAGATGTCCTCGCCCATCTCCGCAAAGATTTGTGCCAGGCCTTTGGGATGGATAGCTGTGACACTGTCGTGCCTCAGTGTCTCGCCATCTCACATCATCTCACATCATCTCACCATCTTGCATCATCTTGCATCGCCTTGCATCATCTTGCCCTGTCTCACCACTAGATTAACTACATTTGTAAAACATCAACACACAATTGGTAGTTTCAGACAGTCACAGGTTTGCCACAGTAGTGCGAAGCCCGCACTTTGTTGATCACGTTTGATAATGTATGATCCTGTTGCAGAGGTCGAAAGCATGAAGAAACTGAGAAACACGAAAGAACTCGTCTTGTACACAGCCAAGATATGGCCAAGGTTGCCTAACCACGCCCAGCTGCGCATCAATGTCCAGATTCTCTGGGCTGAAAAATGCGAAGGCTTCTTGTAGCTCTTGTTCCAAACTAATCGGCTGAGAGATACCTGCCCGGTCGTTCACCCTCAAGTTCGTGCTGAAACACCACAAAGAAGAGCAGAACGTAGTTGTTTACTATTCATTACTGTGCTGAGTTGATTTGTGAAACAAATGCATCTTCGCTCTCAACAGAATCGGACACGTGGCAACGACACATGACACGAAAACTTATGAACAAATATGGACAACCCCAACACAAGGCCATAGCCTTCCAGGAAATGCACCAGCTCAGGCAGTTGCACGCTGCCATCACCATTGTAGTCCATGCGATTGAAAAACATCTCCAGCTCTGGCGTGGACAGGCTGAGGCCCAAAGCCTTCCAGTTGTCAGCATTAGATCTTTTGATCAGAGAGAAATGGCTGTCAATCAATCAAGGTGTGTCTGTGTTTGTGTGCCTGTCAATCCAAATCGTACAACACAGGGGACTTAAGGAACAGAACTTGTCAATCCAGCACAGAACTTGCACCTTCATCATGGGCAGAAACTCGGTTCTGTCGATCTCTCCATCTGCGTCCTTGTCAAAGATCTGGAAGAGCTCTTTGCATTCGGCGATCTGTTCGGCTGTGAAACCTTGTCTGGCTTTACTCCCTGGACGGTTGCCCTGGATGTCAATCTTCTCAGGGTCCAGAGCCAGGCGCTGATGCCGCTTTGACAAAGATGAAGCTGGCAACAGCAAGTCCCCCATGGCTGTAGAATGATGGAAGATTCAGGGGAAAGCAAAGAAAACGACCAGGAAATATATACCATAGATGGGATAGACGATAAACGTGGATTCGATGAGCTTTTGAACTTGTAGCTACGCAGCCACTCTGGGGCTGACCGCGAGCCATTGGCCATGACAGGTTGGGGACATTTGCCACGGCAATTCTATTGTATCCGATTGCCAACACACGAAAAACATGCAAAATAGTAGCAGAAGCTGTAAAGCTGTCAAGGAGTGAAGGAACACAGGCCTCTAATCAGGAGTTAGATCTGGAAGCAAGCACAGAAACAACGCATCGGGTTTGTCCTCGCTAATGCTGAACGGGAACCGCAGCTAAAACGAATGTTGCCTCACAGGGGCTCAAGCATGCTCCAGCTGGAGTAAAATAAAATACCCTCTAGACTCTAAATTCTACATACTTCCCACATCGTCACACCTATCACAACTTCATACAACTTCATTGCATTTATGTTGCAGATCGTGTGCACATTCATCGGTGTGACTGAAAACCAAGCAGAAGGTTGTGCTGACTCTAGCGTAAGTGCGTTGCCAGTGTCTTCATCACCATCAGTGGCACTGTTGTAATCCTGAGCTGCTGCATTAGCTTTCCCCTTGCAACCCTTAGCGCAGAGTCCCCAAGGCTGTGGCCAAAAGATCGTTCATGCCTTGCAAAGTCGAGAGGTGACGGACGCTCAGGAGAATTCAGATCGTCACTCGTCATTCACTTTGAGCTTACTTTGACATTTTGATTTCAGGACGCGAAAGCATCGACCGGCATTGGCGCTGAATTCTGGGCAGCCCGTTGTGATGGCTCCCCCTTCGGGGCTGCCACCAGGATGTATCTATATACAAAATGAATCAACATGAGACTCATGCATTTGCATGGCTTGTGCTCACTGCAGATCGGTTGCTACCATGACCTTGCCAAGGGGGTCATCTGCAACATGCTGCAACATGCCAGAATACTGGCAGAAATGACCCGCTATGCTACAATGATTTACTTCTGAGCCAAGGTAAAGACAGTGATGCTCCCGAAACAAGACACTAGAAAAGGACACTGAACAGCCAAGATGCTTGCACAAACTCTGCTTCACCAATGGTTCCGCTTTCATTCTGATCAAAGAAGGAAATCATCTGTTCCAACCTGATATCTCAGGGCTTTGGCAAGGGTATAGGCAAGGATTACATAGGGTTACTAGAGACAACTCTTGGCAGCGTCACCAGCAAAACCTCACAAACAAATCACAAAATAGATCTCAAAATGCATCAGATTGAGGCAAAAATGCTGTGCATCCAATGCACAAATTGGACATTCATCCAGAGACATTCCAATGCAGGAACAAAACAAAGTCAAATTCTCAAGGTATGCAAAAATCATGAGCCTCATGGCTAATTTGCAAAAGCTCAAAACAAGAGCCCAAATGGCTAATGTGTGAAAGCAAAAAAACATCAGCCCAATCAGCGGTTCCACCTCCATAAGAACATCCGTATAAATTAAGAACACTTCGATGCCAGAAATGTCAGAGCCCGAGGCCACGGCGCCAAGTGGCTCATGCTCTTTGATCGGAAGCTGGGCTTCTTTGACAGCTTTCCGAAGATCACGCAAGGAAAGGCGACCAGACCCGGAGCTGTCGAAGAGACGAAACCTGGAAAGGGCCAAACTTCTCTGCGCTATAAGCATTGCCAACCAATACAGGAAATTGATGGAAATTGGAGGAACTGAATTGCTCTGAAAAGAATAATGTTGGCTGCCTAATAGTAATTACCTCCCCCCTAAATTTTTTACTTTTATTTTTTATTTTAGGGGGGGTCAACCTTCCTATAATAATTTTTGGGAATCTATGGCTGGGATCATGATATGTATCTGATAGATTCTCCATGGTTTTGTTGGGTTTCTGATAGATTCTGAATGGATTTGGTTGGGTTTCTGAGAGATTGGCGAAGAGTTGGCAAGGCGGAAGTGGACATGGAAGTGGGGGCAGAGGTGGTGGAGGCGAAGGAGGAGGACGAGGAGGAGGAGGAGAAGAAGGAGAAGAAGGAGAAGGAGAAGGAGGACAACAAAATTGGAGTTGCGGAAAAAAGTTTCCATTATTGCCATGCCTGGTGCAGGTTTGTTATTGCTATTCTGGGGCTTGCAAAGGGGGTACCCTTTGTGGACCTGTTTTCTTGCTTTTTTAATAAGGGTTTTATAAGGAAATCAGTTGTTTGGTAATTGGATCAGATTTCTGGAATCTAAGCTTTTGCTAATCAAAAGTGAAGGCTGCTTTGAAAAGGATTTGCTTTACTTGACTCTTTTGGCAATACTAAAAGTAAATGGAGCTAATTGACTTTTAGTATTGGAGAAAAATTGGAGTTGGGAAAAAAGTTTCCACTGTTGCCATGTTGGGTCCACTATTGGCCATGCCCTCTGGACAAGGTCTGAACATGACTCTTTTGGCAATACTAAAAGTAAATAGAGCTAATTGACTTTTAGTATTGGAGAAAAATTGGAGTTGCGGAAAAATGTTTCTACTATTGACAAGATATCACTATTGGTCAGACAACATTACGAGGATTCTCAAAAGTGCAAAGAATCACCTTGGGTCTGCAAACAAACAGAAACAAATCTGAAGCTACGACGGTTTGAGATCTCTCTCTCTCTCTCTATTTCCTTTCTTGAAAAACCATCTCAAGGCCGGTAAGAAACCACATGACATGTCAGAACATCAATTTCCAAGTAACGTTTGCAGCATGGCTGCCAAAGGGTCTCTCTCGGCAAACTTTCTCCGCAGAATCTGTGCAAAGGCCTTGAAATCCAACACCTGAAACCCAAGATCAGAAAGGCGCAGCCAATTCCCTCAATATTCCTCAATAGAGAACTCCTTTCCCCCGTTGCCGTGTCCGCAACACAGCAACACAGAACTGAACATGTTGGGAAAAATTGGACCCGCAAGGTGCCAGCTGAACTTGAAAGAAATATGCATCAGTGACTGTCAGTGACTCAATGACACCAGATAGCTTGTTTGAGACAATCTGTCACATGTCGTTGAAAAAATACGGGGATATCTCTGTCTCTGTGTGTGTGTGTCGATGTGTCTTGGCCACAGGCGGCAAGCTAGCAGTGGGAACTATGCCAACTGCAGGATGATGAAGAAGGTTCAAGTTTCACTTACGCTTAGATTTGCACAACTTGGGTTGTGAGTTGTGAATGTTGTGATGCTTCTTTTCGATGATGAGAATTTGACAACTTTTAACGAAGGAAGTTGGGAGCCACGAGGCCATGTACAAAGCAAAGTTGTCCAAAGTCTGATGAGCTCCGCAGATTCGGTATGACTTGACGGGGCAGGGGAAAGGGCCAAACCACTGGAAATCATCACATCTGATTTGCCATGGCGCATCGTCAGGACTGTGCCCATAAGACCGCATTGCTTCCAAGACATCAGCTTTCCTTATCCAACGCAAGACGTTCTCTGGCCACTCCAACATTGGCAAAGTGCAACTCTGGAGACACAGAAATCGACGCCTCGACACCACGCTCACCCAAGATTTGTCAAGCCACTTCACCGGTAGCATCAGTGCACGCATAGCTGCTTTGAGCTCATGGTAGCCAACTCCTTCGCCTCGAACGATTACCATATAATAATATATACATATGACCAAATCGTACCGCGCACACGTGCATATATATATATATATTACAATGTATAATTGTAGTCGGTATATTTTTTATTTTTTAACTGCATTTTATTTACACACATGCCACTAGAACCCACTAAGCGCCCGCACACATTTCTTGATGGGTTTCGATGCGGTCAGCATCAGTCTATCATCGTCCTTTCTCTCCCTACCAGTGGTGCTTTCTGCAACCTCCGCACCTTCAGCACTGAAAGTCTCGAAGGCTGTTTTGATCTCGCGTTCTCGCTCCTGAGGACTCAATGCATCTCAACGGCCATTGCTCACTGGCTCATATCTCAGTATCACATAATTAATTAATAATGACCATTTAAGGATATCTAAGGTATTGTACCAGCAAATTGTGGCAATCTCACTCTCAAAGTGTCGACTCAGGGGAAATACAGCAACTGTACAGTGCACTAAAGTTTTGTCGGGTTTTCTCCCAACCCTGCTTGAGATTGCTTAAGCAGTTTCAGTCAAGACATGAAACCATGGAGAACACAGAGCTACTCAGAAAAATGCCAAGACACGCGATCGAGTCTGGAAAGCCCTGAAGGTATGGAAGACCTCCTTCGAAAGTCCATGGCTTTCTACTCATCAAGCCACAGCTCTGTTTCAGTCATGTATCACATGTATCATTCAAGCGGTTGATGAATGGTCGAGCTTGCGATTTGCGTTCAGAGCCCCTTGATTGCAAATCAAGTGCATGATTAAATGTGAGATTTCGGCACTTGTATGATATCTTCTTATCTTGGTGTTTGTGCAGTGTTTACTTGCCATATCTTGCCATGTTTTCATAATTTTCGATCCATTTCCTGATCAAATACTGCCAGGATCTGGCATGTATCTGTATATCCAATTTGGCTTCTGGTCTGGAGCCAATTCTGAGCGGTCAGAGTACGTGCGTCCACCAGCGTCCACCATCATTCACATGCAAAATACCATCCGGTAATCAAACGTGGCAATGGAAAATCCGTCATTTAGATTCCCATAGATTCCCCTTGGTACCTCAATTCGTAGGGGATTTCTCATTGCCACGTCTGATTATGGCAGGGCAATTATGTAATTAGATCAAGTTTTGTCGCTGACATTGAGCACATTTCGGATCCTTCCCTGCCGAACCCTGGCATTCCTGGACCCCGCAGCCCCGCTCCGGAATCCATCTGAAGGCTCCGGTTGACATCAGTTGACTGGGGAAGGTACTGTCACGAAGGCTGTCAACTGCGGAGTGGCCCAACATGGCCTCATCACGCCCTCGACCCAATAAGAAAGTCATGCCAAGCATACTACCGGTACTACGTAGCTGTGGAAAATCCTGGAAGCACCAAGAGCATGGCTGCGACCACTGCACCACCTGTCATCAACTCTGTGCATGGCCTATTGTTGACTTCCATGAGTTACCCTCTTGCCTAGTGGATCCAGGCCCGGCCAAAAGCCGAGGGCCTTAGTCAGGCAGCATCCCTTGGATGACAAGGCATGCTGTATGCATTTGCTGCATCAGATTGAGGACCAGACTGATCCAAGCTGCGATGTCAACGCGACACCAGCCTCAGGTTACGACAAGTTACGACTGGACAGATGCCATGGCCGATGACCTGATGGTGTTCCAAGATGTTCCAAGCTCCCTGCAGCTAGAGAGTCTGATCTGTGATGCCATGCTGTAGCTACCTCAGAATCAACGACGCGCGCACATCTGCTGATTTTGTCAGGCATCTCAGCCAGGGACCGCCAGCTTTGACCTGGCATCAACAACTTGGAAGAGGTGCCTTCTGGTAAGTCACTACTGAACTGGTGGGAAAGGTGGGCACCACATCTTATATAGATTTATATAGCTCTTTTTATGCATAATTTGGGGCACTATGGGGCACTCATGTTTCTGGTGCAGGAAGGAGCTTGAATCTTGGGAGCTCTGCATTGTCGTCACTAGGTGCGCAGCTGTACTTGCTCTCCAGCGTCAAGAGTTGCATGATAAAGTGCCTGCAAGAAGCCAGCGGTGTGGCGTAACCCTGGCTTCTCCAGCAATAGCGCAAAACATCATCCTACTTTATTGATCTTTATTGTATGATTCCTGCCCTTTCCAGCTAGGTCTTAGCACGCATGAAATGTGACAGAAGCAAACATAGGCATACAAAATGCATCAAAATGCTGTAGGATGTAGGATGCTGTAGGCACTGTGTGGCAGAAACGTTGCATACTCTCATACCGTTCTATATCCTGAAGAGCAAGAGTGTAACAAGCCAGCGGTTTACGTTGTGGTGCAAAGGCTTGCCGCGAAGGTTCAAACATTGCAAGCGCTCCTCCTTCAGACACACTGACGCCACACCTGTCAAAGCAAGGCCGTCTTTCTGATCGCATCGCTGAGAATCTTCCAAGTTGAACCCCCATGACACATGGAGATCATAGAGATACATGATACATCATGATACAAGGGAAATGTCCTGCCATTGAACCATCCCTCATGTTCATCCATTTTTATTGATTTCCTGGCACGATCTGTAGCAATCTTGTCAGCACTCTGTCCCTTAGCCCAGGAGCCTACTGCTATTGCAGCTCGCCGGACTCTTCTCTCAATGCCTCCATCTCAGGATCTCAGAACTTGCCAGCAAGAGACAGAGAAGACACAATATCCAAAATTGCAGGGGAAGAAACATTGCATGCAGGCGAACATGGCAACACATGTTTTCGCATGTTTTGGTCCATGACGCTGGCCGAGCTTTGTAAACAGCAAAGCTACAGTATCACTTCTTCAGAACATTTCCGTTGCACAGTTTCTTGACGGTCATCTTTGGGCCGTCGGGCGTTCTTCCATTCTCTTGCCATGAAACATGTCCAGATGCGAGGCGCAAATGTTTGCCGTAGGTTGACAGCGTTCCATTTTCCCAGGCTGTTCGAGTCACATTTCAACAGATCATCCTTCGATATCGTCAATCCCAGGTCATCCCAGATCTATTCCTTTGTCAGCGGAGACTGCTACAGATGATGCCCGCGTCCAAGCTTGGCAGGACAGTTGCGGTTGGCCCTTGTTCCTTAGTCAACTTCAATGGCAGAGGTTGAAAACATCTGGAATTATCGCAGCCAAAGCAGCACAAAACAACTTGCTCCAATCGTTTCGCAACTGAAGTACATGTAAACGTTTGTAAATCAACATTACAATTACACACTGCTATACGGAATAGTCCGGTTTGAAGAAAGAATAGCAGAGGAGTATCCCACCAAGCAAAGTCCAATTGATTGACAAGCAGCATTGAGCACAGGTTAGTAGAACTTGGAGGAAGCGGTCCACCACTTCCGATGGAATGGTGTGCCCACCCTTGAATTCGTAGTACTCTGCTTTCTGCATTCCAATCCTCAGATGACGTCGATTCCTTGCCTTCAAATGCTATTGGGATGGCTGGAACCAGCTGGAGCCAAGCAACTCATCGCAGAAGTCTCGCATCCATCTCCCACCGTTGACTCCTGATGCGGCATCCCAACAAACTAGAGCTGCGGGACGCAAAATTCCATCAAACTTATATAATACTTGTAATAATGATAATAACAATAATTATGATTATTACTATAGTTATAATTATAATAAATAATATATAATAATAACAGCTGCCAGGATTCCCACCGCGAAGTCTGCAGTGCCATGACTCTGCACCAAAGGCATCCAAGACCAGTTCTGGCAGGACAAATGCAGGATATACTTCGCTTGGAAACGACATGACAGCTCATTGTGGTGGGTCAGAGCAAAAACGCTTTGGCTAGGCTAACCCTGCTTGAACCCGGGTTGGACTTGAGAAGCGACAGCCTGCACATGGCCCTCCAGAAGTTTGCGCCATCTCTGCCTCCAAACAGGGTTTCGCAGGCACGGCTGTTGTAGTTGCAAGTGCCAGTATCCACATCAAGTATGCTGAAAATATCAAGAATCCCAACCGATGGACTGCCACTCCACCCACATGACCAACACATAGCGGTGTCCCTGCCTGCACATCAAAGAGCCAGAGAAGAAACCCAGTGCTGCTGGCACCTTTGGCAACAAGTGCAAGCCGACATCCATAGCAATGGCTGCACCTAAGCCAAGCTTCATCCATGCAGCAATGTTCAATTTTGGCCGAAGCTCTTGGGAAAACCCTATCAATATCAAACTGTCACCAGAACTGGCCAAGGTTTGCGACGTAGAGCCGTCTCTGGCCAGCGCATTGCCCTCTAACAAGTTTACAATGCCAACATATGCCAACGATAAACGACGAACAAATGCCCCAAGGTATCCCAAGGTGGTCATCGATACCAGGAAGATCGAGCGGGCCTATAGTATATATATTTCGCCAAGAGCAGAAAGTGGCTCAACCTTTCTAGATTCTCAATATTTCTCGAATTTGAGTACTCACCAGTGGGATGGCAGTGGACATGTAGCTAATTAGGGAAGCTACATTGTGCTACATTCATGAATTCCGAGGATGTTCAATGATTTTCAGGCAGAGCTATCATTTCCAAATCATACAAGTAGTCTGCCCGAGGCCACCTTGTGAGAAGCCTCCTATGGCAAGCTTCTCCAGGGGAAGCTGCCATGCTTCTCTCAGAGCCTCAATGGCAGCCAGGACTGCTGATCTTGACAGCTCCATAAATGCAGGCTCCCCATCTTTCAGCGCATCCAATGGACTCCTGAGAGGTGAGGAGCAATGTGTTGCTCAACAAACGGCTTTTACACATCTTTACAAGACCATCCACATACCGGGAAAAACCTGGTTGCAGTAAACCTTGCTAGAGCCATCTAGAGCCTTTAGTCTGTAACACAGTCTGAGAGTCCAAGTCACAAGTCACAAGACAAACTCATGCGCATGTTTCCCCCACCAAAAAAAACACGCGAAAGTATGCAAAAATCACATTTGATCTGTGGATTTACGCAGCTGCAGGGCTACTAGTAGCATATAACATGCCAAGCAGCGCTGCAGCTGCTTGGGTGCTTTGCGAAGATCCAGCGCTGATGCTCATATGGCTGTTGGCTTTCTGAAGCAAGTCCATCAAAACTGCTGTGTCTGTACCTCAGCACTGCTCGTCTTCCACTGGTGTCTGCTTCGAGAAGAAAACGGTCAGAAGATTCCAAGCTATGTCAACTGGATAGCTCAATTCTTCCGACATTGTCATCTACATCTATTTGACTCTATTTGCTACTAGATGCAAGTGGCACCTTGCTTCAAGTCCAATCCAAGTCCAAGATACTGTACCAGAAGTGCACCTTGCCATCTCTCATTTGGCTTGCTGGTAGTACCACCGCAATGCCGGCCGACAGCAAGCTTTCAGCCCTGGGACCAAAGATGCGCTGCTCGATCTGGAAGGGCCTGCCGCTGCCGTGAAGAAACATCAGGGCCAAGCGAATCCTTCCTGGCCACATGCTGATACAAGCAGCAAAACAATGAAATATGATAAAATCGAATGAAACTACATGAAACTATGAGATGCCTCTCCTGCCATACAGTAGGAAGCACCGTGCATTCAAGAACAATCGCAGAGACATCTCCGCTTTTTTGAATGAAGTTTGAGCAATTCCACAGCACACTCCATGTAACGTCATGTAACATATTGCGCTTGCAAGATCCTGCAAGTGTGTCTTATCTTTTAAAATGCTTCAAGTCTTGTCTATGAAAAAGGATAAATAAAAAAAAAGAGGGTGGTCCTCCTGGAAGCAAAACTTTGCAGTGAAGGTCTGCAAATTGTTGATCTCGCCACTCCGTGGGAGGATCAACTTGGCCTTGCAATGCTCTAGCATCCACGCCAGGCACTCCTTGGTTCTTGTTTTGACGTTGTTTTTCTCGATATTTTTGGAACTGCTGCACCAACCATCACCTTCCTGGCAGCTACATTGAAACAATCGAACTGACTGGCAAGTGCTGTGAGGTACTGTGCTGCTCAGAGGGGTCCACACTCTCCAAGGCATCGAAATCGAACATGCCATGACGCGACAAGGCCACGGGATTCTCCGGGGCTTCTTGAAGCTGAATTGGTTGAAAAATGCGTAACCATGACACAACCTGCCCCAATCATCACACATCATCAAGCTGCCAGCCACTAATCATCGATTATCATTAATTATCATTGGTTATCATTAATTATCATTGGTTATCATTAATTATCATTGGTTATCATTCATTATCATTGGTTATCATTCATTATCATTGGTTATCATTAATTATCATTAATTGACATTAATTATCATTATATAATTATCATTGATTATCATTTATTATCATTGATTGCCATTAATTAATCTTAATTAATATCGTTATGATAATTCCAGCTGGCCTAAAGAATCATCTGATATCATCTGTCACAGCCAATGTGGCCTGTCTCCGTCTTGCTTTGACTCGGCCTTCCTGGGCGTTCGGAACGGATCTGTGCGGAGTTCATGGGCCCATGGGCCCATGGGCCCATGGGATGGGCACAGCTCCAAGGACAGCACTCGGAACCTCACTGCTGTCACTGGGTGCCTGCGGATGGACAGCCCGTCTCGGCATGAATTCTTGGCGCACCCTAAAGGACACTAACAAGAGGAGAGACAACTACTCCACCAAAATGATATTTGCATGCTGCGTGCCACCGTTACCGTAGTTGTGCAGGCCATGTGTCCACCATTTATAGTCGCGGACCGAAACTCAGAATGACCACTTGGAAACCGCCGGGGTTAGGAAAAAGTTCTCGATCTTCTCGCCGGAGCGCATGGAAAGACACGAAACATTGTGTATACCGCGCAAAATTGCCAAAAACAGAACTTAGAATGAGGAGCAAGCAAAAAGCGAATATTTGCAAGATTATACGCGCCTGTCAGTAGATGGATGCCCGTCAAAAAGAACTTAGAATGATGTCCAAGTCCGGGTGGAATTATGATAAAGCTATCCGAGACCGCGCCGGCAACTTGTTTGATACCCTAAGAGGCCATACCAGGTCATTCTAAGTTTTGGTCCACGGCATGAACAATATAAAGCAACACTGCAGGATTCCCTGCGCCTGTCAGATCCTGTCAGTCAACGGAAGCCTGTATATATAGAAGAACGTCGAATGACCTGAATCCCCTCAAGAGTGTGCCATAGAGTTCAGATCGGGCACTGATGCTTTTGTTTTTGTGATGTTTCAGGTCCCCCTTTCCAAATTGTTTATTCCAAGTTTCGGTCCGCAAGTAAACCCCCAACACCTCCATAGTTGGCATGTGCTGCGCTATCTTGTTTTGTCGCTGCTTCAATGCATGAACCCTTCCAGGGGGTACTAGTGGCTCAGCATAATCTTTTTTTTGCCTTATACTTATATGCGTCTTCTGTGGGGAAACCTGAAATAGAAGGTTTTAGTTGCACAAATGTGATGGCTGCACAAATTCTGCAGTGGAAGCATTCCAAGTTGTATCTCATCACGGGGGACTATGGGAAAAAAGGGGCAACAGCTGCTCTGCTACTAGCAAAGCTTTAAGAAAAGAATCTGATCAGCTGGATGTTGGGTTCCTGCTTTACGTGGTTCCTGGAAATTTTCCTTTCAAAGTTTTCGAACAGTCGTTTCGTACCTGGATCTCCGGCATCAAGCTGGGCAGACAGGAGTCTTTTGAAATGGTTTAGTGACAGTGCATGAACCTCGGCTCAGCATGGCCCCTTTTGTTCCATATATGCTGCTTAAGCAATCTTAAGCATTAAAAATTGACATCTGGCCTGTCACTTTTTTGGAGAAAACACCCGAAAACCAGGGAACACCTACAAAAAACAAATTAAGCTGTGCAAATGACTTGGTGCTGTGATAATGGTCATTCTAATTTTCTTCTCGTCACAGGGGAGTGTTGCAAAAAGAGATGACGCCTGCTGCCCTGCCTTGCACAGCTTTGAAGAATGCGCCTGTTCAGCTGGGTTTTGGCCTCTTTGTTTTTTTTTGGCTTTGCGGGTCCTTGCGATATTTTTCCAAAGGCTTCGAACACTTTTTGTTTTTCGTACCTGGATTTCCGGCACCAAGCTTCAAGACCCTTGCTGGGCGGACAGTAGTCTTTTGAATTTGGTTTAGTGCATGAACCTTGGCGCGGAATGTTAGTGGCTCAGCATGGCCCTGTTTGTCACATCTGCTCTGCATAAGCATTCTAAATTTACCTCTGGCCCGTCCATTCTTCAAAAGACGATATAAAGTGTGCAAAAACAACATGCCTTGATGCCATGATAGGCGATCATTCTAAGTTTCTTCTTGTCACAGGGGAGTGTTGCAAAAAGAAGTGACATTTTTTTCCCGAAAGTTTCTTTTCGTAGGCATACTATGTGTAGCTTTGGTTTTTTTTGGCAAAAAGAGATGACAAATGCTGTCCTGCAATGCACAGTTTTGAGACACGAACCTGTTCAGCTGAGTTTTGGGTTCCGGCGTTTTACTGGTGTTGCAAAATTCCCTTCGTAATTTTTTTGATAGGCATTCTTTGTTTACCTCTAGTTTTTACTGGTTGTGTGTTTCCTTGCGGTTTTCCTGCCAAAGCTTTCGAGCAAGTGTTTTCGTACCTAGATCTCCGGCATCAAAACTTCAAGACCATTGCTACAAACAATCGTTTTTTCGAGACTGTTTTAATGCATGAAGGGGAATTTTAATGGCTCATAATGGCTCGGCATGGTTTTTTTTGCCACATGTGCTGCGCAAACAGTCTAGAGTCTAAAGTTATTTACAAGCAATCCTTTCTGTGTGGAGAACCTTGAAAAAAAAACGATAAAAAGTGGGCAAGTGTAGCATACCATGTTTCTACCTTAAAATGTAGGGTTTCCTGCGTATTTTCTACATTTTTTGCACTTAATATCGTTTGGGATGGCATGTTTTAATCATTTTTTGTATGATGCCGGGTCATTCTAAGTTTGGGATGGCGAATTGGTGTGATGACCGGTCATTCTAACTGCCGTCATTCTAAGTTAACTGTTAACATTTTGGAAACCGGCCACCCATTCTAAGTTTCAGTCCGTAACTATAGCTACCATTTGTGTAAAACCGCTCGACTCTGAGCCACTCCTCATCCGTCTTGGGTTCGTTTCCTCGCCGCATGTGCGTGTTTTTTGGTGCAATGTGCGACTTGGTGCAACGTATGACATGGAGCAGGGGCTCGATCATAACAAGCATGCATATGAGATTGCCAGTGTATTAAACATAGAATACAGGAAAAGGATGAATGCTAGTTGCCGGTCTGCTGGGGTCTGGAGTGATCAAGCCATGGACTAACAAACAGCAATTAACGAATTAAGCAGGAGCCACGCATGGAAATGCCAAAAGAGAGGAAAACAGAAAATTCATGAAAAATTACACCAATATCACAAATGAAACATGCAATACACTCTGGTGGTCTTAAAGCCCCAGCTTTCCTACATCCAGCAGGGTCCTCTTCTTTCAAAAGCCTCTGTAAGTAAGGGCACAAGTGAGGTGATGCTGTCGTAGCCTTGGCATTGTTTGGACAGTTCTTGCTCTTGGATCGGTGCGAGATTTGCCCGTGACCAGTCCTATAACAAAATGAAATCGAGAACAGATTTTCCACAGCCGCTCGACTGAGCCTGGCGACACCTGTAAGTCCCCGGCCCATGGAAAATGCTATGTACAGAAGGATGCACGTGACCTCATCGCCCCATGCCAGGTGCAAGAGTTTCCGGACCCCCAAAAATCATCAAAAATCCAAGCCAAGGGGCAACGACAGCACCGATGGATTCGATCTTACCATGTCCCCAAGGGTGCTCCTGGATCAAAGCCCATGAAATCCTCTCCTGAAAATCCACGTCATGATGAAAAACCATGTTGAGAATCCATGCTGTTTCCATCCAGCTGGAGCTCCTTGTCTGGTGGTCGCGCAGCTTCGACATATGCCAAAGCTGTGACCACTTCCGCCGCGGTGTCCCCCAGGCCATGAACTGCATCCGCCATTAGCGCCTGGGTGTGGTAGAAATAGGGTTGTTCCCAACACCCCAGGTACAATGGAGGTAAGCTTGGTAAGATTATGTAAAACCTGAGAAGGGGGGAACGAAAACCAGCATCCCATCTACCCCTATTTTCCCCCAACCATTTTCACCCACAGACTTTTCACCCAGAGTCTTTCACCCATATACTTCTCACCCATATACTTTTCACCCATATACTTCTCACCCATATACTTTTCACCCGCAGACGGGTCAACCATATACTTTTCACCCACAGACTTTCACCCATACACTTTTCACCCGCAGACTTTTCACTCACAGACTTTGCACCTCAGACTTTTCACCCATGCCTGTCTCACCGACATACTTTTCACCCACAGACTTTTCACCCGCATACTTTTCACCCAGGGACTTTTCACCCACAGTCTTTCACCCATATACTTCTCACCCATATACTTTTCACCCGCAGACGGGTCAACCATATACTTTTCACCCACAGACTTTCACCCATACACTTTTCACCCGCAGACTTTTCACTCACAGACTTTGCACCTCAGACTTTTCACCCATGCCTGTCTCACCGACATACTTTTCACCCACAGACTTTTCACCCGCATACTTTTCACCCAGGGACTTTTCACCCACAGTCTTTCACCCATATACTTCTCACCCATATACTTTTCACCCGCAGACGGGTCAACCATATACTTTTCACCCACAGACTTTCACCCATACACTTTTCACCCGCAGACTTTTCACTCACAGACTTTGCACCTCAGACTTTTCACCCATGCCTGTCTCACCCACATACTTTTCACCCACAGACTTTTCACCCTTTTCACACAGGGACTTTTCACCCACAGTTTTTCACCCATACCCGTTTCACCTGTATACTTTTGACATACTTTTGACCCACGAGCTTTTCACCAATATACTTTCCCCTCAATTTTTTCCCCCATATACTTTTCACCCACAGACTTTTCACCCATATACTTTTCACCCAGGGACTTTTCACCCACAGTCTTTCACCCATATACTTCTCGCCCATATACTTTTCACCCACAGACTCTTCACCAATACATTTTTACCCTCAGGTTTTTCACCCATATACTTTTCTTCGTCCATATGCTTTTCACGCATACACTTTTCGCCCAGAAACTTTTCACCCATATATTTTTCACCCATAGACTTTTCACCCACAGACTTTTCACCCGCAGACTTTTCACCCGCAGACTTGCACCCATACATTTTTCGCCCACAGAGTTTTCACCCACAAACTTTGCACCTTCAGACTATTCACCCATACCTGTTTCACCCATATACTTTTGACCCACGGACTTTTCACCCACACACTGTCACCCACAGACTGTTCATCCGTTGAGTTCAACCATAAACTTCTCACCCACACTTTTCACTCACAGACCTATCACCCGCAGACTTTTCACCCACAGATTCTTTAGCCACAGACTTTTCACATATATACTTTTCACCCAGAGACTCTTCACGCTCTTCACCCAGACACTCTTTTTCCACAGACTTTTCACCCATATACTTCTCACCCATATACTTTTCACCCAAGACTGTTCAACCACATACTTTTCACCCACAGGCTTTCACCCATACACTTTTCGCACACAAACTTTTGACCCACAGACTTTTCACCCACAGACTTTGCACCCTCAGACTTTTCACCTATACCCGTTTCACCTATATACTTTTGACCCACGGACTTTTCACCCGCACACTTTTCACCCACACACTTTTCGCCCAGAGACTTTCACCCACAGACTTTTTCACGCACAGCCTCGTCACTTTTTTCACCCACAGACTTTTCACCCGCAAACTTTTTGGCCCTCAGACTTTCAAGGATCCTTACGCTCATATTTTCATATTTTCATCACCCCTTTCCAAAGTTTCCTAATTGCACATCCTATACCGACAGAAGTTTCTTCTCCATAGCGACTGTGCCCCCATTCACGGAACCTTGCCTCTGCCCTCCTCCACCTCATATTTTCCTCACCCCTTTCCAAAGCTTCCGAATTTCACACAAAAAATGCAAAAAGCATTGACGGAGCCGACACAGCAGTGTCATATTCTGCTATGTTATCATCCCTTTCCAAAGCTTCCTAATTTCACATCCTATGCTGACAGAAGTTCTCTCAAATCCCCTATATAGAGGGAACGGTCCAAGAGAATGGTGGTCCCACTTCGGACCCCACTGCATATTTTCGTCCCCCCTTCCCAAGTTTCCGAATTTCAGATCCTACGCTGACAGAAAGTTCTTCTAATCCTATCCTTGCGACAATAACGGTTTGACATCGGAGCCCAGCAGATACGACTGCAAGAGTAAGAGAAAGATATATTATAAAGAAAAGTAGACATTGAGTTCCCACCTTTCCAAGCAATGCCTTTGCCTCTGGCCTCATTCTATTCCAGTCTATTCCAGTCTCTATATCAGACGGAACAGAAGACAGCACTGCATATTTTCGTCACCCCTTCCAAAATTTCCTAATTTCACATCCTATACTGATAGGAGTTTCTTCGCATCCTTGAAACCAAATGGTCCCACATCGGAGCCCAACAGGTACGACGAGCACATTCTCGCTGGAGGTCCTCCAGCGACCTTTCCAGGCAATGCCTTTTCCTCTGACTCCCTTCTATTCCAGTCTCTCCCAAAGCATCGTATACTGACACACATCGGAGCCCAACAAATACAAGTCGACGAGTACATTCTCGTCCACATCCTATACTGACAGAAGTTCCTTCTAATCCTTGCGACCATGAACAGTGCCCGTCCACATCCTATACTGACAGAAGTTCCTTCTAATCCTTGCGACCACAATGATCCCACATCGGAGACCAACAGATAGGGGTAGAAGAGAAAGCGGCAAAAATACACCTCCAGCGACCTTCCCAAGCAATGCCTTTTCCTCTGACTCCCTTCTATCTTAAACTTAGTCTCTCCCAAAGCATCCTATACTGAAAGAACTTCCTTCTGATCTTTGCAACCATAATGGTCCCACATCGAAGCCCAACTACTGACAGAAGTTCCTTCTAATCCTTGCGACCATAATGGTCCCACATCGGGGCCTTCTATTCCAGTCTCTCCCAAAGCATCCTATGCTGACAGAAGTTCCTTCTAATCCTTACGACCAGAATGGTCCCACATCGGAGCCCAACAGATACAAGTCGACAAGAACATTCTCACCCACATCCACGGGCGACCTTTCCAAGCAATGCCTTTTCCTCTGACTCTCTTCAATTCCAGTCTTGCCAATTTATCGTATACTGACAGAAGTTGCCTCTAATCCTTGCGACCAGATTGGTTCCACATCGAAGCCCAAATACTGCCAAAGTGCTCCAAATCCTTGGGATCATAATGGTCCCACACCAGAGCCCAACAGAGACAAGTAGATGGCTACATTCTCGTCGACATCCTATACTGACAGAAGTTCCTCAAGCAACGCCTTTTCCTCTGACTCCCTTCTATTATTCCAGTCTCTCCCAAAGCATCCTATACTGACAGAAGTTCCGTTGCTTCTAATCCTTGCAACCATAATGGTCCCACATCGGAATCCAAGTCGACAAGTACATTCTCATCCACATCTATACTGACAGAAGTTGAGACCACAATGATTCCACATCGGGGCCCAACTATTCTGACAGAAATTCCTTCTAATCCTTGCGACCATAATGGTCCCACATCGAAGCCCAACAAATACAAGTAGACGGCTACATTCTCGTCGACATCCTATACCTTTTCCTCTGGCTCCCTTCTATCCCAGTCTCTCCCAGAGCATCCTATACTGACAGAAATTCCTTCTGATCTTTGCGACCATAATGGTCCCACATCGGAGCCCAACTACTGACAGAAAGTTTCTTCTAATCCTTGCGACCATCAAGCAAAGCCTTTTCCTCTGACTCCCTTCGATTCCAGTCTCTCCATCGCTTCCCCAAATGCACCTAATCCTTGCGGCCCCACATCGGAGCCCAACAAATACAAGTCTCTGACCCCCTTCTATTCCAGTCTCTCCCAAAGCATCCTTCTGATCACTGATCTTTGCGTGCTGCTGTGGCGCATGTATACACATCTACAGATGAACCAAACACGTGCTGCTTTGCCCCATGTGTGACACATCTGAACTCGAACCACTAGTTCTGCGAAGAACCAAAGGCATGCTGCTTTGCTGCGTGTATTACACATGTGCGCAAGAGCTTAGAATGCACTTCTGTCCTTTGCCTCATTCTGACTTATGGTCCCACATCGAAGCCTAACAAATACAAATAAATGGCTACATTCGCGTCGACATCCTATACCTTTTCCTCTGACCCCCTTCTATGCCAGTCTCTCCCAAAGCATCCTACTGACAGAAGCTGCTTCTAATCCTTGTGGCCCTCAAGCATAACCTATGGTCCCACATCGAAGCCTAACAAATGCAAATAGATGGCTACATTCTCGTCGACATCCTGTACCTTTTCCCCTGACTACCTTCTATTCCAGTCTCTCCCAAAGCATACTATACTGACAGAAGTTCCTTCTGATCTTTGCGGCCGTAGTGGTCCCACATCGGAGCACAACTACTGACAGAAGTTGCTTCTAATCCTTGCGACCATCAAGCAAGGCCTCTTCCTCTGACTCCCTTCTATTCCAATCTTTCCCAAAGATTCCCAAAGCATCGTATACTGACAGAAATTGCTTCTAATCTTTCCGACCATAATGGTCCCACATCGGAGCCCAACTACTGACAGAAGTTGCTTGCAATCCTTGTGACCATAAAGCACTCCCTTCGATTCCGGTCTGTCTATCGCCTCCCCAAATGCACCTCCGAGGACGGACCATTTTACTTCATTTTTCCATGGTTTCATTCGATTTTTCCATGGTTTTACTGGATTTTTCCATGGTTTTAATCGATTTTTTCGATGGTTTTACTCAATGTGTCCGTGGTTTTACTCGATTTTTAATGATTTTTACATGGGTTTTCTCAATCTTTCCATTGTTTTATTCGACTGTCCAATAGTTTTACTCGATTTTTCCATGGTTTAATTCAAATTTCCATGGTTTTACTCGATTTTTCCATTGTTTTTTTCAATTTTTCGATGGTTTTACTCGACCTCTCCATAATTTTACCCTTCCATTCCAGTCTCCCCAAATGCACCTCGGAGGACGGACCAGGGGGGAATCGATACCCCAATGTCACCCAATTGCCACCTGGTACAGAATATAACCCTCAAAAAAGTTCCAATTGTCATGCCTCCACTGCACCTAATTCCGTGATTTTGTGTTGTCCTCGCCCACTCTACCCCCAGACCCCCTATAACTCACTTTGTTCGCAAAAGGAACTTCGCCTAGCCTAGCGGCTGGCTTTCATGATTAAGAGATAAAATTAACAATTTACCCCCCTTGTGGCTATCATTTACCTGTAATGGGTTGCTAGAAACGATGGCTTATTCACTAATGTTGGATATCGGATATCGCTAAAAACAATGACAATAATGAAAAGTAACTGCAACAAAAGTAGAGTCAACAAGAGTAACAAAAATAACAATAATGTAATATTAATGTATATAATATATTGTAATATATATATACAGTATAATATATATATATATTATATAATGTGATAACGTAAACAAAAATGATGTAATATAATGTACATGTCTGACATACAGCTTGCAACATTCTGGCATCCTGGCGCACCTTTGGATGGACAGTGACCTGGGCCAGTGCCATCTTGGTGATGGACAAAGCCTCATTCACCATTACATGACGTTCCGTCGTCCGGCTTGCGGGTGACCACGCAACACCAAAAATGTATAAAAATGTCATAAACAAAATGAGAGTAATTGAAGACAAGATATGAATAGGACTGATTACAATTGTATTGACATGTAGTTGACACACTGTGCCATACTGCAACAGAAATGGCAAATCTCACGCAGAAAGCTGAAAGTTGAGGCAATGCCAGGTATCCCAGCAACATTCACCAGCGTTCCGAGCCAGAACAGTTGAATGAGATCCTCAGCTGAAGGCCAAGCTATGGCAACATGCAACCGCCCCTACGCCATATTACGCATATCTCTGGCAAATTCGAAGGAGCCAAGGGAACAGGCTATCACATGTGAATATCATGTCTGGCCTATGATTTGGCGATTTGGTGAGCTGATTGTGGTAAGGCCTTTGCATTGACTTGAAGGATGGCCACTGTTAGAAGCACCTCGCTGTTTCGTCGGATCTGTGGCTTCCTTGGAGCTCTCTAATGCCAGCCACTTAAGACTTCGAGAACCGAGAGCTGCACCACAATGCCCGTGGCAGCCCAACCAAAGCCTTCAACAAGTGTCATGTTCTGAAGAAATACCATCGCACTTGGCGTGTTGCTTCGAAAGCAGTAAGGGATATTCATATATTGAGGGGCATCAAGGAACATCAAGGGATACTAAGGGATATTTGATATTAGGATATCTTAGGGATACCAAGGAAAAGTTGAGGCACCTTCTGGGTGTGATAAAATAGACTTACAGTAATATGGTCTTGTGGATCTTACAGTAACTGCTGCATACGCGCACTTTTTCGCAAAAAAAACATCTCCATCCAAAAAAAACACCAGGGCATTGTAAACGGCAGGGCCCTAATGCCATCGCCTGTACACCATCGCCGCTGGACCAATGTGCTCAAAACCTCTGGGAATTTGGACGGCCACGGAGTTGCTAGCGATGCACTTCTGAGACTCCAACCTGTGGCTGTGGATGTCCGTCATCCATGGCAAAAACTCACAGCAGCTAAGCAGCTAATTAACTTGTGTCCAAAAAGGATTCACGTATGGCCCTTATGGCAACTATGCGACCATGCACATGTGGTCCCACAAAACACACACTGAGCTGTCAAAATCTGTCCGATTATGGCTAGGAACACCGATACAAGTCTGCATGGTAAGAGCTGCACAATCTGTTGCAAATTTTGTTTACAAGCGTCTGGCATGTTCACGCAATATTCCTAACTTTCCCTGAGCCATTGCAAACAAGCGCTCTTTCTGTGGCGAGAGCAGCCTTGGTCCGATATGAGATCCATGAATCCATGACTATAACCGGCCAGCTGACCTTGGCAAATCGTGATTCAATGGTTCAAATGCCTGCCTACATCTGCCAACTACATATCCAACCTAAACATCCTAAAACCTCCACAAAAAATGAAAGCCATGCAAAGCCACAGGAGCAGACATCTTTTGCTTGCTCAGGCGCATTGTCGGAATCAAGCTTGGCAGAACTGATCACGCCTTAGACCAAACGACCTTCCAATTCTCTCCCTACCATTTTTGATTCTCCAACACGTGTTTGCAATGTCTCGTGGAAAACGGCCGCTGGCCCAGTTGTCAATCACAGAGTGCCAAGCTGTGGCCCCTTATACGCCTTACAAATATATACTCAGGCATCACAAGTGGTAAGGCGCTCCATCCCATCCTTATGAAGAATTCAAGGCGAAGGATGGTTTAAGCATGTAGAAGCAAACCAGTAAAAACTAGTAAAGAGGTTGAAAAATTACATGAACAACTGGTAAATTAGATAACACTGACGCAACTCTGGTTGCAACGTCTTGCAACATCATTTGGGATGGATGTGCAACGCCTCAAGGGAAACGAGGAGCGCTTCAGTGTGCCGTATGGAGAAGGGCTTCAATATAGGCCATCTCCCGGGTAACGATAGGCAACGAACATTGCAGCGTTATGCAGCGCTGGAGTGCCATGATGCCACAAAGGCTTTGGGCAAATGAATTGACCAGGTACCCAGAACCGCAGTGGAAGCCATGGGAAGCCACTGTGGCCACAGTGTGCTTCGTGGTGTCGCCGCCAGGTGGAGCTTTTTCAATGCTTAGCTGGACCCACTGCCCTTGTTCAAGACGAGCAATTCATCCCTCAAGTAGTCAAGGGCGAGGCGGCTTAGCTTTGTACAATGCCGAGCAGCCATGTCACAAGCACAAACCAAGCCAACACGAAACAACACATACAAGTTGATGGATACCACTTTTATTCATGTTCAATATGTGTCCATGAAGATGACACTCACTTGATGTTCACCTGCAGCTCGCACATGATGCTCAACGGAAAAGAATGCATAGATCACAAGATCGGTTCCAGCCGAAGTTCAAGATCATCATATCTAGTCTAGGGCACGAGCAAACCTATGTGAAATCATTCCATGTGTTGAATGTAATCAGCATGATAGCATGCACATATGATATATTTAGCCACAAGATATTCATATCTCCAGACACTACCAGAAAATCGTCTTCTTCTTTGGGTCATTTTGGTCGTTTTGCGCGTTTTGCGTTTTTTGCGTTTTTTATCTTGTTGTTTTTCAGGGCGTCTTGCGGGTGTTTTTCCATTTGCGTTCATTTGCGGCAAATGACCAAAACTACCAAGAATGTTTGGTCATTTGAAGGTCCAGGCATATATATATATACGTGTGTGTGTGTGTGCGGTATCTAATCTAATCTGATCTGGTCTAATCTAATTCAATCTAATCTATCTATTATATATATAATATGTGTGTGTGTGCGTGTAGAGATCGAGACAGAGAGAGAGAGAGCGAGAAGCACGCGCACAAACATATGTATCTAATATATATATATATACATATATATACACCGTATATGTATAGACGTTTTCAAAAAATGACAAATTAATGCGTACAAATTCTATAGGTATAGTTATGCTATATGTGCATATATATATATACACATATACACCTATATGCACATATTAACTATACTAATACTATACCATCTATGACATTATGTCAGGTGACTTTGACTTAGTCACTTGACCATCAGTGTCCACATCGGCTGGATCCCGACCTAGTTTGAGCTGGGCTTTCTTGCAGGAAGATTGGGCAATCCCACTGTATTTGTTAAGATGTCCCGGTTCAAACCTTACACAGCAAGCTCCCAGGCGCTACGAGCCTTCATCGCAGAACGAATGCCAGCTTTCACAGACAAAATCTGAGGACAACAAAATTCACGGGGGAAAAAACACATGGGAAAACCGAAGCCGAAAACAACTATACCAACTTGATAACAACTTGAACTTTGCTCTGGAGTAGCAGCCTGAAGTCGCCGTCCCAACTCTAAATTCAATGTAATTCCCGATGCAAGAAGTAGCAGTGCTTCAGGAGCACTTCACTGCTACATGTCTCATGGTACAACTTCAAAGCGCGAGACTTGATATTGTCAACCACGAAAGATTGCTAATGCGCCTGCCCAAGTCTGCATCAATTAAGGTGCTTAATGTTACATCAAATAGTCAATCCATGGCTTGATGACCAATGTCAATCATGTAGCAGCTCAGCCCTGACAAGAGCTCACAAATTCAGCATGGCTAACTTTGGTCAGTCAGCACCGCCAGCACCTGCACCAGTCGAAGATGCCCACAGTTTGTGTTTCAGCTGGTTCGACCAGCCCGTCTCATGGTGGAAGCATAATTTCAACCAATACATAATCGAACATATCTAAAAACGTATTATGTATGTCATATAGAATTGTATGCACATGTATGCATCTGTGTGTGTGTGCGTCTCCTATCTTGTTAGCAAATGATCACAACAAATTGGATTTGCTGAATTGGATTGATTCACAATGCACATCAATACACACAGAGCTCCATTCTGTGTACTGCCTTCGATGGTCCGGCTCAAAGGCCTCAAAGTGGCCTAGCTCTAGGTGCAAGTCGCTCAATAAACCACTATCGGCCTTAGCAAACCATTTGAAAGTGGAGGGCATGCGAAGACTTCTCAAGTGCATCGAATCGATAAGATTTATGAGGCTGTCAGACACTGTCAGACAACATAAAATGTGAAACAGTTCAACATCTCATAGGAGGACTCAGGAGGACATTACAAAATGGTCCAAGGTTTGGACCTGTTCGACCTGTTCGACTAATTCAAACCATTTCTGGGACACCAAACGCAGGTTCCGTTTCTTCTGGAAGGCGACCTTGTCCCCAAGCTCGAGCCCAGGATGCTGGATATTTGTACCTCCCAGCCATCACAAGCCATCAGCCAACCCCCCACAGCTGCGAAAGCACCAGGCCTCAAAGCGCTGCAAAGCTCGTCCTTGGGCAGCCAGTTGCAGGTTGCAAAAGCCGATGTAAATCAGTTGTTTATAGATTTTATAGTTGTTGATGTTTTTGGATGTTTTTGGCATGCTCTTGATACCTTCCTCTAAGCAAGAAGGTCTTCTTTTTTTAGCCATGGATCCACTCTGCTCCTCTCGTCAGTGGACTCCTCTGGCTCCATCGTCAAGCGTCTCATCTGTTGAATCAAATGCGCGGGCTGAAGTAGCCAAAACTGGTGTTGTTGGCTCAGTTGAAGTCCATGTTGAAAGGGGGAGTGCAAAATGTAATTCCAGTCACACTCTTGGTTAGCCTGCCCCTGTCAATGTCCAAAACATGCCAAAACAATCCAAAACATACAAGCAAACAATCAAACACCACTCTGTTCGGGGACAAACTCATTTTGAATCCATCGTAACCTGGATATGTATACTACAAAATGCCATAGTGGAATGTATGGGATACATTATGGTTGGTTCAAGGGCTTGGGAAAGGGTTCCAAGCCTCCACAGCCGCAATGAGCCCTTGTCGAACCAAGCGGCTGCAGCGTAGGAGCGAGTACCTCACAGCTCCAACCCTCGGACATTGACTGTTGATGACTGCTGACATTCACCCCTTGCTGTCTCTCGAAGGCCGGCGCGCAACTCTGGCGAGACAACACGGCGAGTGCGCATCTTGATGGGCACATTGCCTTGGTGTGCAGTGCAGATCTTTGAAAAATTTTGTGCTGCGAACACGGCGGGCCCGTTGCAAATAAATACTGCATTCGGATAAGTTTACGTATACATATCCGCCGACCCCGGCCTTGGCCAAGGCAGGGGCGGCGCCTGGGACCACCGCAGGTGTGGAACTTCTCCTTCTTCGCTTTCCAAGGTCAAACCCATCTCGCAGCCAGCAAGCTGCCCCAAGGCCACATCGCGTAAACATTTTCCTGGCATGCTTCGTCCTCCAGTTAAGACTTCCAGGCGTTTGGACATGAAAATTACATGCTTTGGGAAACCCTTAAGAACGCTGACTTGGCATGCTTCATCCTGCAGCCAACAGCCACCCCGAGGCCACACATCAATGGCTTCTTATGGGCCGCTTAAACAATCCCTTGGCATGCTTCATCCTGCAGCCAACAGGCACCCCAAGGCCACACATCAATGGCTTCTTATGGGCGTCCAAGCCTGCCGTTTGCCAGCCCTTAAAACCCTCCAAACCCTCCAAACCCTTAAAAACCTTAAAACCCTTAAAACGCTGACTTGGCATGCTTCATCCTGCAGCCAACAGCCACCCCGAGGCCACACATCAATGGCTTCTTATGGGCCGCTTAAACAATCCCTTGGCATGCTTCATCCTGCAGCCAACAGGCACCCCAAGGCCACACATCAATGGCTTCTTATGGGCGTCCAAGCCTGCCGTTTGCCAGCCCTTAAACCTTAAACCCTCCAAACCCTCCAAACCCTTAAAAACCTTAAAACCCTTAAAACGCTGACTTGGCATGCTTCATCCTGCAGCCAACAGCCACCCCGAGGCCACACATCAATGGCTTCTTATGGGCCGCTTAAACAATCCCTTGGCATGCTTCATCCTGCAGCCAACAGGCACCCCAAGGCCACCATCAATGGCTTCTTATGGGCGTCCAAGCCTGCCGTTTGCCAGCCCTTAAACCCTCCAAACCCTCCAAACCCTCTAAAAACGTTAAAACCTTAAAACAAAACTGACTTGGCATGCTTCATCCTGCAGCCAACAGCCACCCCGAGGCCACACATCAATGGCTTCTTATGGGCCGCTTAAACAATCCCTTGGCATGCTTCATCCTGCAGCCAACAGGCACCCCAAGGCCACACATCAATGGCTTCTTATGGGCGTCCAAGCCTGCCGTTTGCCAGCCCTTAAACCCTCCAAACCCTTAAAAACCTTAAAACCCTTACAAACGCTGACTTGGCATGCTTCATCCTGCAGCCAACAGCCACCCCGAGGCCACACATCATGGCTTCTTATGGGCCGCTTAAACAATCCCTTGGCATGCTTCATCCTGCAGCCAACAGGCACCCCAAGGCCACACATCAATGGCTTCTTATGGGCGTCCAAGCCTGCCGTTTGCCAGCCCTTAAACCCTCCAAACCCTCCAAACCCTCCAAACCCTTAAAAACCTTAAAACCCTTAAAACGCTGACTTGGCATGCTTCATCCTGCAGCCAACAGCCACCCCGAGGCCACACATCAATGGCTTCTTATGCGTTCCTGGTTTTTCCCCAATAGCAAGCTGTGGAGGATGGACAAAATCCCAGCAGTTCTGGATGGCAAATTGGTCAAACGGTTTGGATGGTAAGGTTCAGGTCGAACTTCTGAGGGATTTTGTGAAATTCTTGGACCGGGCCGCTTAAACAATCCTTTGGCATGCTTCATCCTGCAGCCAACAGGCACCCCAAGGCCACACATCAATCGCTTCTTATGGGCGTCCAGGCCTGCCGTTTGCCAGCCCTTAAACCCTCCAAACCCTTAAAAACCTTAAAACCCTTAAAACGCTGACTTGGCATGCTTCATCCTGCAGCCAACAGCCACCCCGAGGCCACACATCAATGGCTTCTTATGGGCCGCTTAAACAATCCTTTTGGCATTCTTCATCCTGCAGCCAACAGGCACCCCAAGGCCACACATCAATGGCTTCTTATGGGCGTCCAAGCCTGCCGTTTGCCAGCCCTTAAACCCTCCAAACCCTCCAAACCCTCCAAACCCTTAAAAACCTTAAAACGCTGACTTGGCATGCTTCATCCTGCAGCCAACAGCCACCCCAAGGCCACACATCAATGGCTTCTTATGGGCCGCTTAAACAATCCCTTGGCATGCTTCATCCTGCAGCCAACAGGCACCCCAAGGCCACACATCAATCGCTTCTTATGGGCGTCCAAGCCTGCCGTTTGCCAGCCCTTAAACCCTCCAAACCCTTAAAAACCTTAAAACCCTTAAAACGCTGACTTGGCATGTTTCATCCTGCAGCCAACAGCCACCCCAAGGCCACACATCAATTCTCTTAGGCGTCCAAGGTTGCCGTTTGCCAGCATTTACACAATTCAAACGATACCCCAAAGCCAGATCAATAGCTTCTTCTCGGCGTTCCAGCTTGCCGTTTACCACCTTTCTCTTTCACAACGCCGTCCTTGACAGAAAACTGCTTCCCACAGACCCTTCGATGGTCTACTTGCCCTGTCTTCACGTCACTGGCCACATTCCCTTTGCAAGCGGGGCAAATGTAAACATACGCTTTCTCCTTCACAACGCCGTCCCTCACAGAAAACTGGTTCCCACAGACCGTTCGATGGTCTATTTGCCCTGTCTTGACATCACTGGCCACATTCCCTTTGCAAGCGGGGCAAATGTAAACATACGCTTTTTCCTGCACAACGCCGTCCTTTACAGAAAACTGGTTCCCACAGACCGTCCGATGGTCCATTTTCCCTGTCTTGACGTCACTGGCCACATTCCCTTTGCAAGCGGGGCAAATGTAAACATACGCTTTTTCCTGCACAACGCCGTCCTTGTCTATCCAACTGTCTATCTATCTATCTGTCTATCTCTCTCTCTCTCTCTATCTCTCTACCTATCTATCTATCTATCTATCCATCCATCCATCCATCCATCCATCCATCCATCTATCTCTCTCCCTCTCTCTGCAGGACCCCCCAAATAGGGGGGGTCGGCGGCACCCGGGCGCTAGCCCATTCTATACATATACAGATACATATACATACACGTAAAAGCATGCAAAAGCATTGTGAAAGAATGTTAAGGCCAAGTCTTTCCACGGCTTTCCCAGTTTCTCTTTCAATTGGGACCACTTGCAAAGGACATCCAAGGACTTATATAAGGATATGTATAAGGTAAGCCAGGGGCCTAGGCCGAAGAAGAGGTGGATGTACTCAACTTTGGAAAAGTACTGAACCTGCACAGCAGTGAGGTCGCCACAGCACTTGGAAGGGATTCTCTGACCGACCTCCACATCCCAAAGCATACTGGCCACACGACCACCAAAATCCTTGGAACAGCTCGGAACATGCGGTGGTTTACAGAATGGATAGTGAATATAGTGAATAATGATGAATAATGATAGTGATATCTGCAGACTTGTGTCTAGTTGTAGACTATCTTTCCAACATGTCTGTGCAACACAGGGGCATGTGTCCTAGACCGATGTCTTTCCGCAGTTACGTAGCCCAAGTGCTACAGTAAGCCGCATGCTACAGCAGCGATGAGAAGCATTGCCATCACAGGACTGGTCACTCCAAATGCGCCAAGCATCTGGAGGTGTTGGGCCGCTTGCCTCCAGCAGCCTAGCCAGCTGCTGGTTGGCCTCCTGTCAAGCAGAATCTGAAGAGATTTGTGTCGCTGGATTTCTGGTTTTGTTGACATTTGCTCATGAAACACATCACTTTTCAAGCCAAGTCCTCAGCGACACGTCGCCTCTTGTGCGGCGGCATGCTGCTGTTCATCTGGTCCTGCGATGGCAGCGGAAGATGCGAGAGATGTTGCCAGCACTCAGCATGCGAAGTTTTGAAACTTGGAAGTGTTACGGCTTCAGGAATTGATTCGATCCACCATGTCCACTCAAAGGAAGCCAGTAAAGTACCTAAAGTAATTACAGATAATTACAGTATTCCTCATTTGTCTACAGTTGTCACATGTTGTCACTATTGAACCTATTTGATTGGTAATTTGTATTCACTTTGTCAGCCTCCATTGTGAAGGATGCGCAGCGTCACAACAACCTGAGTCTCTGAAGGCGATGGTCACCTGGTTTCGCTTTGGCAAAGCTGCACAAACCACGCAATACATGTTCTCCATAGCATAATGTATACAATTTATACACACACACACATATATATATATATCATATTATATATATATGATTATATACATATATAAATAATATATATATATATATTAATTAGAGAGAGGGAGAGAGTAAGAATGATTTAGATTCAGCGGGACTGAAAGCACAAGATAGAGGAAACGCTCCAATGTGAAATGTCTTTGTTTCATTATTTGTTTGTTATACGCATAACATGCCTCAAATTCACTCATTCACCGCCTCGCCTTTTGGGTCAAGATGCTTTGGGCATCAGGAGCCGCGCTGCTGTGCACTAAAGCTTGATTCCAAAAGCAGGCATATACGGTGCTGCAACACTGCAGCGAACAAGAAAACCAGTCTAGATACATCAGCATCTCAGCATCCATCAGCATCCTCCATCAGCTCAACGTTCAAGTTGTGCATTCATATGCACGCACCCTAGCTTTTGTGCTATGCAATCCGACGATTCCCCGCGCTGAATCTGTCCACAAGGAAGTGTCCTGGCTTGGCTTCAACTTACTTCGGTACACAGATGCTAAACATCATTGCTGAATGCCTCATTTAGCAAAAAAACGGTGGGCCTGTTGGCCCCTGATGATGCAAGCCAGGACGCCCTCAAGATGCCCACAGTCAGCTGACCCCGGGCCAAGTTCCAGCATCGCGAGGCTGCACAGTCGAAGCGGATGGCAGCACGGCACCACAAGGCACCAACAAAATCTTGCCGGCACCAACTGGATCCAGCTGCACACTGCGATGGTCTTGCCATTATTTTCTGCATGCGATCCTTGTTTTGATTTGGTCCAGCCATTCATATTCATCGAAACTGAGAGGCATAGTATGGCATAGCCTAGCTGGTGCTGGCAAGCAAACTCCAGCCATCGATGACCACATGTCATCTGCAGCACAACTATGGGCATGGCAGGATGAAAACAAGTCTGCTCTTTGCCCTGTTCTTTGGTTCAAGTGGGCGGTACATGGTCATTTAGACTTTGTCGATATTCATGACTATGTCATTGGCGATGAACAACATCGAAAAATATACAAAATTATGCAAAAGAATCTCAGTAGAAGTGTCAACATCAGCACAAAGAATGCTAAGAAACTGTTCATCATTTGGCTGGACAAATGTTTTGGAAGAAATGATGGTGGAGGAGGCATAATGAAGATCGCTAAAGATCACTAAAACATACAGTCAGTGAAGTTGCCATCTCCCAGTTTCTGGTGTATGTCACAAAGTCTGAAAGGTTGCTGGGGCAAAGGGTAGACGCAGTATTTCAGGCTTTGCAGCACAAATCATTTACAGCGAGGTCACGCCAGGGCTTCAGGCGTTGACCGCGCATGCACAAAGGATTCTTGAGGCACTTGGTTGAGCGTCTGCAGCATCCACTAGTCCTCATCAACCATGGTTTATTAATGAGGCCTGAATCGAGTGCATCAAGGATCCTCCGCACGAACTAAGAACAATTCCTCAGAGATATCTGAGAGAGATCTGAACTTCACAGAGGTTACCTGACACCAAGAGACCGCAAGAGACACCAACAGGTCCCACATTCGCCACATGGTTCATAAATGTTCATAACAGGAAGCTATGGAAGCCGCCAAAATCAGAGGGCCTCAGAGACCCGCTGGGTGCTACCTGCATGGAGCCAGCAGTGTGCTTGGACCACCTGGCTGCAAGGGACTGGCTGCCAGGGAGGCACCATCCAAAGAAAGTATCATTGGAAATCATTGGATACCATTATTAAACATCCATTATACATCTATATATTTCTAATATCATCTAATGATACATCATTGTCCGCGCTCTCCATGCGGACAAATCTTACATCATTATATTATGTAGATGTAATTCTTACATTCTACATCATTCAACTATCACAATCCCATGAAAATAGGAACAGGCTATCCAAAATCATTGCATCACGATCACCATTTCTATACGAATATCTATATATTTCAGTATTATAGTAATATATATATATATATATTCCCGAAATCTAAGAGGATCGATCAGTATGAATGCATTCTAAATACATGTATGTTGCAGGCTTAGACATGCTTCCACGGAGCCTCCAGGCCTGTCACAAATTCTTCAGATTGAGGCCACCGACTCTTTTAACATATTTCCGCATCATGCAACTGTGGCCTCACATTTAAGAGTATCCATAACCCAGATTCTGGGGTCCCAGCTTGTTTTCAAAGATGACCTTCTTTTCACCAGCACTAACCGCTTTCGTCCTCAGCTGCAACCCATCTCTTGCTTCACACCTTTCCGACCAGCAGCAAAGGTACATCAATAAACCCCTGAGTGCTTCTAAGCTTCGTGTGGCTCCTGTTCTTGTTGCTAATGCAGACCTTGTCAGCTTCTTCTTTTGTCATCTTCTTGATGCCTAGTCGGGCAACAGGGTAGACATGCCTAGAGGATTTTATACCCAGGACCCAGCTGATCTGGCTTTTGACAAACTGACACTCCTTTGTCCAGACCTGCAATGCACAGCTGCATCAGAATTGCGAATGAAGCAAGCTGTCAACAAAAAGATCAGTAATTGCGCGATATGATATGCGTAATAATATGTAATAATATTGTAATAATATATGAAAGCAATAGTGACAAGAAATCAACAAATGCCCATATGCTGCTGCGTACTCCATGATTCTATGACCTGATATGACTTGATACACTCGTCGGTGCATTTCGTTTCTCCCATGTCATTCCACAAACGGGGCCCGCCTAATCCACGACGGCCCTGCTTTGTGCGCCATCCGATGATGCCACCAATTTCGCAGCCAGGACCAGGATCCAGTGAGACATCTACCTGTTGACTGCCAAGAAAATCTGAGATGCTGAGAGCAAACATATGAGCCAGAAATATGCCCCCAAACCATCACGAACCTACAACCTACGACTCCAGTACTATCATATCAGGAAGTAGAAGCGGAAACTATCCGTGGCACTGTAAGGGCCTTGATGAAACGCTCGCCTTTTCGTGTCACCACCTTGGATGCTCAAATATGCTGAGCACCGCTCTGCTCCCCTTAAGCATCTCAGCTGAAACAGCATCCGCCCAAACAACTTCTGCTAAGAACTTGGCATTATTATCACGATATCGTTCCTGCTGTCCTTTGCGTGGTGCTAACTGTTGGATGCTCTTGTGAATGTGCTTCCTGAGCCGCAGAAAGGATCTGAAAGAGTGCTGTACCCTGCTTCTATCTGATTTTCCTGGTTGATCGTAAGCACATTTCAGACTCGGGTCTTGATTTCACAGGAAACAGGGATTTGAACTCATCTCTCAGATTCTCGCAGCCTCTCAGCTGTTATTTTTGATTTGCACTGCTGTTCTTTTGAGGACTTTCAGCATGCAACAAGTTGGAAGCGCTTTAGGAGAAGCACAAAGCATGAGATGCATAAGGTATATAGCAAGGGCATTTCGGAGGAACCATCCAAGGGGCTTGGAGACTCTCTCTTCTTGTCTTTGCATTGCATACCTATCACCAGTACCGACAAATCAAATAAATCAAATGCACTCACGCACACACACACACCCATATACATGTATTGCATATATATGTCTATATATATATATATATATATACTATACAGTGTAAGATATATACGATATATTTATATTTATTAATTACGGAAATCACATGACCTACCAAAGATCTGGGAGATCAAAACAAACCCTAAATACCCGGAGGCAAATAGTAGCCAGGCTGCGAGAAATAACAAAGATTCAGAGCAAATACTTGCATTGCCAAACGGTTGTTCTCAAAACATACAGTGTTTTCAAACTAACAACTATCCGGAGTATCTAGAGATAGACAGATATCTTGAGCATCAACAGCTCCAATTTTTTCTATAGTCTGTTGCCATGTTTCGAAAAGTTGTCCCGGCCTTTCAAACAGGTCCCGCTTTTCGTCCACAGAGAGTTGGTGAAGCTGGGATCCTTGGAATCGGCATCAACCTCAGCAACCTCTACAGATGGCTAGGGTTTAAGATGGTTTAAAGATGCACCCCACAGCCAGTTCAAGTGGTCTTCAAGTGGTCAGGACAGTGAGGACAAGACTGGAAGGCGCCACAGGTATAGATGACCCGCTCGTGTCTTTCTTTTCTCCTTCAGCTTCTGCTCCTTCACACCTGGCCATGCTGCAGCAAACCTTTTGGAAAACCCTTGTTGGTGACAAATATGTCAACATCTCTCATCCTCTCAACCGGCCTTCCACCCATCATGCTGCAGTTGAAGTTCAATCCCAAGCCCATGAAGTCAATGTGGGTGACATGGGTGGCCTCAAAGCAGCCATAATCCAGAAGCTGCTAGTCATACACATAGTCACATAATGTCACCTAGTAATACCTAGTAGTCATAGCAGCTTGATTGAGGCCCTGGCACCGCATTCGTCGCACACGGCAACAAACACATCCTCCAGCAAGGAGAAAGATCTGGTGCTTCACATCAAAAGCACTGGAGTCCAGAGAGGCCCACCATATGAAGGCCCAAGATGCCCAAGAGACGGAAGCTAAATCACCTCCAAATCACCTCCAAAAACCTTGACACCTCCAACCACAGTAACCACAGCTGGTCAGATGGCACCTCCTCCGTGCCATCTTCTGCCACTCGTTCCAATCGATTTTCAAAATCTGCGCGATCTTCGTCCTCGGACTCCTGATTCTGCCCGTACTCCGAACTGAATGATCTGAATGTCTTTAGAGGCAACAGCTACCAACAAAATGGAATGCATACAATCGCATGCACAAATCTTACATGAAAAGAATCAAGTGAGAACCATAGAGATCCAGCTGTTGCAGTGAATGCATTGCCACACACAGAACGTGGCCTCGTCAATGTCGCAGCTTCTGCCCAAGTCCTGACAAGAAAAGCTGTCGCCAATCTCGCCTCAGCGGCCACCATGGCACACCGTTGACTTTTCACGGCGGGTTCATGCCGTCGACCTATCGAAACACGGCAACGCACCCTGATGCACCCTGAAGACGAAATATGACAATGTGATATGATGCAACATACGCGTCTTTTAACACAGGCACGTATAGTCTATCCTCGACGGGTTTCCGTCTTCGACCTGTGCTCACCTTGAAAAGCAATCAGAATTTCAATTTCAACTCGATCTTTTTGTGTGCCAGGGGCACTCTTGGAATGTTTCCAGCTGCTGAGCTGTCCACTCGAGCGTTGACATGTGCCCGCAGGAGCTCCTGCACTGTTCGCTGACTTTCAGCGGGCATGTTGACAATCTCCGCCTTGAGGCTTGGCTCAATTTGCGCCGCCTGCATGAGGCAGTTTGCCATTGCTGTCTGGCCAGCTCCAGTGGGCTTTGCAAACTCCGCCACAGTGCATACCTGAGTGGTGACGTCGGCAGGTTGAACAACTCATGAACATCCTCGTCTGAAACAAACAAAATTATGTGTAAAAGGGGTGCAGGGGTCCCAAACAAACTGAACAAACAAATCTTCCGATCCATATCGGCAGAATTCGGCAGATTTTAGCTCGGCTGAGATACCAACTGGAGCAAAAGCTGCGTGCTACTCTTGACCAGCTTCGCATCTCCAGTCTGCGACTGCGCTGCCAGCAGAGTGGGGAAGATGCCCCAGGCATGTTCCATTGCCGGTAGCGCTATCTTTGGAGGTTCCGTTGCAATGGCATCTACAAGGCCAGGCACAATGACTCTGCAGAGGTCTAAGCAAGCAGGATTTTGCAACAAATTCTGCGCGGAGGAAACAGCTGCTTGCACCACCTTCACACTGGGATGTGCCCAGGCCATGTCAAACAGCTCCTTCAAATGGTCCAAGCACTTTTGCGCTGTGGCACTCGCCTGTTCGGCACCCTCGGCAGTTTGCTCCTGTGTGGATCCCTCATGAGCAGCCTGCAAGACAGCGGCCATCGCAGTGACGGCAGGGACCAACGTTGCAAAGGAATAGACCAGTTGGCGCTCAGATGCGTCTGTGACCAATGGGGCACCCAACTTTTGAATCACCGAAGCACACAGGGTATTGGAGATCAGAACCAGGCGGAGCAGTTGCTTGCACAGCGCTGATGCTGTGGTCGCTGCTGGAGAAGACAACAGGGTACAAATCTGCTTCCAGTGCTTCAGAGTCACAGCAGGATGACTTTGGACCAATGTTTCAGGTAGGGGCTTCAAGAGAAGCCAAAACCATGGACAGGTCTCTCCTGCGGGGGCTACACATTCATCTTCATTATCTTCAGCCAAAGCTTGATCCATCAATTTGTTTAGCTCTTCGTCTTCTCTGGATTCAGCCTCCGAATCTGAGAGTGTCTGGGACAAAGCATCTTGCAGCCACCACTGGAAGACCTCCAAAGCCATTGTCAAATGGCTTTCGGAGACATCTGCCCTGTTCATGGTCGCTGCAACAATGTGAAACGCATAGGTGCCCAGAACTGTGCGGCTGCTTTCGCCTTCGCTGCACAAGCCCTCCAACCATGGAAGCTCCAAGGCTTCGGACTTTTGTTGGCTGACTTTCGCCTTCCACAGAACACCTGAAATTCCATGGAACAGCTCCATGAGATTCATCAAGGCTTTGCATCTCCTCTTGCAGTACACTTCCCTCCAAACACAGCCAAGGACATCCATAAAGGTGCCAAGGCTCACAACGGCGCCATCGTCTTCTGAGCTCTGGGCTGAAAGAATCAACATGTGGCGAATTGTGGAAAGAAAGACCAGGACATCATCTATTGATGCATCAGCCAGCAGCGTCATCACAACACCCAGAGAAAGTGACACCAAGTCTTTGCTGAGTGCCGAAGGGGACGATTTGGGCTGCAAGGCGGTGGGTGATGACTTCTTGGCAATTGGCTCCTCTGCGCCAAGGACACAAATACCACGAAGCAAAGATGGCACTGCCTCTCGAAACAAGGGTTGAATGGCCTTGTAGTCAGCAAAACTGAAACACGTGGGCTGGTAGCTCTTGACACTCTGGAGGGGAAGTCCTGCTAGTAGCACAGCACTGTCACGCAAGGCATTTTCAATCCATCTGCTCAGATGTTTGGAGTAAGCTGCAACAGCTGCTTGTTCTTGTGATTGCCCAGAGTCGAGCACTGCACAAGCACAGCGAAGACGGAAAAGAAAGCAGCCAGTCGACGCAGCCTCTGAAAAAAGCGGGTCTGGTTCAAATGTCTGACTTGACAGTGGCTGCATGAGGAGGGCAATCAACCGGTGAGTCGAGGTACAAGCTCGGACTGCTATAACATCACGGAGGAGTTCTAAAGCCAATCGCACCACGGAAGGGTTGGCTGAAGCACGCAGATTGTGCCGGATGCAAGTGGTCATCTGCGCTTCAAACTGCACCAGCAACAGGGGGCAGTCCACTCCTTCAACCTGGCCCTGTACATCTTTGGTGTGTTGGAATCTGCCCACCACCAACAGCATAAGGCGAAGTCCTGCAGCAGATAGGGACACCTCATCTGAGCTGGCAGCATTCACTGCAATGCCCACCAGAAGGTCCAAATGGGTGATGAACCTTTTCTCCATGGGCAGTTCAGAACTGGGGCTGCTAACATCTGGTTGGAAATGCACCGAGTCTTTGGCTGGCACTTGCTCCAGCAACAACTGCACACAGGAAACTGCAAATACCTTGGTAGCTGTGCAACTCGAGAATTTCTGCTTGGTATTGAGGTCTTGTTTGGGATCTGCGAATGATGCTTCATCATCAACTTCATCAGCCATGCGATCTTCACTCCCCTTTCGGTTCAAATTCGTTAGCTCTTCCTTGCTGTTTTTGGACAAAGCCAGGACCACCTGCCGCAAGGCCTGGAGCCATGTTGGAAGCTGTGCTAGGCCATTGCCCCGAAGCATTGCCAGGATCAAGTCCCGCAAGGCTTCGGCCTCGGCGCCCTTGGAGGCGTCTAAGAGCTGGAACAGTTGAGTCCTATCTGGGAACAGACCCAGCCTTGGATGTGCTGCGGGTCCCACAATGTCCCACAATAGCAAAATTAACAAACAGCATCAAACAGCCATAAACAGCCCCAGGAACGGTTCACCGAACGGTGGATATGGTGGATTAAGCAATGGGAAAATAAACAAAAAACATCTTGGGCAAATCCAGGCCACAGGTCAGCACCTGAGTTTGCAAGCTGACAGAGACACTGCGAGGCAAAGGTCCGGACAGCGCAAACCTGCGAGCCGCTCTCATCTCCACAAAGCTTCTTCGCTGCCAGTTTCAGCAAGTTGTCAGCTGGGATCAACCTGCTAAGGTATGGAGCAGTGTTGAGGCAAACTGCCTCTGCCCGGACCGTTGCAAATGCATTGCCTCCATGTTGCACGTGCTGAATCTGTTGAATGACTTTCCAAATTCCCGACAACAAATGATCCTCGCGCCCTTCGCACTCGGCAGTGTCATTCTTGTGGAGGATAATGGCTGCTGCATGGGTTAGCTCTGAAACCACCCACAGCACCAAGGGTGCTTCGAAGAAGTCAGCCAGAAGGTGAGCTGTAGCCAAGCGCAATGCATCTTTCATGAAAGGAGCGAAAGCTGTACCAGCAGCCTCCATGCTGATGTACAGAGAATACAGCATCCAAAGACGAACAGGCTGAGCTGTCTCCTTGGCCAGCTTCAACAGGATGGGCACAATGTTCATGATGTAAGGGCAGTGGAAACCTCGACCTCCTGCTCAGGGTTAAACAGTTTAGCATCGTTAATGGTTGTTAAACCATGTTAAGCACCATGGCATGACTTTCAACATCTCGCCAACTCACCAAGCCATTTTGGATTCAGATAAATATAGAAAAATCACCTCTGCGGCAGTTGGAACGAAATTGCAGGGAAAAGGATTGTCCTGGTGGAAGCATGCTCCAGCCCCAAGCGAAGGCTCTCAAAATGCTGCCATACAGCAAGGCTACGGCGGATCGTTCCTTCAGCTTTTCTTCGGTCTTCACATCTTTCCTGGCTTTACGGAAACTGAACATGCAATCGAAGCTCAATCACCATGGCAAAGTATCCAAATGGAATTGATAGTGAATCTAACCAAATTACAGATTCAAAAAAAAATCTCTGGAGGTAACATCGGTAACACCCAGATTCGGGTCAGAGCTCTGCGGGCTGTCTGCTGCTAGGTGCTGCAAGATCTTGGGTACTACAGGGGAGTCTGGGAGCCTCAGATGAACAGCCCAACGACAGATCTGTTGCCAGGATTGGTATGAACACGTTAAGTTGTTCATAAAAAATAATTTACAATAAATAGATGTCAGTGAATAGAAACACGGGCACACATTATCACAAATATACTAAAAATGATTCATATATTTCATCATTATCGTGCATGCTAGAGACCCAAATGCATGCAAACCCTGACATTACCAAACAATACTAAGAAAGTCAAGAAAAATGCTCCTTCAGCTCAGGAGCTGGTGGTGACAGAAAAAGAGCATTGCCAGGATCTCTGCGTGAAGTCGGCGTAGGATTGGATTGCTCTCCTTGAGTCCTGCCAGTGACAGGTCCAAGGCTTGCTCAATGGCTTGTTGTGGAGGTGCAACACGCAGGCCCCGAAGATGGGCATGCTCACGCAAGTATGCCAGAACTGCAACAGCTGCCATGGAATATCTCTCTGTTGACTGATTGGCTTCATCGGAGGTTTCTTTCTTCTTCAGCAGGTGCTGAAGCACCACAGCCCGAGGGGCCTCGCCCACCTCCGGTGCATTGATAATCATCGACAGCAGCTTCACAGAACTGCACCTCCAATCCCATTCAGCAGACACACACTGTCCAGCCAAGGGCTGTGTGGAGTCCACCCATGCGTCCCATGGAATCAGCATGCAATCCGTACCCCCAGGACTCTCCCGGTTTAGGATGTTAAAGATACATGCAGCTCCAGCGTCAGATCCTAGGTCTTCAGCAAAGGGTGCAGCATCTTGCCCTTGGATCCCTTGGGCTCCACAAGACAGCAACTTCTTCACTGCCAAGCGGGCTGTGGAGGGACAGTCTCGACTCGTTTCCAGATGGCTGTCCACCAGGTCCAACACGCTGTCCATGGTTCGCCCTGCCAGCTCTGTGATGATCTCGGTGACTGGAAAGTCCTGCGGCAAGACCCTGGTGACATCGTCCGCCAGCATGTTCAATAGAGGCACAAAGCGGGAGGAGTACAACGAAGGCTGCATGGCAGCGAAAGTTCGGTACATCGTAGCTCGGATCATCAAAAGAATTTCAGGGATGCCACACTGTCCAGCCATGGTAATGATTGGTCGCATAGCACCTGGCTGACTTGCTTCCTGACGATATTTGGCTCGGAAGCTCGTTGAGGTCGGGTGCGGCAAACCAACCACCAATTGCGAAATGTTTGTCAAGAAAACCACCAGGATCTTGTGAAGATGCGGGAGGGTTGTGAGAAGCGTATCTTTTGAGTGCCAGGTGAAGGCATACAAAGATCGCAACGCAAAAAGTAGAGACAAGAGCTCATCCCTGCAAACATTGGCACTGTTGTCTGCGTCTGAGGAGCTGCTTTTGGATGAGCTTGATGCTACATGCTCCTGGTACACGACCTTTGCGCGGTCGACTGGTTTCTTGCCCAAAGCGGTCTTCCAGAGTGCAAACAATGTTGTCAAACGTTGACCCACCCAGTCAGAGCCCAAGCACATCAAACCTTCCAGTAACAGAAAGGCACAACAGCGCCGCTGTGCCGAAATGGCACAGCTGGGATGCGCTTGTAGCAGGGCCCCTGATGTTCCAAGGACTGCAGAGGTCACATCGTGAGGCACACCCAGCTCACTGCTATACAGCTCGCTGCTCATTGCGGCGAGTGCAGCACAGTATCCAAAAAGTCCACGGACCAAGGGCTGCAGATCTGCATGTGCAGCCGCTGCTGCTACAGCCGTGTCACCTGCCACCATCTGACCATTGGCATCTTTTCTTCGCAGTGGAGTGCCCAGCACCTCTGCATTCTGAACTGTAGACAGGTTCAGCAAGACACTCAGCAGCTGGAAGAGCTGTGGAGGTGAACCATGCCCGATGCAACGAAGGCAGTAAGCTGCGTGTAGTTGCACTGTCGCGTTGGGGTAGTTTCCAACAATGTGAAGCAAAGGTTTTGTGACCTTTGTCTCTATTCTTCGAAAAGTTTCGCCGGATGCCACACAGGCCCCACAGAGAGTCTCCAAAACCACCAGCATGCGCATGTCAGTGCTGCGAGAGGTCTCATGAAACTGGGCTGATACCACTGGAAGAAGACCCTGCTCCACGAAGTCGTTCAAGCACCCCTCCATTTGTGCCAGTCGCAGGAGTCTTTGTAAGGCAAGCTGTATCTGTCTCGTCACCTGCACAGCGATCAAAAGTGATGAAGGGCTCCACCTTCCCTTCTCATCCCTTTTCGCTTTCTGCATACATATGACTATACAGACTATACAGTAACTGCAAGAATCTAAAATCTAAAAGATACAGTATCTTTGGGACATCTTGGGGCACAAGCTGGCACAAGAGTAGAGGAATCAAGTCTACTTTCCGATTTCGAGTGCTTTATTTATTTTAATTTGCGCATATTTCCACAAGAGCACAAGAGTGGCACCTGCATCAGGTGGTCCTCATCAGCTGGATGCTTGGAACTTTTGGATGGCAGCTCCAAGGCATTGAGGGAAGCTCGAACGACCAGCGCCAAACTGGCCGCATCACCCACACCCTGCGCCTCAGCCAGCAGAACGATGGCCATGCAAACGGAGGAACGAAACATGGAGAAGGCAGGACCAGTGGTTGGGCCCTTGGAGATAGCTTGCTCCAGGAAGTCCACTCCAGATGCAAAGTCTGTCACTGGTTTCTTCTTGGATCGATCTGCAGCAGGTATGGGCAATGCCATTGCTGCCAGCACTCTCGCCAGTGCCTTCGTGAAAGCAAAGCGGCTTTCAGAGCAACTGGAAGTCAGCTGGCCCGGTGGATCTTCAGTCGCCAAAGCCTTCAAGCAAGCCAATGCCATTGCCTCGCCATTGGCTGCAGCACATGCTGGACATGCACTTGCAAGCACAGATAAGGCATGAGCAGCAACCGTGCGAACTGTGAGAGCCTTGTCCGCCATAACCTTCTGTAGCATCTTCCAAATATTGCTGGCGGTGCCTACTTGTCTTACTCCAGCGGCTGTCATGATCCGGCAAAGGTTCTCCAATGCAGAGCAACGGGCACTTGCCTCATTCATCTTGATGTGCTTGGCAATCACAGCCAAAATGTCATTGCAGAATGGCTCTAACGATTGCCCATGATGAACAACTAGCTGCCCCAGAACATCAAGCGCTGCTACCTTGGTGTCATTGACTTTGTCCCCTCCTTTTTTGCTATCTCCCATCAGTTGCAGGAGACGGCTGGCAAAGTTGGGCAAAGCAGATGTGTCGCTCAACCTGAAGGTGGTGGTCAAGACTGAGACCACCAAACGGCGCAATGGATCTGTGGCATTCTGTGTCAACAGCTTCTCGCATAAATCCTCAAATCGCCCACGATGCTCTGCAATGTCGGCTTTCGCCAGATTTGGGAGCAGATCCTCCAACTGTGACAAAGCCTCCAACTTGCGAGCATTTGTGATAGAACCGCCCTCTGCTCCAGAAACAGCTGACTCCAAAGCCTTCAAGCAATCGGCAAATGCCCTCGCAACTGTAGCTGGGGAGGCTGCCATCCCAAACCCTCACAACGCCATGCTGGACATGGATAGCAAATTGGCAAATGGTGTCCGGTAGAATTACTTAGTATTTAGCTATATAGCTATACTGGCTATATATACTATTCTGGCTATACTCTGCTCTTGTTGATTCCCTAGGCTTCTGTGCAATGAGTCATCCATCCCTCCAGCTCGCAACATAAGATAGCATGGCCCTGCATGCACTTTTTCAAGGCCACAAAAGTTTTGCAAAGTAAAGAAAGCATGAAGGATTCTGAAGAATCATGAAACATGAACCAATTCTACTGGACGCAGTTGCTCCTTCTGTGTGCATGCATCTATGATCATCTATGCTTAGACTGGTTTCGTCTCTGCCAGCCAAAGCCATGTGGATCACGTGGCAGGAGGACGTCGGGCTGGAAGCATCACACCAACATGTGATCTGCCATGATCTGTCCCAAACATTACCATGCTGGTTTGCTTGTTCGCATTATTCTATCATATCCTATCGAGATACTATACCATGCACATTCAAAAAGGAAGGCCCCTGTCCACTCCGAGCCTGTAGTCTGTGTGCGTTTGCAATCTGGAGGCCTATGAGCTCAATTCAACTGTCTGCTCTAGGCTGGCGGCTCATGTCCACATTCCTCAGATGCAGCAATGCAAGCGGCGCATAGCTGGCATGGAATAGCAGCAGAATTACGCACAAGTGTGGGCTCGAAAAGGTGCTGCTGTGAGGAGATATGCAGAAGGGCGTATCTTTTTCCTCTTGCGATGTGCGTCACTGCCTGAAAATCATGCCAAACGCATGTGCTGCGTGACACTAAACATGTCTCAAGCTAGTTTCAGCCATGGATGTTTTTGGAGACCTGGAAATCAGCAACAACCCTGTACTGGCGCTCAGCAATCGTCCTGCGATTGGCTGCAGCAACACGTAGGATGTTGCAGTTCAACCCAAGAGCAGAACATTCAGCTTGCAAAACCTTGCACGTCCGTTCACAGCTTGGAAGCTCCCAATCTGCCGCAAAATCGTACCAGTGGCATACTCCAGACTCCGCCAACAACGGTAGAAGACTTTGGAGGAATTCAGCTCCACCATCTCCCTGCTCCAGGTCGCCATCCCCTGGATTTTTGGGCCGTGGGGCCAAAATCCGATGGAAATGGCCAGGTGGAAAACCTTTCGCCACTTGACGAATGTCGCCCTCAAACACCTCCACTGGACAAATCTTTTGGCCTTCCTTGATCTGAAGACTCCTCTGGAGGCACCTGACAGCTGCACTATTCAGCTCCACGGCGGCAATCTGCACAGCTTCCGTGTGACTGAGGATTTGTAACACTTCAGGGCCACAGCCAGTGAAAGCCACCAAGATCCGCTCTCCTGGTTGCACCTGTTGGCACAGCCGCTGACGCTCCCCTGCCAAGCGTGGAGAAAAGAAGCAAGCATCCAGGTCGATAATCATTCGAACGCCAAACTCAATATGTGTTGTCCTCATTGCAAGGAACATCAAGGAACGGGAATGAGGATGCAACAATGAGGTAGCACAGCTGCAAACAAATGGCATAAGTCCCTCCAACGTCCCTCCAACGATCTAAAACGTCCTAACGAGCCACACAGTGAAAAGTGTTGAAAAGTCATAGTCATATACCCTCTGGTAATTTAACATAGCTATTGAAAATGGTGATTTATAGTGGATTTTCCCATTAATAGCATGGTGATTTTCCATAGCAAACTGTTAGTTTACCAGAGGGTAACACTTTTCACCAAGAAACATCAAAGGTGATCGTGGTCTTCCTGCAATGGCTTGCAGTAGCTCCGCAGGAGCACGAAGTTCTGATGCCAACGGAGCAATTTTGATGGCTACAACTTTGACACGACGGTCCTGCGCCCCCAAAAACCTGAAAAAATATGAAAAAATGAAAGTACCAGGTCTTAATCTACGTACAGTATCTTGCAACCACAAGACCTTCTAGTGTCCTGAGCGAAATTGCATTTTGAAATGCATATTATCCCTTCATCATTTACTAAATTATGTATAAATATGTCATATTATATTGATAAGTTTTACAAACTTGCATATCCCTATCCAATTCAATTATTTCACATCACAAGTTTTACAAACGGTGCGAGGGTGCGAGTGCAGATTGTTTGGTCGATCTCGTCGGTGCATACCAAAATCATGGAAAAGTTGTCCACATGAACAAAAGATACCCTCCGGTGATTTAACATCACAATGGAAAATCCAAACTTTCAATGCGAATAGCAATAATCATCTATCAAGTGGTGATTGTCAATTGCGACGACAAATTGCCGAAGGGTAGTTATTAAAAGATATCTGTTTAAAAAGCAAGCCGATGATGAAAGTCCTGCTTCAGAATAGCGTTCCCAACCAATGCCAACTCTTCTTTGGGTTTCACGTTCACGACGGCAATGTCACCCACCACGTCGAAATGTCTCAGTTCCTTGTCTTCCAAGTCACCATTGGGTTCTGCGGAGGGGACAGGCTCTTCCATTTGCCGAATGGCCGTTGTGAAGCGATCAATCTTTGCCCAATTTCGTTGGTGCCGACTGTTCACCAAACTTTTCAGCCAGCCATGGTCACTCTTAAACAAAGGCACACCCTCTGGACCAGACAATGGCATATCTAAACCCTCATCACCCCAAATGGCCACAATCAGTTTGGAGCTGTCAAGACCCTGGAGACCCACATTTTTGAACACACTGCGAGCTGCTGCCATCAAGGCAGCAGCTGCAACCAGGTCGCGACAGCAAACGTGAAGAATGAATGGCTCGAAACGAAGCCAGTAAACGCCGTTGCCTGTGACAAAAACCCTCATACTATGTTGGAACCGAATAGCATCAACCCAAGTAACCGGACAAAGGCCCAACATATCAGAATGAAATTCAACAAATCATACTACTCAACAAAAAAACGCTTGTTCCCAAAAACACTAATAATGTTGCCGAATGGCTCTCAAGCAGGTGTTTCTCAGCAACTTCTATGCGCTCTTGGCGCTGATGCTTTCGACCCTGCCAAGCTGGTCTAGTTGACTGACACCAGGTACATAATGTGGCCAAATGTCCAAGCATTTCTTTCCATATTGGCTGCTCATGTCCTGGGTCTCGGATGTCTGGCACACCAACATTGTCCAAACTTCCAAGGTCAAAGTATGCCACCCCATCTTCCACTAGGTCATGTGTGACCCGCCACCGGCTGAAACATTCGGTGCTCTTCACTCCATCCCCGCGCCAAATGAAGGCTCTGCCGGCGCAAGAGGAGGTGGTAAAAAAGGCAGGTCTGGCATTGATCTCCGCACAGATCTCGCGAGCCTTCTCGTCAATTTCACCTGCGCTTGACTTGTCGCATTTGGCCAAAAAAGTCTGCTTTCGATGTTCGAAGCCCTGGACAGCCGCCATGGCCACTAGCCCCTGGCCATCAGTCTCACGGATCCTAGATCACCCCACACCTCATTGAACTTGCGACAACGGCCTGAATGACTGGCTATATCATGCCATATCAGCCCAAACCTAGCTCTGAAGCATCACTTTGCTTGGTTTGCTGTGTCAAGCTCGATACTCTTTTGGTCAAGGGGTTTGATAATGTGTGAAATATGACATGTTACTGCACAGGCATGCTGAGGGTAGGTTTATCGGTGGGAATCGCTGCTAGACTGTGGATGACTTGAAGTTTCGGGTCCAACTTCTTATTGTCACCTCAAACAGCTACGGTAATAAACTCACAGATACTTAATGCCATGCGCAAGATCTTCAGGTACTTCAACGCATTAGGCTGCCAGCCTAGGCAAGATCTCTTTCGCACGGTGCCGTCAAGATACAAGGAATAAGCCATTCCGCATCGAGAGCAACGAGCAGTGTGTCTTGTCCCTTCTGTCTCTGATGCCTCCTGCACCTCCCATGGCTCACACGGATCTGGGTGAGATGCCAAAGCATTCCATCTATGTCCAAGGATGTCCAAGGATAGCTACATCATGCTATATGGAGGGTTCCATAAATGGTGGACTCCCAAAATGAAGGGAAAATCCATTATATAAATGGATGATTTGGGGGTACCCCTTCAGGAAACCTCCATATGTAATATCATCCATATTCCAAGAACATCATTGGTCACACCTCATCACCGGCTTCTGCCACCAACTGCTCCGCAAGGACGATCTCATCTTCGCTACCTGGGCGACATCTACCGCAGCATTGCATGAGTCCGAAGTGAATTGAGAAATGATAAGATATGGTAGGCACAGAATTTATACCCGATTTGATTCGAACATATTCATATTCTAACATCAAAAATCACCAGAAACCAATATGCAAACTCAGATCACGGCTGTCAGCCATCTCCTGACAATGCGGCTGACAGGCACCAAGGATCCAAGGGTTCAATCGCCCTAAATTAATCTCTGTGCACAGTATTTTGCCCAAAGGGAACGGACTTTTCTTACATCTTGAAGCAGGCAGGGCTATATACGTGTCGGCAGATTTCCTCCCAAAAAGGCTTTGAATCTTTGAATGCCATGCGAGAAATCGACCAAACCTGCACTGAAAATTGGTCATCATCACTGCAAGAAAGAACGGTGAAGAAGCCTTCTGACAAGCCTATCTCAGTTGTTTCGAAGTCAGAAATTGGAAACTCAATGGAATCTATTGTCTATTGTGCTTATCAGTTAAACTCACGGATGTGTTTTGATCAGGTTCCTTCTTCTCAATAGACTGGACCGAAGACACCGAATGGCTGCCTCTTCCTGGCAATCGTTGGCTCACATTGAAATTTCTCTAGAGGGCAAGGTCGTTTTTTCATGTTTTTTCTTCAACTTTCTTCATATCTATGGTGGCTACAACCGAGAACTGCCATCATTGGCATTTTGTAGACCTATACTTGTGTCTGAGCCCAAGCACCTCCGGAAAGAATAACTTTCGAGCATGTTCCGTAGGGCAAAAGCATGCAAAAGCATTTATTTCTGATAATTCTGATACAACTGTGCGGGTGACTTGCTTCCATGATCCCCACCTATCCATGCCCGTCGTTTGCGCGAGGGCGCTTCTTCAACGACATCGTCCTCTCGAGATGCCAGCGGTGATCAGCCGTGGGTAAGAGCGCTAAAATTTGGACGTGGCCAATCCGAACTTCTTCGCAGCCTTGCCGACTATAGATTTCGAATGATTTCGAGTCGAGGGTTCTCAAGGACTACTTGTAACACTTGTGACAATGATAACGCCCTGATCCATGAGATACTCTGAGTAACTCTTGACGCTAGCTACTGTCCGTCGCAGGCACTGGTGTCAGGTTCGAAGCTACTCCCGTTCTCCCAAAGTCCTTCTCTTTTTCTTCAGTCTGATCTTCTTGATTCCTTTCAAGGTTGGTTCCCAGCACCCTAAATGCCTTGAAAATTCTTGCTGAGCTCCCTTGCTTAAATCAGTGGGATACTTTTCATGTCCATGCATTTCTAATTTACCCTTACTCCAAGCAACATTTCATAGTATCTCCCTCTTGGCCGTTGCCACTACAAGGTTGTTCAAAGGCAGTTATGTTCACAAGTGTCATGTTTGTATCCTCTGTCCCAAGATGTCCCAAGTAATTAACTAATGCAATTATCACATGTATCAGGTGGGCTCCTGTTCTCCTCTTCTTTGGCCTCTCCTATCTCTGGCTCCGGATCTTTCGATCCATCGACATTGACCTCCTCCGTTGTGTGTGGAAGCGTTGCAACCTCTGAAGGCCCTGTGTTGATCACGACTTCTCCGTCGGAATGGTCAGCCTCGGCTGCCTCACCGGGATCAGCACTCTCCGCGTGGGGGACCGTGTCATCCATACATGCCTGCGAACGGTCCAGCGGCCAACAGTTGCAGTAGCATGCTGCAAAATCACATGGGTATAACATGGTATAATTACATATGATTATCCGTGCCTGTTTGTGTGTTGTTCAAATTTGATTCACATCAGTTCAGACTACCGTTCAGACTACCTTTCTCTTTCTCTTTCTTTATCTCTTTCTCTCTTTCTCTTTTTCTCTTTTTCTCTTTTTCTCTTTTTCTCTTTTCTCTCTCTCTCTCTCTCTCTCTCTCTTTCTTTCCCCGTCGCCATTCAACGTCCTTACTTTTCCACATTATCTCTCAACATCCCGCCTCTGAAGCATCTGCCCAGGAACCTCCACGCAAGCGTGGCACCTTGCACATCATTGGTCAGGCGATTTCAAAGCTGCAGCTGAGCCTGGTTGAATCACATTGTTCCATATTGTTCCTGAGTCCGGCACCCAGCTCCATCTCTTAGTTGCCTGCTTTGCCACGAGAATGCACGCTCTGAAGAAGGACTTTGTGCACGGAAAGTCGATGGCTATTGAGAGGATAATTGAAATGTATTGAAACTGTTGAAAACCATGGCAGAAGATCGTGCCGGCCAATCTGTGCCTCCGCAGGCTCTGCAGTTGCAACCCGCTCAGCTTCCCTTGCAAAAGGGGTCAAATCAAAACATTCACGTATGTATGAAATTGTATGACACTGCATGACATTGCATAACTCTCCATCTCTTTCTCTATCTAGCTCTCCGGGAGCTTGTCAAACCTGACTACTGCTGCACACGTTGCAATATGAGAGGCATCGGCATTGTCTTTGGGGTCTTCAGCAGTCTACTGACATTCAAGCCTCTCATCTTGTGCCAGATCCTCACTTACGTCCGAATTCTTTTCCATCTCTTCCTGCAGCCAGGTGACACGGATTGACACGGGCCATCACGGGCCTATCAGCCACGGCCACATAACACAATTTGTGACAATGTCATTCCAATCTCTTGGCAAAGCACAGCTATTCCCGGGCACTTCACCTCCCAGAACTCTTCCAGGGCTCGTTTGGCAGACCTCAAACATGGCAGGGACGAGTAGTCTTGCAGCACTGAGTGCATCCTACGAACACGGGAAGAATTTGAAAGAATCATGAAGAATCCATGAACAATCAGTGGTTCAGCCAAAAGGCTCGCAGACCTGCCAATTTTCCTCTGAGACTTCAGTTTCTCCAGCCATCGAGGGTTCTCTTGGACTTTCAGTAGGCGCTTTCCGGACGTCCTCCGCTTGCTCATAGCTGGATTGGCGCGATGGCAACTGGTCTGCGTCCATGGGGACCTTCCATGGGAGCTGCAAACCATGCAGGGCACTACAGCAAGCAGTCAGCAGGGCTTCTTCTATCATCAGTGTCACGATGGGATCAAGAAACTGTTTTTGGAGATGATTGGAGATGCAAGCATGTGCAAACCATGGCACGTCAGTGGAAACATATGGCCGAAAGATGCCGAAAGTTCATCACAGCCGAAGCTTCGACAAACGTTGGCATCTGCTTTCTTCCAGCTTAAGTCAAGTTGCTGCTGGCATCGGGTAGCCTCGGGGTCCGAAAGACACGCAAAACTACTGTTTATTGAGTTTATTGTGACCTCATGGATCCTGTCTTTTCAGAAACTTGCCCCAGCTTCCAAGGCACACTGCAGATGCAAACAAGATGCTGCCAATGGCCTGTGAGAGTGTGGCTTCAGGACCTTTGGCCATGTGGCGACTCTGCTTCCCTATCATCTTTTCCGAGGGAGTGGGATGTCACAGAGTCACATGATGCTGCTATTGACAAAGAAAAGATCAGAAAAGTCTCCCCACTTTCAATGCCAACATGCTGGAAACTTAGGTTCAATGCTTGCATCCAAGCAACGAATCTTATTGCCTTAGCCATGTCAAAGTCAAGCAGCTACAGAATTGCGGGCAAAGAAGAATTTAGGTAACCAAATGCACTTGCAGTGTGTGAATTAACACTCATCGGAAGCTCAAAATGGACTGTTTTCTTATGTGCTGATCATTTGGATTCATTTGAAGTTCTGGAAATCTAGCTTGTTCTTGTTTTCTTGAAGGACACTTCTATATCACACTATATCACACTAAAGTATCTGTTTATATCTGTTCTTGAGACAGTCGTGAGCCGTGAAGGGCCAGTACAGCTCCCCAGCTGCTTTTGTACAGCCAAGCCGTACAGAGCTAGCCGCTAGCCACAAGTGCAGTCCAGCTACGACTCACCTTGTCGTCAGGAAGTGTCGGCCTGCAAATAAGGGACAACACGCAGATTTTTACGCCCTAATAAGTTTTCTTTCAATATACTTCCGTTTTTAACATAATTTATATACATGTAAATTTCATTAAATTTCTACATGATATATAGATAAGTATACTGTCATAGGTCATACTTAATACAGAATCTTAATACTTTCCCGTGCCCAGCTCTGACCACTTTTTAAGCTTTCGGCATCAAAAAAGCGCAGGCCTCCACATCCTCTTCTCGACTACGCGCTCTTGTACTTTGAGGACTGGCTCAGTGTTCCACCCTGGCCATGGATAGATATGAGCAGCAGAGACTTCTGAAGTAGCCTAGAATCCTCCCCCGTGCCAGAAGGTCTTGAAACAGAAAAATAAAAACTTTGGCGCATTCATCTTGTAAGTCCGCCTTGCTGGTTTCAACACCGCTCAGTGGGTGGGCCGATGTTGACGCATCTCAGTTCAGCTTGTATGTTCTAAGAATTCTATAGGTATCTATAGGTTGCAGATGGCTCATCAATGTATCGAAAGAACCGTTCCCGGTTCCCGGCAGCGCCTTGTGGACAAGGGTCAGAACCAAATGTCTCTGAATTCTTCGCATCGTATCCCGTCTCCACGCCCTTGACATGTGTCAATTTACGTCAATTTGTAGCACTGAAACACGTTGAAGAAACTCTGCGCGCAGCAAATGCAGGTACAAAAACTGCACGTGACTGCGTCATCCTAGCCTCCCGACACTCAATTTGCATCAAGAGAAACCTTGGGCAAGTGGGACTCCGATGGACTGAAGCTATTTGCATCCTGATTGCCATTGATTCCAGCAATATTCCAGCAAATCCCATTCCCCTAATAATTATATGAAACATCCCCACGCTATGTTTTCCCAAACCTATTTAAATCCCCACCCCCCAAAAAAAACAATGGTTTATGGGGGCTGCTTAAATAATCTTAATATTATGGGATTAGTTTGACTAGTTGATCCTTTGATTTTGGGCTCTGAGGCCTGAGCTCATCTACGCTGCATGCAATGGGTCCATCACCAGGTTCACCCGGCAGCCTCAGAACGGCACAATTTTCCTCTCTCTAATAAGGATTAATGTCAAGTCAGGATGAATAAAACCCCCTAGTTAGCGAAACCCATGCTCTCCTCCAAGCCAGACTATTGCCAAACACACTAATTTCCAGGGTTTTTTTCGGGTATAACAATGTGTTGGGAGAGGTGACTTCTTGCATTCCGAGAGCTTTGCTTTCATTGGTCCCAAGCAGCACTATCGCCAAACACACCAGTTTCAATGGTTTTTTGAGGTTGACTCATCATGCTGGGAAGAGGTGGCTTCTTTCATTCCAAGACACGCTGATTTCATTCCACCCTTCATGGATAAATAGTAATTCGCAGCTTTATCCATCAAATTTGACCCATGATGGATGCTACTACGTAATTAGCTACTTCCCAAGCGGATTTCATAGCAAACTGATACTCCAGAATACCAGGCTAATGTGTAGCTAATTTCAACAACGCGCACCCGTCGTGGAGGCTACTACCCAGCTAATTTCATCAAAATTGATCCCTTGCGACCCTGTATGCATGCTAACCAATTATATAATCCCAAGCTGATTTCACAAAAATTGAGCCCTCTGCACGCTAATCCCAAGCTGATTTCATTAAAATTGATGCCTTATCGATGGTCATTCTCAGCTAATTCCCTCCAAATTTAAGCGGTTCAACCCTTCATGGATGCTAGTTCACAGCTCAAATTTGACCCCTCATGGATGCTACTATGCAGCTAATTCACACGCTGATGTCATTAAAAAAACAAACAAATATATACCCCATGATACCCCATGAATGCTAATGCGAAGCGAATTTCAACAATACGAACCCCTCATGGAGGCTCTGTCCAGCTAATTTCATCAAAAATGGTTCCCTTCGTGGATGCTACGACGCAGCTGTTTCCATTAAAACTAATGCCTTATTGATGGTCATCTCCAACTAATTCCCTCCAAATTCAAGCCATTCAACCCTTCATGGATGCTAATTCATAACCGAGTTTATCAAATTTGATACCTCATGGATGCTACTATGCAGCTAATTCCCATAGAATTGACGCTCCATCGGTGCTTATTTGCAAGCTAATTCCAGCAACATTGGTTCATGGATGAATAAAAAAACAATTATTTCGGGGGTTGCGTTTTTTGACTCCCTGACTGGACCTTGTGGGTTATTAATCCGGTCTTTACATTAATAAGGTTGCCTGTTGCACATCTGTGTGCACACAAAAGGGATGACTATCCGAAAGATTCTGAAAGTATTTCGTTGATTTGTGACATGCAACAACGTGATCACACAGTGTCACTCAGGAAGGCGGGAGGCACTTGCGCTTGCGCCCAAAGATCCGGAGACCAGTTTTCTTCTCTGGTGTGCCTTAGGCCAAAAAATCACACTCCAACCGACCTACAAAACGATAGCCTGAGTGTACTTGAACCATAATAATTACATGCACACACACACACAGTTATATATTTATATTAATATAGGTTATATACGTTCGTCAATAACATCTTCCAACACCTTCCAGCGATGTCTATCAGGGCAGTCCAGCCAGGGTACCTGTCACCCTTGCGTTTCTCAGCGCGGCTAAGGGCTGCTGCCTGCACATACGGATTAAATGTTCCAATCCGTTGTGTGTTTCAAATTGAAAGAACCTTCGAGATCTGCAAGGAGCACAGCATAACTGTTAAATATCATAATATGAAATTGAGCCCGACATGTCCACAAAGTTCTTGTCATTTTCGGATGAGCCAAACATGACATAACTCAAGCAGTTCAATGCATGTACTAGGCGATCCCTGACCACAGCTCGTTGCCCACTGCGTTGACAGCTCTGAGCCTCATCTTTTTTCAGCTCTTCCCGGAACACCGCCTCCTCCCTCCGCGTGCGAGAAACTGGGCCCTCGCTGCGACTCCGCTTGGTGGGCGGCTTGGTAATGGCTTTCCTCACTGCAAGCTGTAGCTGCCCAGGTGCTGGCTGGAGTCAAAACATATCAAAATTGCCAAAGCACCATATAATATATGTGTATATATATATATACAGATACAGTAAGTCGCCTTTGTCTCTGCCCCCTTTGAAGGTCCCTTCCACCATCATCCGTCGCAGTCTTGAAAGAGCGAAGAGCAACAAAAACGTCAGAACATGAATATATCAGGGCATAAAAGGTTTTAAAAAGAACGGTGACCTGACATGACCTGACCATCCTGACCTATGGCATCCTATGGCCAAGTCACTCTACAAGCGCTCGCGCCCACCGGCCCACCCGCTCGTCACGACGAGCTTTGGCTGCCACGCGTTTGGCGCGGAGCTGCTCTTCCACGTGCTCCGGATCGACCGGCTCCACGTGACGGCTGCCAGACATTTTGCCTCTGATCTCACAGCTGTGAACCGCAAGACATCATAACATTGGCACAAGCGTTTCGAGATGTTTCAAGGGCTCAGTTTGCCAAACTACCATCTTCTCATGACAATATCAGCCGAGCCAAACAGATTTTCAGAACACCCAGGATCCGCCAGGATTCCTCCAGGTCTGCCATGGCATGGCCCAGTGGAAACTTGCCAAGATGCCAATCTCTGCAAGTCCTTCGTAGCAGCGGTGGGTCCACCGTGGCTTTCGGTGCCACTGGGCTTCCAGCGCTGCCACAGCTTGCGCGGCGGGCGGCGCATCGGCCTCAGAGCTGGTCTCCGTAGTTTGCCGCGGCCATCGTCCCACTCTGACCTCAGTCAGATTGATGATCATAGATGATCTTAGATGGATACACTAATATACACTAATGACACTGTCACAAATCCTGCTCCACAGCGCGTTTCAGCATGAGCTTCCCAACATTTCCCAACAGAACAACACAATCTGACAATAATTGTGACTGTGTTGAAGTCAATCCAAATTCAATGCCTGCCTGATCATTTTTTCATCTTTGTTCAAGTGGCAGTCGTGTGGCTGGACTCCTCAGCTTCAGCATGCTTATGCTGCTCCTCCTCCGCCGCTCCCAGACTAATGGACGCCTTGTGGCATGAAAGGCCAACAATGCCCCATTCACCTTGGAAGTCAAGATGTTGGACCTCCAAGTTGTCAACATGAGTTCCGATGCGCAAGCTATCCAGCAAACCAGCTCTCCGTGCATGGTTTGCATCCAGAAAGGCCCGGCAGGAACGTCCTATGTCGATGAAAACAGTTCGGTGGGTGATACGTTGAACCACCCCGCTGACTTGGGTACCTATGCCGAGACCCAGCGTGGCAACAAGCACATCTCGTTCCCACTTCGTACTCCTTCCAGGTTGGCTGTCCCCATGGCCCAGCAATTCCACCATGAAGGATGCATCTGCCTTTGCATGAGCTGGCACATCAGCCTGTGCAAAAATCACAATGGAATCCTTTGGGGCACCTGGGCCTTGCACCATTGGCAGGATGGTGTCACGGACCACTTCCTCTCCATAGCGGCCAATGGCTTTCTGCTTTGTCCCGAACAGCCGCAAGTATGCAGTGTTGCAGGTGCGGGCCAGGCTAGGCCACCCATCTTCGAGGTCCCCACACCAGCCATCTGAATTCTTGATGTTGATCCATGCCATGCATAAGCCCCAGCGACGTAAGAGGTTGACCACATCCTCACGGTACTGACCATACCAGGAGCTGTGCCGGAATTCGAAGACATGCAAAACCTGAGCGGGATCGGATTCTCAATGCTTGACAGACAACCCCTGTCCCTGCACACTGAGAATCCAGCATCTTGGGGCAAGTGTTTTGCTAACCTCAAGTAAGCATTGAGCTACTATCAGCTAAGTTCGATTCATGCGGGCAAAAGGTGGGCGTGAAGTGAAGTTGCTGGGACTCTGACTCTTCTAGTTCGGACAATGTCTGCCGCGTACATCCTCGGATGCCAAAAAAATGCAATATAAGATAATCTATTGTTGGCAAACTGAAGTTCCAACAGACATCAACAAACATTCCCACACAGATCATTCCCTAGCCTGGGAGCGTGACAAATAAGTTCACTGATGTTCTGTTCCCGAACATTCCCGAACCCTAGTGGAATATAGTGGAATCATGTGGAATCCAATGAGTTGAATGCCAAAGGACTGTGCGATGGCGCAAGCTGCCACAAAAGACCACCCAAAACACCAGCCTGAAAGCAGCCGCTTCACACATTTCTGGGCATGTCATAAGGCTATAAAAGGCTATAAAGAGCTATAAAGAACTATAAAGAACTATAGAAGGAATGAACTTCGGCATATTTCACCAACGCTCCCTGGTGCAAGATCCATGACATGACCCATGGTGTGGGCATGCTGGAAGCGCTGTCCCATAGGATTCGATTCGCATTGTGCTTTGATGTGCTTTGTGTCCCAGCTCAAAAGCGCTCCAAGAGCATTAACACCCGACATGCTGTACCAGGATCCCACACCTTTTGGAGCTCGCTGTACTTTGCCCACAGATGCGGCCACCACTGCCCCGGACCTTTGCAAAAGGGACTTCCAAAACTTACAGTATCAGTACCTTAATTTGTATTATATCTGGGACCTTCATGGACCTTCAGCACTTCATCAAGACATATTTAGACCCCCACGCATCCCCGGGCCGTAGATTTGGCTATCTCTCAAATAAATTCTCCTAAGCCCCACACTGCGCAAGCGCCTTTCGTGGGTAGCAAGTCCTGAGACCTGCCCAGGGCCCAGTCAGTTGCACCGCTACGCGGACATTCGTATAATATGTTCGCAAAAAATGCGGCATCAATATATATATATATATGTGTGTGTACATTCTACTTTATTTTTACATGTTTTTACTATAGTGACCAGTGGCATTATTGTTACTATTTATATTGATTTATGATCCTCTATGGGTACAAGCGCAAACATAGTACAATTAGATATGTACGATCATCTAAAGGTAGGAGTGTGATCTGTACAAATGTGAAAACAAAATAAAACAAATGTGTAAATCTAGCCACTGCCAGCACTGGTTGAAATTTGATCGAACATAACATGTTTACAAAATGATCAATATTGGTCATCTGCTACGTCTCCCAAGCCCCATGTCTTTCCATCTGCTGCTCACTTCTTTCTCTATCTCTGGCGCTGGGATGGGCGGAATCCTGCAAAAGCTGTGGTAGGTTCTGCTTGAGGCAGCAATCTTCCAAGAAACATGTCAATGTGTTTTGATGGCACCATGATCTCTTGTGGGATTGGCCGTTTGGCCCAGGAGAGAGGTTGCAATTTCATGCAATATCATGCAATTTTTGGATGTGCCCAAAGATGTCCGAAGATTGTGATCAGGAGCCGCTGCGCCCAGCAATGCTTGTAGCAGCGCTCTCTTTGAGAGCACTGAAGGAAGAGAGTTGCTCTGAGATTTTGGTCCAGGCCCAATTGATTTGGCAGCCTGGAAAGCGATGGCGCGATGACTTTGGATGATATTGTTCGACAAGAAAATCATTCACAGTCAGCAAGCAGCACCAGCTTGAAAATTCCTCTTGGCGATCTGTCACTAGAGTGGCATAATAGTGTCAAGCAAGAGTTTGCACATCCTGGTGACTGACTTTGGCCTGCGGGTCAGGCGGTCTTGCAACATAACTGATTCATGTCAAGCCGTTGAACAAACGAATTCAGCCTGCACTACACAGTGCCGGCGAGAAGATGCTGGCAGGTTGCCAGCACAAGGATTTCGAGAGCGTGGCAGAGCGCTGAAATGCAAGACTACTCGCGTTGCAATCTTCACCCCACACACACACACTCACAGCACCTTCATTATCCTCTCATTTCAAAGAAAACCATCAAGAACCTCTAGGTAACGGAAGTTCCTACCTGCCCACCATCTTTGGCGCTTTTGGACCTCGGTTTGCGTACATTGGTGATAGATGATACGACCAGAACTGCTGCCAGTGATTGCCAGTGTCAACAGGACAGCATACAGCGTGTCATCTGAAGTAACAGAGAAACAGAAAGATCAGGCGGCTGTCGGCACCTGAACAGCGTTCAAAGCTGAAGCGCTCAAAGATTCAAATGATCTAGGCGAAACACTTCAACCCAAAGCACTTTGTTAAGCTCAGAGGCATTTCCCCGCCCGTTACGTCCGCTGGGCGAAGGTCCTGCAAACATCAGGGAACTGCATTGAATAGGTTCAAATGGATGAAACATTTGCCACTTATAGATACTTATAGTATCCTATAGTATCTTGTGCGTATGTATGTATGTGTTTATTTGTTTGCTTATTTTGCTTATTTGTTTCCATCATATGAGCTGCGAACCATATTTGTTGCATAACGCAATTGACGGGGTGTTCCTACCTCGTTCTCCAGTCCCGCAACGTTTTTGCCTACCTCGTTCTCGGGGTGTTCCTACCTCGTTTTACAAGCTAAATATGATGTTTTTGACAAACCGGGGTACGCCCGAATACTACTTTCCATATACGCAAATAAGAGCCGTCGCTCATATACATACACAAGCACATGATAGCACATGTGCAATTTACCTATATATTTCCATTTGAACTACGTTTGCATTTCGACACATCTGGATCCTCCTTCGCAGCTAGTGACTTTTGCATGACAACCTAAGCTGCTAGGACAGGACAAATGCTGTTTCCAAAGCCACCGCAGGATGCAAAAAGAATCAAAAACGTATTGGTCAGTTCATTGAGGTACAATGAGCTGATGAGCGATTTGCAGTGGGTTTGGGGGACCTGTTCAATCTGTGCATTCATCATTCACCTATAAACACGTGGCTTCTAACAGTGCAGGGGTCACAAAATATATTCATCAAGCATCATCAACGTTGGAGTTGTGCACACATCCGAAGTGCCAAGCTGCCCTGTCCGCCAAGGAGGTTGGTCCAGGCCTGCTATTGCGGCCTCAAATTGTGGATATTAATGCACGTTCAAGGTGGGTAATGTCTATGCGCTGATGCTAAAATGCAGAACAGAAGCAACATGAAGGTACCCGCAAAGACCATCACTGCGCTACGACTATCCATCAAGATTTGCAGCCCAATTCATGGCAATTGAATATATTGAATCGTGCTGAGTAAGCGGCGAGCAACAGATACACGAGCTCCTGACATGCTTCGAGCACGCACCTTGACGGACGAGGTGCTTGTTTGAGGCCGTTCCCCACCCGGGAAGTTTGTCGATATTGCAGCAATTTCGTCCGCAGCCAGTCCCAAATAGCCACTAGACAAATTCTACTTGTCAAAATGCGCGAGTCATTTTCTGCATGCCTGAGCTCCCCACTCGCTGAGTGGCCCGCTGCTCTTCAGCTGCGGCTTCCGCGGCAGCTCCTGCAGCCTACAAACTTTTTTCAGTTTTACTGCGTTTGATGACTAAGCAGGCTTAAAGATGCTTATTTAAAGGGTAATGATGTTGAAGGTTGCAGCCCAGAGGCATAGGCTTTCAAAAAGCGGCGTGGCTGTGCCAAAATCTCCTTGCAAATCTTATGAAGGACTGGGGGCAAACTCAGCAGCTTGGACAGCCATGGTTTCTTACAGCACAAAAGCTCAATATGCAGCTAAGATTCAGCAGATGCACTTGCTACATCCTTCTTGAAGGCATGCAAAGTTTTCAAGAGCTGCCTTAACAACAGCTTGACTGCTAATGCGTGGCATGCCAAAGTGCCTTTAATGCACGTTCCTATTGGTTGACCTATGTTGGCCTGAAGGTTGCAGAGCCCATCCATTGATTGCATGGCGTTACGCTACATTTCTCACAGTCGTGTCGGAGCGAATGAAACCAACTGGGATCTCAATAGATCTCAATTATTCTCAATACAGACCTGAGATGATCTTCATATAAGGTCACCTTCAAGATCTTTCGTAGAGTTTAGCAATAGTATTACTTGATATATATATATATACAGTCTATGATAATATAATATACTGTAATATAATATAATATAATATAATATAATATAATATAATATAATATATATGTGTGTGTGCTATGTGTATATATATATAATTATATATATATATCTGTAACATTGTTCCCGTTTAAAAAAAAGAAAAGAGAACGTGCCTTTTTCGGTGCTTGGCCAAGGTTCTCGGCCGCTGCCTCCACTGAGGGCGTCTGCCCCTCTGCGAAGTAGGACAAGGTCTCCGAGAGCCGCGGCTGGAGGAGGCCGTAGGCCTCAGCGGTCCAGCTTCACAGGAACTGGAAAATGGATGGAAAACAATGATAAATGGATGGAAAATGGATGGAAAATGGATGGAGAATGGTGCATTCAGTATTTGCAATGTATTTGCATGATAGGGGAAATTGGTCAGACATGTTCAGACCCTATATTCATGGAGGAATCAGCCGATGCACCTCCTCCAACTGCTGTCGCAACTGCAAAAGCTGCTCCTGCAAAGGCGGAAGTCTGAATCAATTTGAAGCAAAAGTTTGCCTTTGACAGATCTGGAACCACTGCATCTAAACGCACGTCATAGTCCGATTATTTCGTTATGCTTAAACTGGCGCAATTCGAAAACACCTAAAGCAATGCAAAGCGAGTATGTGAATGTTTGCACCTGATGCACAGCTCGCAACCTCGCACGAACACCCAGAGAATATTCTGCGTGCTCGCATTCTTGAAGAAGCCAAGCCTGCATTGGTCATTGCGTAGACCCCTCAGATTGTGAAAGCACTAGAATGGCATGACACAATCAAAATCAATCAAACCTGATTATCACCAATTCAGCTCACGGAGACGTATGTAGGATCGCGCACACGCGCACATATAAACTCCAACACAAGTTCTCAAACTTTGGGAATTACAATTCAAGCTCAAAATCAGGCATGTCATCCATCCATGCCTGTCCCGTCTTTAACCTCCCGAGCCCGCTTCATATCTCAATCATCTTCCATCAGGTTCCAGACATATCCAGAAAAATGCCAAAAGATTCAAAGGGGTTGGAAATCCACCTGTTTAACCTACTTCCAACTTCCCAAAATCAATCAAAATCTCCCAAAATTGCAACTCTTGGGGACACACAGCCATCCCCTGCCATCCCCAACCATCGCCAGCCTCCTCAGCAGCAAATTGTCGGATGGCCTGCTCCAGATCGGCCAGATCTTCACGCGCCACGCGGTCCAAGGCTTCGAGCTCCAGTGCCAAGCTACTGCAGAGACGCTGCACCACGGGCACCTGATGCAATTTGCTGGTGCTGTGATGGTGTTTTGATGCGTTTTAAGGGGCTAGTATGGCAGAAGAACGAGAAAAACGAGAACCCGTATACATCCCGGCGGAAGGGAAACCGCGCGAGCGTTTTGATTGGTTGTTTCCAGGAGAGTCACAATCACCTGTAATTTACAATATAAAATGCTCTTCCGATCAGTTTGGATAACTGAATTTGGGTTAAAAAAAGTGGATGCAAAATCTATTGATTTTTAACAAATCCAGGTAAACATCATGTGCATCAGACGTGGATGCGCAGATTTTTTTTCACACTCTTCGTCGGCTCAGCGATCCATCAGTGTGGAAGCTGTCTTCGACAGCAAGTTGCCATTATGGCACTCATAACGCGTAGCAACCTGTAACGTAGTAAACGATCACACTCAGCAGCGTAGCAACATGTAACGTAGAGAAACGATCCCAAGGATCTCAGCAGCGTAGCAACATGTAACGCAGTAAACGATCCCAGAGATCTCAGCAGAGTAGCAACATGTCACGTAGTAAACGATCCCAAGGATCTCAGCAGCGTAGCAACATGTAACGCAGTAAACGATCCCAGAGATCTCAGCAGAGTAGCAACATGTCACGCAGTAAACGATCCCAAGGATCTCAGCAGCGTAGCAACATGTCACGTAGGAAACGATCCCAAGGATCTCAGCAGCGTAGCAACATGTACGTAGGAAACGATCCCAAGGATCTCAGCAGCGTAGCAACATGTAACGCAGTAAACGATCCCAGAGATCTCAGCAGAGTAGCAACATGTCACGTAGTAAACGATCCCAAGGATCTCAGCAGCGTAGCAACATGTCACGTAGGAAACGATCCCAAGGATCTCAGCAGCGTAGCAACATGTAACGTAGGAAACTATCTCAGAGATCTCAGCAGCGTAGCAACATGTCACGTAGTAGCAAGCAACATGTAACGTAGGAAACCCAAGATCTCAGCACGTAGCAGCGTAGCAACATGTAACGTAAGGAAGCAGCGTAGCAACATGTAACGTAGGAAACTATCTCAGAGATCTCAGCAGCGTAGCAACCTGTAACGTAGTAAGAAAGACCCAAGGATCTCAGCAGAGTAGCAACATGTAACGTAGGAAACTATCTCAGAGATACCAGCAGCGTAGCAACATGTAACGTAGTAAAAGATCCCAGAGATCTTAGCAACATCGCAATATATCCTGTACGAAGTACAAGGAACGTTAACATGCCCCCCCACCCCACCCCACCCCACCCCAACCCCAACCCACACTAACATGGCAATATATCCTGTACGAAGTACGAGGAACGTTAACATGCCCCCCCACCCCACCCCACCCCAACCCCAAGACAAAGAGCAATACTCAAAAAGAAGCAAAACGCACGTACGGTTTTCCTGCCGTAGGCATATACATGTACCATATACCCGTTCAGATTAGGGCTAGGGGGTGTCGCACCCGGCTTCTTGGAAGCATAAAATGGTGGGATTTTGAAAACCTTTATGAAATGGATCGGTTTTTGGGAATTTGGGCCCTTACAAAAAGCATATATAGGGTTTTAGCACCAACAATCGGCTCTAAAATCCCACATCATTTTGTAAGGTGACAACTTTCTTCATGATGTGAATGTTGCATCATCCCGATGACCTTTCTATAAGAAGTTGTTATTTCAGATAGCATTTTGGCGTATCATTTTGTAAGGCAACAACTTCTGGTTCCCTGCTTCTTTTTTCCCCGGTCTCGTTGGTTTTCAAGCATCCTTTTTGTACGGAGTCCGTTTCTTTTTGCAGTGAACACAAGCCGCAAAAAGTTTGCCACCCTTTTGCAAGTATTGAGTCGAATCTGAACGATAATTTGTATCAAATTGTATCAATATCTTAAGAGCATATATTCTTACAAAATGGTTCTTCTACTCTTCTCGACATCTCCTTACAACATGTCATGGCACACCCTGCTGAGAATTTACTGTTTTTTTATGTGTCATAACAGTCTCTTGAGTTTACAAAATGCCTCAAAAAAAAAAAACAACCCCGATGGTCTTATAGAATGAGTTGGCCCCTTACAAAATGAACACTATAAAATGTACAACTTTGCCTTTTAGGTGTCCTGTACTGTCCTGTTACAAAATACCCTGGGTGCTGGGGCTTCTTGTAACTACAAAATGCCTATATAGAAACCATTTATAACAGGGTCGGCCCCTGCCAAAATGGAAGGGAAATGCCAACGGGTATATATACATCATTACATCTACATGCCAAATCGCCAAATTCACAATAGCTTTCAGTTCAACAACATGCAGTCGTTGGTTGTTATTCCGCTTCATGAGAGGGTAGGGATGCTGTTGCGTGGAAGACCTTCCAGTGGAATCGACAAAAATTAGCGAAGCAAACCCTCAGGAATGACGTAGCAGCCAGCGTCGCCTCAGCACCAGCAGCAGCCAAAATGGCAATGTGTAGTAGAGACACGGCCTTGTCCTCTCGCACCGCGCGAAAGAGGCGCAGCTTTCCAAGAGCTGAAGATACTGCAAAGCCTTTCCTCAGCACGTGACTGATGGATGTTGATTGCCAATGGGACGTCCAGCAACTTGGGGAAAGATGGGAAAGCCAAAAGGAAGAAAAACAGCGATTCCATGCGATTCCATGCGATTCCCATCCCGTGACCTTTCAGAAAAAACCTGTTGAAATTGCGATACACAGCCTGGCAATGAGGGATGTTGTCCTGACGCAATGAAGCTGTTTGAAGCAAGAAACTCCATTTCAGGATCAGAAGAGTTGATCCAGCTGCCAAGCTTTGCCACCTGCGCAGAACAGGGAAAAGTAGTCTTTCAAAATCTAAGCCTAGCAGTCTTTCACATTCAATGCCTGTGCAAGATTCTACGGTTGGAAATGGCAAGGATTCATCATGGTGGTGATGATGGTGATGATGATGGGGGGTGACGAGGGTGACGAGGGTGACGAGGGCGATGAGGAAGATGAGGAAGATGAGGAAGATGAGGAAGATGAGGAAGATGAGGAAGATGAGGAAGATGAGGAAGATGAGGAAGATGAGGAAGAGGATGAGGATGATGGCGGTGACGTAATGATATGCAATGATAACACGTCGTGATAAAACAACAAAATGGAACAATTAGAATCGGGTGCTGTGATTATCAGCCCTCCATCAGCCCTCCCCTCCAGTCTCTCCCAACCGTGCGCAGGAAGCGCCGGAGAGCCATGGAGTCGCGCAGCGCATCGCAAGCGTTTTGAAGGTTCTCGAGGCGACCCTGGTGTGAGGATAGCTACAAGCATCAAAACGGAAAACCCACAAATGCAAACTAGAGGTAATATCGCACTTGGACTTAGACAAAGTCTATCAAAGACCCAAATCCCAAATCGTTCCATCCATTTCAATGTCCATCTTGCACTTCTGCTCAGGCAGGTTTCCAATGGTTTCCATAATCTCTGCCCCATCCCGGCACATCCGGCACCTGCAAGTTGTCGTGCAGCATCTCAGCTTGAGCGGCCAAGCGCAAGGCTCGGATGCGCTGCGGGCAGCGAGTGAGCTGTGCCAAGGGTAGGACCAGCCTGCAGCCACATCCGAAAGGTCAGGTTAACATCAGCTGACGATAGTGAAGTGCTTCAGACTTGCCATGTTTTTTTTTCTCTGCCCTACCATGCTCCGACACCATTGTCAAAATAAACACGGCATTGGCACAGCCAAGCGTGTGCGCATTACTAAAACTGTCCGTGCATGGCTGCATTGAACGCACGGCTGTTATCAACGGAACCTTCTTCATAGTGATGAAGAGGTTCCCTTGCATCCTGCTGCCCTCATAGATTTTTTCTAAGTGTTCGATATTTATCGATATTTTGCATCATGTTTCTCTTTAATACCTGATTCAAGAGAACAGAGAAACCTGATTGTTCGCCTGTTCCCTGGTGTCATGAACCCTGTAATTTGCCACCATGAGCCACCTCTCAACTTGGCGCAGCCGATCCGGATCGTGTTCTCGCAATTGTTGGGCTTCTTCATCTGTGGGCATGGCCTAGGCACTTTTGACCACACATCTGCCCGAATAAGAAATCAGAACCAGCCCAAAATTCAAGGATATTCAATGTGTGAGTAAGCAGTGAGTCAGGAAGATTCCTCAATCCTTGGCCAACCTGTGGGAGTTTCCTCAGGAGTTCCCACCTCTCAAGACACATCCTGTGACACAAACACATCAAACACTGCTTGCGGCCCGGGCAGTGGGAAGCAAAGAGATCTTCTCACCATCACGAAGGGAAGGTGCCATCGGCCCCGCTCGAGCAGGATCTACCGCTTCAATTCCTGCAGCCAAGAAATCCATATCCTTGGCATCCATTGCGCGAAGGAAGTTGAAGGGCCAAACTGCCAAACCGTCTAAGTGCCAGTAAATGTGCCAACTAGATTCTATGTTCAATTCATGCATGCATATGCATGCACAAACGAACCAAGGTAGTGAGTGACATACTGGATTCTGGACGAGTTTCCTGGGCCAATGGCATCTGACCGAATATCCCTCGCATCACGATGGCAATATTCTGCATACGAGTGTTGTCAAAAACTCGCACCATCTCCTGGGATTGCTGTGCAGCTGGAGCACCTTGCTTCGACAGTTCGTCATCGTCTGCGAAATAGTTTTTGAGCCCATCAAATTGAACATCAATCGTGTCCATCATAGGGCTATCAGCCTTGTCGAAAACGGTGCCCTTCACCTTCTCAGCATTTAGCTCTTTCCAGTGGAATCTGCGACCTAAGGGAGTAACCTTCCGTATCCGTCCACCTTTTCCAGGCGGCCCTTTCATACCCTTTCCGTCGCCGTCTGCAGCTGGTTTTCCACCTTTGGCAGGTGCAGCCGGACCTTTCTTGCCGGAACCCTTCCCTGGACGCTTCCCACCATCGCCCTTGCCCTTTCCACCAAGGGGGCTGGTGGTGCTGCCAGTTCCACCATCGGGATGGCTTCCATCTATCAGCTTTCCACCTGTATCCCCAGCTTCCGTGTCTTGACCCCCGGCGTTGGTTGCTTTTCTTCTGGGCGTGTGGGGTCGAGCACCCTGCACGTTGCGTGTCTTGCACGGTGAGTCGTCACTGAAAGGAGACGTCGCAGGGTCTGAGGCTTTGGTGAATCGTGGGTCCAGCACAGGTTGAAACCGACCATCTTCGGTCGCAGCCACTGGGCGGCTCAATGGAAGCTTTGGAACCAATCTCACTGGCTCAGGCTGAGGTTGGGAAACCTCGGGGTTCGGAGATGTCGATGCATCTGCCTTGGTGGGTGTAGGTACTGGTGGTCTCTGGAGAGCTCGTGCCTCTACCAGGCCCAGCTCCACCAGTTTGGCTTCGAGTTCAGCTTGTAGCTTCTTCGGATTTCTCATTTCCAGAAGGGTCTGAGAACTTGGAAGATCCTCCGGCTGGATCCAAAGAGCGCATGAAAGACGAGCTTGCCGCACCTTTAGGTCCTTCAATTCTGCCTCTAGGGCACGTCGCCTTTCCTGGTCATTGCTCATGTCCGCAATGTGCAATTCATTGCGTCGATGTTCCATGATCTGCTTGAGCATCGCTAAATTCCTTTCCATCGACTCAGACCACTGTAGCTTTTGATACTCCTTTTTCATGTCCTTCCATTCCTTCCTGTCATCTTCCTCCATTCGATCATACTGGCGGCGTGAATAGGACGGCCCAGCAGAGAAAGAACGGGAGACGCTGCGAGCAACGGCGCTAACGCCAGACCAAATCCCATCCTGCACAGCCCTTGCGCCCTCCACTAATGGTGTGAATGCGTTAGAGATGGCGGCCGCACCATCCTCCAAAGCCGGGATTGAAGGGCTGTTGCTCTGTTGGGACTTCAAGTGCTTTAGTATATATCTTGTGCAAGTACATGTACACATATATTATAATTTAATTATTATGATTTACATCTAATATCATCTAATCATATGCATATATACATAATTATACAGCGCATACATATAGTATATATATAATATCTGTACTGTATATTATATATATATGTATTATGGAATATTATGGATATAATTATGGTGTCATGTTCTCCAAAACTGTCAACTGAACCAGGGAACCATCAGCAGCTGGCGTGTAATCCCTCAGGAGATCCAGCCTGCACAGCTGTTTCGGCACTTTGTGCCAAAAGCTGTGCACCCTCTTCCAGTGAGCGCGTGTTCATGGGCCGAAGGAACGATCTGTGATGAGTGATGAGTTTCTGTCGCAGGATGAATCAGGTCCAGAGGTGATGGTACCTGGATCCCCCAAGATTCAGAAGGAGAATAATCATGAATCATATGAACAATCTACATGCTGGTTTATTTTAGCGGCATCACATGTCATAAGGTGCCAATTTCAGTACGATTCGGTATGATCTCAAATCATGTCAAATCCATGTCACCTGTCAATCTCAAAGTTATAAAGTTGCACCAGATATGGCTCCATTGCTTATAGCATCTTATAGCCTTATAGCTTGCATGCATGCTGCCTTTCGTTAGCCAATGCTGGAGCCAACCGATGCGCGAGGATTGGCCGAGCACACTCAAGCCCACTCTTCGGCCCACTCCCCTAAAATCAACGTCAGTGAAAAATGTGAAAATGGATCAGCAAACTCAGCAAACTCAGCAAACTCACAAAAATCAACTCACATCTCACATCATTGGCATCATGATTCATCGTGAATCCATATCCTTAACTCTTCTCTACGTGCTAGGAAGGAGAGATGACTGTACGTGAGAGCTGCCCCACTGCACCTTCAACACGGCATGGAGATGCATATCTCGGAGCTCCCCAGCTACCTGAAAATCGATGACCGTGCATCACGCCATCAAGGCGTTCACTCAGTAAAGCCCTCACTCTGCCTGAAACATCCAAAAATATCCAAAAATCATCAAAAATCATGATGACATTGAAATCACTGCAATCTGCTGCAAACACCTGGCAACAAGCACAGAACACATCAGAAAATGAGCTGCGGCATGCTGCTGCCTTTTGGTACCGAAACAGTTTCAATGCACTATCAGTTCCACTCATTTACTAAAAATTGGTAAAAGAATTAAAAGGCTATGAAGCGTGCGCCGCTCAAGGCCTCGGGCAAGACGTTTGTTGCAAACATCTGTGGCCCTACTGAGGTCCCTGATCTGGGCAGCTGAGTTCATCCCATGGTCGCCATGGCCGCTGCTCCGCTTGGCGAAGGGTCCCAACATGTCCCAACGGTCCAACGTTTCATGTCAAGTGTTTGGAGGCTTCGCGATGCGACAGGCGCGCAAGATCATCCCCATGCTTCACCAAGAACTGGCGGACCCACTCGGGGTCATAGTGGGCATGCTGCCGCAAGGCCCAGCCAATGGCCTTCTGAACAAAGAAATCCGGATGCTTGCGATTCTGCAAAATGTAGCGTGTCCTTATCTATGGATTTTACCAAATGTATCATGATTCTACCAAATGCATCCAAATGTGGGGAAAAATAACGGCAAAACCGGAAAACGTGATCGAGACTCTCTCGTCATGTTGCTCCTGAAGCCAGCTACAGCACCAAGGAAAGGTACTGGGATTGAAACTGCATTGGGACGACACCATTGCCCGGTTGCAAAATGCTACAAAAACATCATCAAAAATGTGAACAATATCGAGAATCGAAAACATCCAAAAACTACCTACCCAGCATCAGCCGTGAAAGATCCGCTTTACCCTTTAGCTTCATCTGGCAGAGGATGGCAGTGCGCCGGAGCCAAAGGTTCTCTGAAATGGACCAGCAATCCATGGTCTTGAGAACTTCTTCACACGGCTGTCCATTTCCACATTTCAGAAGGTACGGTGACATGGAGGAAGCGGCAAAGATGTCCACTGTGTCCCACCAACTGTTGGTCTCAACCCCCAGTTTCACCACGCTCAGGAATTTCGGAGTTACCGGCCCTGATCGCATGAGCGATGCACAAAACTCGGCACCAACATAGTGCATCTCCCTTTCTTTACATGCATAGAGTGCACACAGCACAGCTCGAGCCAAGTTCTCTGGGATCTTCTGAATTCCATGATCCTTTCGCCAATGCTGGATAACACTTGTGGCAGATTGTCGGCGCTGAGGTGCCTTCAAGCCATAGAAAGGATGCTTGTTTTTCAGATATTTGGACATCTGCTCAGCAATCTTTGGCTTTCTCTGGCTCTCAAACTTCTGCCTCAGTCGTTCCTTCAAATCCAGCGCCAAAGCGGACGGACCCGAAGCACTCGCCGCCGCAGGACGCTTCATGAGCGGCATTCTGAAGGGATCAGCGGGAGAAACAAAGGATCTGTTTGGGACTCAGTGCAGCTGAGCTGATCCAAACTTCAGGGGTCTTCAGGTTGAGGCTGGCGGAGTTTCACAGGCCCCGATGAAGAGAAATCATAGACTGGATCACTGGCGAATGTACCAGTAATCCAAGGCAGCAAGCCAAACCGTCTACCAACCAGCGGAAATATGGAATATGTCATATGTCGCCACTATACTCCACTATATTGAGATGGGCCAACACCAGTTGTGAATTGCCTACTAGTACATGTGGTACAATGTCTTGGAGGATGAACATTCATTTACCACCTATTTGATTTTCACTAGGGTGCCAGGGGTTTAACCCATAATTACCTAGTAATATACACCATGAATTGTGAAGGATCCTCGTCCACTGCTTGTGAGACAGCAGGCCCTCCCAAAGTCGCCTTGCGGTAGTGCTCCACATCGCTGTCCCGCTCATGGAAGGTCCAGTTAAATTCCACCTAAGATCTCGGAAATTGACGGGTTGGAGTACTGAAGCTTGGTCAAATTTGAGGCTGAACCAATCAAGCCTAAACTTCCATTGCCTTTTCTTCCATTGCCTTTTCTCCCATTGCCTTTTCTCCATGTACATACTTGAAATTGTTTTAGGATCAAAGTCATCAAAACTCATCAAAATTGCACAAAATGGCCAGTTGATGCTAGCGCTGCTAGCTGTGTGATTGAGTGCCTGTTGGGTTCCTGGATTTTGAGCCACTGGTCATCTTATCATTCTTATCTCCTGGCATCTCCGGCTCCCCAGGTGCCCTATGGTGCCCTGACCACATCGTAGTGCCGCGCGAAATCTTTGGGGTGCAGGCCACACCAACCCGATGTTCCCACAAAGAGCCGGCCCATGGTCACGGAGAGACTTGAAGGCTCTGACTGTCCAAAATGCATGCAGAAATCAGACATCTCTCTGTGTTTTTGCTGTGGGCGTACCGGTGTGTGTGACTTTTATGGACCGCACATGTGAACGCAGAGAATTGCAGAAAGACATGAACTAGCTGTCATCCAAGAGCAGTTCACAAAAGACAGGCAGTCTTGTGGCTGATCCTCAGCTTCTACCATGACAGTTTCAGATTGACATGACTATCATGACACGAAGCTTGATCTGGGGCTGGAGTACAGCACAAGAGAGTCACAGCAGCCACAACCAACAAACGTTACAACCATACGCGTGGGTCAAGGTGAGGCCATGGTTTCTGAATTATTTCAGCATAACTCAGCCAACCTTGACACTTCAGCTGGGTAGGTTTGCAAACAATCAAGTCCGAATGTTTCTTTTCGGCTTCGGCAGCAGCACACCTCATCCAACTAAGGCTACTTGAAGTGTCAAGAAGACCTGCGTCCGAGGGTGCTCACACATGCCCTTTTGGCGGTTCATCATCTTCAGTCAGGACATCTTGAATAACCTTGAGGCGAAACCCCACACACACAGAGACACGTACACATCATGAGTATGCACGTGTAATGTTCTTCTGGTACAGTATTTGTTTGACCTATGGGAACTAATGCCATGTGCATCATCAAATGCAACCTGAATGCACCATGAAACATGACATGTTGAAGATAACTACACTGCATGATATATTATTAGAGAGAAAGAGGGGAAAACAAAATCAGGAATCATCTTGTGTTTCTACAGAGTGCTGGCATGTCAGTTGCCGGAGCCAAGCGAGTCACTCAGCCAGCAGGGGCAAACTCCCAAGCACAGTCGCGATGTTCAGGCATACTGGGCCAGAGTTGCAGCGCATTGCCTCACAGCTCTGCAATCAGTTGGTCGTCGGAAAAAGTTGGGCACCCCAATTTCAACAATATCTCAAACAAAGAATCCGATGGTGCATCATCAGTTCACCAGCAAATAGCAAAACATGGTAAAAGGCTAAAAGGTACGTAAAGTGTTGTAAAGTTGCACCTTTGCTGGCTATGGCTATACTATACATTCAACATTCCATGTCCATTGCTGGGTGTCAGCCATGAGCATCTGCCTGGGACAGGTGAGACTGTCAAAGTGTTGGGGCCAGGACTCATTGCGGATTGGGATAGGGAGTAGTCTCCCAGGTGTTGACTGAGAACCGCCTGACGCTCGTTGTATGTCGTTGCACTTGGTTCAAAAATGCTCAAATGTTCAAAACAAGAGATAAGAGAAATAGAACGAATCAATAACGAAACAATGGAAACCCTGTGACTGTATTGACTGTCTTGACTGTCTTGCGCCATGTTTCAGCAAGAAGTATGTGCAGGGAGTTCACTTTTCTATTCTTCTGTGATTCAATCATTCAACACCATTCAACCACACCCAATTCTCTGAGAAAAGCACGAGGTTGGCCCAGTATTGCCTTTGTACACCATGCAGGGGTTAAGTGCAGCATCCACACAGCTCCAACAGAGTTTGCTGAACACTCGAACAGCCGAGTTGCGGATTCTCAGGATCCAATGAGACGGCCTTGCGAACTGCACGGGCCTCAGGAAAATCAAACTTGGTCAAACTTGTCACGTCTCACCACCTGACTTGGTTGTGGTTTAACTGGCGACGTCCGAGCTTGAGACACCATCATGGAGGTTCAACTTGGAAGCCTCGGGCCAATCACTCAATCACGCACCACAGGGCCATGTGGGCAGCAAAAACTGTGCAATCTGCTCACCGGCAGATTTCAACACTCTACAACACATACAAGTACTGAGGTCTCGGGCTAGGCAGCAGCCAAGGTTGTTCCATCCCGTTGCGAAGTCGGGATTCAGCCTGATGTAAGATATGAGTGATATGAGGCACTCTGTGAGAGCATGTCCAGATTGAAACCAGATGAAACCAGTACAGGCAGAACAGCAGCAGGCAGAACCCAGAAGCAGCAGGCGGAATCCAAAAGCAGCAGCTGCCGCAGCAGCAGCAGGAAGAATCCAACAAGACAAGAGTAAGAACGGTACTGCCGAAGCACTAGTTCACAACCCGAAAGCAGCATCTGGCATTGACAAGTATTGAAGTATAGGACGGTAAATCGCCATGTTTGACATGTAAAGACAACGCAATCAAGGAAAAACAGGTAATGATTGCAACTGACAAGATTCTTGCGATATGTTTTCCACAAGCTAAACGCAAGTTGGAGCGACTTTCCTGCATTGACTTCCCTATAAGGGGTTTGAGAGTATGATACTGTACCAGTGCGCATCGCAGCATAGCTCGTTCTGATACTTTCTCTGGGACAGTGGCGCGATCAGATGCACCTAGTGGTTGCGCGCCCTTTTTGCGCACACAGTCCAATTCTAAGAGCAAGGCTGCACAGAGATCCGGAGCCTGACCGGTCGTGGCTGCTCTTTTGCAGGAACTGTGTTGTCTGGCTGTTAAACACATGTTTCATGGTCAAATTCCACTCTGCGGCCTGGTCTCTGCTTGCTCAACTTTCCTCAGCAGTGGAGTTATCCAGATTCATGAGGCACTGAACAAACTCGGAGAGAATTCTCAGCAAAGCCCACAGCACATGACTCTCTCTTGCCTCAGAATGAATTAAATACAGTATTTCAGCTGAAAGGCCCATTTTGGAACATCGCTAAAGCTAGGTCGTGGAAGACCTGCCATGAGGACTTCAAAATACGTCAAATATCTTCAAAAACTCACAATCACTCACATGTATTCATGATGAGGCACACAGCCGCACACAATGTGTGCGTCGTCCAAAACTATGGTTGTAGAATGTGGCAGCGACGCGGGAAGTATCAGTCAGTATCAGTCACAGTTTTTTTTCCAAAAGCCGAGCCGAAAAAATAATGCAATCAAATATATGGTGCCTGATGGTGCCTGGTACCTCTTAGAAAGGTTCTCGACTTTGCGAGGCATTGGCCAAGTATGGCCAAGTTCAATCCAGATCAAACTGAACCCTTTGGGTCTTCAATTGGGTCCATTTGCCTTCGCCTCCTTCGCTTGGTGGCAGAGCAGCGCTTTGCATGCTTTCCTCGGACGAAACCAACAACTCCTGAGCCTCGAGACAGATTGCTTCAGCTGCTTCCTTTCCATCATCATCCACCAGAACACCTGAAGCTTCGGCATCTTGGAGCAATGGAATATCAGAGATATCAGGAGCCGCCAGTGGAGCAGGCAAGCCTAATTCCTCCAAACGTGCCCGCGATCGATCTTCATCTCGGTGTACCCAGCCGTAGACCTGTTGGACTGCTGCCTGGCATGTGGGTCACATGGGTCTTGAAATGGCACATGTTCATTTTAAGGATCCAAGATGAGCCTGGAAGCCCCAAAATAAACTCAGACTGTTGGGCTCACAAGATGTTTTTCATTGTTTTTCAATGTTTTTCGTGCATATCTCTGCACAATGTGTCACAGGCCTGTTCCATCTAAAATAACATTCCATCAAATACCCTAATATCTAATCTCATCTTAAATTTCGACAGATTCTACCAGACTGGTTCATCAATCTGAAACTGCCGGATCAGGTTGGATGCAACATGATATAATTACATGATGCAACTGAACGTTCCAACTGATGCCGACTCCCACCTTGGCAGCTGGAGGCAAAGCAACAAAGGCTTCAGCTGGAATGAGGTCCTCCAGCATGGTGCAGTGGGATGCTGCTGCTTTGGCGGCACGTTCAGCGGCACAGCCACCGAAACGCTTGTTGTCAGCGCGGTAGCAATAGGTCATACACTTCAGGATGTGAGCTCCTGAGTTTCGAGCCTGAACATTCAAGCACACATCTTCAAACAAACGAAGCTGAGGAACATATTCGACCTGATGCTGAAACAGCTGCACCAGGTTTAAGAGGACCACCTTGAAGACTGAAGTGCTGTCCAAAGACCATTGTGCGGACTTCATGGGAGCCGTGCCATCATCGCGCAGGAATCCACAAATGGCGTAGTTGGCTTTCGCCGCCTTCTGCACCGTCAGCAGCGCCTTGGCAAACATGGCTCCTGCCCCACAGCGCTCAGTGCGTCGTCCTAAGGGCCGTGACAAGGGTGGCTTCGTGGTAATCAGAGACACAGGGCCGGCCACCTGTGAACAGCGTTCCTGGATGCGCTGCTGCTCTTCTTCCAAGCTCTGCTCAGAGAGCTGCTCCAAGCTGTAGAAACTTGTGATGCTGTCATCGATCAACCAGCAGTATTGCATGTGTTGCAATGGTCCAAACTCTCCTGAGCCGATCTCTGCCTCTGCTTTGAAACATGTGCAAAGCTTTTGCACGCACCACCGGGCGAAGGAAGGACCCATATCATTCTCCGGTAGCACAATGAGTGGCATCTCTGGCCATGCTTCACGGTATGCTGATGCTTCCGACGGTTCAACAATAGCTATCACAAGAGCATTTGGGCTTTCAGCTTCTGAACTAATTTCTGCATCAAATGCTTCCTTTCCAAAGCAATGCTCAGCTCTCCAGTTCAGATGCGCGTCCTTTGCACGACCTTTGCTGGGAATGAAAACTGGGTATGGACTTTCTGCCACCCAAGCATTCTCCTGGCTGACCTGACCACGCTGTCCAAACCACCAGCACCAAGAGAAGAGGCACTCGGCCGAGCTCTCCGTACACCACAAACTCAGGCGGAGGCTACCGCTCGAAGCATCTGCACGTCGGTAAGTGACGGGCTGTCCTCCTGGTCCTTTCCGGCGGTCCCAAGGCACTAAGATCCATTTGTCCACTGCCACACCAGTGCTTTCGGAAGGCGTTTGCATGGACTTCCGGTATTTGTCCTGTTTAAACATGCCCATGGTATGAAGGTACCGCCCTTCAGCAATCTTTTGTTTCATATTTCTCGTGCGCTGAATTCCCAACAACTTTGCATTGATCTTCCCATAGCGAGGGGAAACATGCAACATCTTAAGCCCGCGTTTGCCTGCGGGTTCCACCCTCTGCCGCCTCATTTTTTTTAATTGAAGACGGAGTGATCGTTGTGACCGCGACTTCACCACAGCACCTTGCGCGGTGCTTTGAGCCAAACCCTGAAGTGCTTGCTTTGAGTTCTCCCGGCGTAGGCTCAGAGGCGCCAATCGCTTCTTTCTGGGCCGTGGGGAGCCACACTCGTGTTCCAAGAGTGCCAACTGCTCATCCAATTCAAACAAAGACGTCTCCAAGTCATCCACCTCTTTACTGATCGAGTGCCAGTAACGTTGCTCAGCACGCTGAGGACCGGCAAAATCCACCAATTTGGTGTCCATGGCTCAAGGGAAAGGACATGATTGGATGGCGTGGCCAATGTTTGCTCATTGTGGAATCCTGCCGGCATCTCCAAATTGATGATACTATGCGTTTTGTTGTCAAGTTTGGTGTGGATGCTGAGCGTTGGTTTTTGTATGGTTCTGCTTCCGCTGGTCATGGGGGAAGCCTTATTTCTGTCATATTTTATTTGTCTTTGCGAATGGATCAACGTATCAATATCGAGATATATCGAATCACCGAGCAGATGCAAACAAGCAGAGCAAGACAATTGAAGAGTCCCTGACCCCACTGTCAAGACTATTGAAGATCAAAATGGATTGGATTTGGCAGCCCGAAGCCTCTTCATCACTTTCAAGGCAACAAACATGCTCAAATGCCCGTGACACCCGGCGTCTGTGTGCATAATCTTCCAAAAATCTTCCAAACAAGCATAAACAGTATATGTGCAAACCGAATAAGTCTGGATCCGTCTCAAACATCCCTAAACATCCTCTAACAGCATTGAACAACTTACTACAAAGATGTTGATTCTTGGTGATTCCCTCCTAGACTGGAAAATATGAACGGGCCCCTACTTTATCAGACAGACAGACATACCTTCCGTAATCAGTTGTGCTTGCAGCCTCCTCATCCCTCACCATCAGGCTTGCTCCAAATTTGTCAATGGCGGCAGCGAGCCACTTCTCCTCATGTCGCACCAAGATTACACGACTAGGGGTTGCAATCATCATGATACTCCTTGCCTTTCATAATGCTGGTCTGAAGCACTTTGCATCTCAAAGCGGGATGCTAAGTGCTATTCTGCTGATTCGAACCGATTGCGCAGGATCTCAATTTGCCCAATTCGATAGAATGGCCTGGCAGCAGAGAGAAGCTGTTTCTATGCAAGTCTGTCAAAGGGAAAACAACGTGTCTGGATGGAAGCCAGTTCCCACAATATCTGATTCATCTCTTGCGTGGGGCTCCCGGCAGTGAGCTCAAAGGATCTGCCCATGCACATCGCACCAATGCATCCACCGCAGCATCCCACTCCTGGAGATGAAGCGCTGCTTCTGTATCAAAAGATATCAAAAGGAAATCCAGTCAGATCTGAAAGAATGCAAATGTAGCAGCGCCATAAGAAATGATGAATGAATGTCAGAGTTCCTTTCCATATAGCGCTTTTATGCGCTTTTCTTGTACTGGGGTGTTACCGTGCAGTTGTGGTGCAAGTTCTCTTTTGCCATTGTGGGAGGGTATGCGATCCGTAGGCCTCACTGCAGGGCACTGCAGGGCACTGCAGGGTACTGAACTACTCTGTCTCCTGCATCTGCATGTAAGTGATGCCCAGATTGAACTGGCCGGAATCGCACAAAGTAACATCACCAAGTTATGGGGTTAGGATCTTGACCAAATTTTTAACATGGGCCACAGGATGGCTCGATCAGGATTTGTTGAAAATTGTATGGTTCACAATACCCGGCTGCGTTTTAGGAGCTGAAACTCACCAAAGCAGGTGATTGGTGAGATGCTGGATTCATGTGAAGCCAGTTTCATCAGGGGATGATGTTCCAGCGCCACATGAAGGTCATGGATCTAGCCTGTGTCTTGGAGGAGTTTGGCTGCCGCGCCCCATCTTTGATGAAGAGCGTTTCAGACTTAGCAAGTCTAGGAATGGCAAAACGATATCTTCACAAGTCATCTGATCGGTAGATAACTGAACATGCCAGTCGGATCGAAATGGCTGGAAAAGATGCTGGAAATGCCTCCCACATTGAACTGACTGCAACACGGTGCTACACGGTGCTGAGCCACCCCACGGATTCCCAGTCCCAGACACGGACCCAGGTTCGAACTGAGAGGGCTGCCATCCCAGACGACACCTCATAGTCTCTCAAGTGCCTGTTTCTAACATCTGGACTGTGTGAATTATAAAACTGATGTCTATACATGTTTAAATTTAAATATATGTTAATTATAGCTAAAGTATGTAAAATTAAATATGTTAAAGATGTTAAAATATGTTAAAGTATGTTGAAGTATTTATATTCATTGAATATCCAACATTCTCCTTAAGCCCTGATCAATTCAGCCCTTGAGCGCCCAACAAACAGGAGAACTTTGAAGGCTCGTCGCATCGCCTGAGCGAATGGTCACCGAGTCACCGAGGGGTCGGCCTGGGTCCATTTGGTGCCCACCTCAGGGCGACCACTTCCGATGCCCCAGCTGTGAATCTCCTGGGCGACCAAAGATACCAAAGGTATCCAAAGGTAAGATCCTACCCAGGAGGATCCAGGAGGTAACATTATATTAACCATCATTAACATGCACATCTTGTTTCCAAAGATATCTAAAGTCCAAAGAAATCAGGGACTCATTCAAGGAGTGACATGTGAAACATTGTATTAAAGATGCTTGTTGCCATATCCAGATTGTCAGCAAATTTTGGCCGCAAGATCTCCTTGCCACGTTGAATCTTGGTTGGTTCTAGGCCTCAGCCATTTGTGTCATTGTCACAGTCTGTCATGAGCTCTCCTGCGGTAGTCTATATACATCAGTCTACCTTTTCACAAGAATCATTCAAAATCATCCAAGATATCGAGAACTCAGAGCTGGACGGTGAGGAATAGGAGGTTTGTTGAGTGTGCCCTGCAAATACGCATGTAGGACCTGAAGAGCGAAAAAGAAAAACTGGCTCACCTAACTCCAAATCACCAAAGCTGTTGTGACGGGCACCTCCTTATGGCAGGCCATGTTGAACAGCAAACGCTGAACATGACTAGGAACGCTAGAGCAATGAAGAGGCGTTCCACGGAAACATGACTCCCCAGCACACCAGCCCGACCCAAGCTGCAAAATCACAAGAGAAGCTGAGAGCCCAGCAACCACAACGGCCAAACAGTAACCAGCCGAAGGAACATACATCAGCCGTTCTCCAACCACCTGGACTCAACAGTTTGCCATCCCCAATGCGTCTCTTCCAAGCATCCTCAGGACAGGACAGTCCCAACAGGGAACAGAATATTGCCTGGCCAAAGCGCTTTCATTCCACTGCTCTTTAACGCCCCTTACAACCTGCATCAACCCTGCATCAACCTGCATCAATGTACCTGCCATGATTCAAACAAGTTCGGTCGCCACTGCCATCGGGCTCAAAACTCAGAGGAGCGGCTGGCAGGCAAGAAGGACACAGCCTGGCGGTATGCGAGGCATCGAAGAAGAGGCTGGCCAAATGATCCAGGGCGTCACTAGACGAAAGGAAGGGATGAGAAGCACATGCAACTCCTTTCAAGCTCAAAGTCAGAACAAGTCAATGTGATTCGATGTGTATTTTACTATATTTTACTGCTACCCAATGCCGCACCAGAAGTGCCATAGCGATGAGCCCAGATCGCCGGTGTCGTGCAGGCAGCTGCCTCAATAACGCAAAGCAGTCTGATTTGAAATTGGCAAATTCAATGATATTGAACGAGTCGTAGCTGGCTTGCTGGGTGCAATTTCAATTCCAACTTTTCAAACCTATGCTACATACATCTGGCTAGTCTGCTTCTGAAGTGGGGATGCGAACATTGTTGCGATATGTTTGCTAGAAGTCTAAACCATGTTAACTGTATACCCTTGAAATACCTGGAGACGGAGTGACAGCCCAGCGACATCACAAAGCTCAGAGATGCCATAAAACCAACATAGGCTGAAAGTGGCAGCATCATGCGGCAGTCAAAGAAATCCCGCACCTGAGAGAGCAGTCTGAATCAATGATGCCAGGGTTGTTCAAAATAGGATACTAAAAATCTCATGGTTTAGCTCCAAATCTTCTTCATTCGAATGGCACTTTGGGATCTTTTGGGTGCATTCAATTATTCACACACGCATATACATATATATATATATATATATACACATACTGCATATATATATATAGTTATATATTATAATTATATATATATAAGATTATAATAGATTATATAAGTACCTCACGATGAAAGGACCAAAAAGCTGATTGAACATCTCTGGAGGCTGGGCGTCTGGCCATCGGGATAGCATCCATGGAATAGTCATAGCCTCATCCCATGTGATCACTGCCCTGCCGATTCGATGCCGGTGGGGCTCCAGGAACATCCACGAATTTCCCTAAGCCTGAGATGAGGGCAAAGAAACTGGGGCCACACCAAGAGCCTTGTGACGACGTGAACGCTGCTGGACGTACGTGGAATACCATGGAATACCCCCTCGGGAAAAAGATCAGTGGCTGTACACCGTCTACAGAGTCTACATTGTGGCGTTGGGCCCCCCCAGATTGTGATGGACTTCATTACATTTAGATAATTTAAAGATCCTTTAGTTCAAGTTGTTGCAAAATGATGCAAAAAGCTTTGGATCCAGACCGCATGTAGACGCCATGCAGGAATGAATAGGACAGAATCCTGGCCTGCAATCCATTGCAATCCAATAGTGATGCTATTTTGTTCCAACCGCATCTCGTTGGCTTCATCTGCGACGGTGTCACTGCCTTTCGGTCGGACTCAAAGCTGATCGGATTGTCTTGTGGTGACCTGCTCATTGGGGATAGGCATCGAGACCATTGAGATGGAGATGGTTTGGGTCCAGGTTCAAAGCACTCTGCATTGCTTGCAATTTATCAGAAAAGAAACGCAACACCCAAGCAGCCCATCTGTTCATCCCATCTTCCAGGATCCCCTGCATGTTTAGCGAGGTTCCTCCAGTGTGACGATAGCGGGCCACAAACACAAGGAATGTACCTCAGCAGGCTCGCTATGGGAGGTTGTTAGTAGCTGCTGGACAGACACTCCCTCGTAATCATTGGAGAGTTTTTCCTGTACACATGACCCATAACTTCTTCGAGTTCCTTGCTGGCAATCAGCAGGCCAGCGCGCAGCCTCAAGACTGGATGATTGGGACCCAGCAGTGTCACATCTACAGCCGCAACAGATCGTAATAGCTGTTTTCAGCTGACTTGGCATTAACAATTTATCTCATTTTATCTCATGCGCACATGCTACAAATATAGTTTTGATTCGTTTTGATTATATAGTTTTGGCATGTTTGGGCCATGTTCACCACTTGAACGTTGCGAGCAAGTTGTTTGACTCAAATAAATGCTATAATAAATGATATAATAAATGTTATTCCATGTTATGCCACTTTCCTGCAGTCCCAGATGTCCCAGATGTCCCAGATGTCCCAGATGTCCCAGATGTCCCAGATGTCCCAGCCTAAGGCGACGGATGACCCCTCGGCCAGAAGAGGCGATTGATATCGGGTCACGGCGGTCACAGCACAGCTTAGATGCTGACGCTTGGAGAGCCGTTCTTTCTGACACCGAGCCATGGCCTGGAGATCTGGAGACATCGACCATGGCTGTGTTTGGTTTCAGGTTTTTACCGGTTTTTACCGGTTTTACCCCTGTCATAATCTGTCATATCTATTCATATCTATCATGACTGCCAAAGTGGGAACACCTCCTTGAAACACCTTGCTTAGCATCTTTTCCCTGTTAACCTCAACTGCACTCGGAGGATATTGTAGCCGCATGACTATTGTTTCAAGGTTGAACTTCTTTGGGCCTGTGCAGCCAGGAAGTCCAACAACTCCATGCCCATAGGGATCGAAAAGAGGGTGAAGCCGGATTCCTTGCAAAGGCCACTAGCCTCAGCTGCATGCGTCACAGCAGTAAAACTATACCAAGTCCTTCAACTCCACTCATTGTAGCCGTGACGTAGCATATATGTAGCCCCTAGCCATCCTAGCCGTCCTAGCCCTAAGTTGCCCACAATGATCAGCAACACTGGGAAGATCATCCACAGCGGATTGTGCGTAGTACCTGCAACCAATTCATGTCAGATTCCAAGAGTTCAAATCAAAACTAACTGGGCCTGTCAGCATCGTCATCGTCATTGTCTGACTTGGCTTTAAACATCTTTGAACATGGGCGCAGACTATGGGCGCAATACATCTCCAAAATCTGAGTGACATTCTCCCACCATAATTACGCCATCAATCGACATCATCATTCTAGCTCAGTAATTCAAACAGACAGATGAAGTTTGCTCTTCCAAGTTTCTACCACAGCAGTTAAGACATTTTCGACTGCATACCAGGGACATAACTGACATAGCCAAAGGAAATAGAACTATACTCATGCACGAAAACCTTGACATTTTCCACCATTGGCCCAGGATGGCACCACTCCCCGGCACCGCCACAGCTGCATCGAAGGGGCGACTTCGCAAGGTGGGCCAGAGTGGCCTACAGGCTGGAAACTGTTTTGCCAGGGATTAGAGTGGATCACCTCATGCAAACAATCGCTCATCGCTAACAAGCTCCAGCTTGAAACAATGCATGTTCAAATCTCAAAAAACATAGAACACAACTCTAGAAATCAAGCCAACTGGGAGCCAATACATCAAGTATATATGACATGCATATACCGGGTACTGTCTTTGCGCAAGTAGCATCATATGCCATATGCATTACCGCACCACCTTGACCGAGCCGCCTCAAAGCGGCGGGAGGACTAAAGCTGGCAGCATAGGCATTTATGGCCTGGATGTGGGCTAACGGGTGGTTCAAAAATATCTGAAATAATGTCTGAGGTGATGAAGGATGCAAGAATTAGGACTACGGCCATTTATAATTAATGCATAGCCAGGAAGAATGATGGGATCGATAAGGATGGGATGTGATGGTTGGTTGGCAAATGATTGCAAGACATGGCAGGACTACAATGGGATCAGAATTCACGACCAACATGGACCAACATGGGCCAACCAGCGTCTAACTTCATCAGTTTGAAAGCTTCAGTCAGGATACCAAAAGACCCAGCAGGCACGCCAAGATGTCCTGAGAGGAACAGGTTGCCAGTCATCTTACCATATCACCACTTGGCCCATTGGGCGCGCCATGGTGCGCCTTTGCTGCACATGCCAGGGCTCTGACAGCACGGCACACCAGGTAGAGGACCTAGACGCACTTATTGATTGATGCAACGTCATCTACTTAGAACTGTATGTCAAAGCACGCCCAAACCATTCAGCTGCATATCTACTTGCACAATATGCCAGCGCACCAGAATTGCACCATATGCGTGAAAAAAGAATTCTCACTCACAAACATATATATATGTATGTATACATGTGTATGTATACATGTGTATGTATGCATGTATGCATGTATGCATGGATGTATGTATGCATGTATGCATGCATGCATGTATGCATGTATGCATGCATGCATGCATGGATGTATGTATGTATGTATGTATCTATGTGTGTACCTACGTATATATATATATATGTGTGTGTATGTGTATAAATATGTATATATATATATATATGTATAAATATATATATATATGTATATATATATGTATAAATATACATATATATGTATATATACATACATACATACATACATACATACATGCATGCATACATACATACATACATACACATATACATATACATATACATATACATATACATATGCAAATACATATATATAATATATATATATATAATAAATTACGTTATATTTTCTATAATCATGTTATATTATATTATATTATTATATTATATTATATTATGTTATATTATATTATACTATATTATGTCGGGATACCACATTCTTACAGCAAATTGTCAATCACCAAAAAATCAAAGCACACTTTGACCACTCTGGATAACACTACCCCTGATCGATCATGGGTACTTCGTGGCAAATCATACTAGTACAATTGTAATAAAATAGTGATCAAGTCAGTATTAGCTAGATTAAAACTTAGTTGGTGAAAAAAAACATGGAAACTCCATGGCTGATCACTGTTGAATTCGCGGCTTATCAGTTGATAATAGCAATGACCTACAATAACCACAATAACCAGCCACAATGGTTGATAGGCGATTATGGAAGCAGCTGCTGACCAAGAAATCTGTTGGAGCTGCCCACTGTCAGCGCACCATGTTTGATTTTTGTGAGTTCATCACAATGCTCGAACCAAAGGTTAAAAAAAGAGATACTGAGAAAGCTAAGTTTTTGCCTAGGCGTTTTTTGGTAGTTGGAGGCGATGGCTTTCAATGGAAGAAGGTTTAAAAAAGGGAAACTGAGAAAGTTAAGTCTTTGCCTAGGCGTTGAGTTGCGGGCGATGGCTTTCAATGGAAGACTCAGAAAGTTAAGTTCTTGCCCAGGCGTTTTTTGGTAGTTGCGAGCAATGGCTTTCAATGGAAGAAGATTAAAAAAAGAAGTACTGAGATAGTTAAGTTTTTGCCTAAGATTTTTTTGGTAGTCAACACGCAGAGCGGCAGAGCTTGTGTGCGAACATTGCAGCGGCAATCGAATGTTTGGGATTGAAATGAGTCAGCAGTTTTTTTTGTCAAATGATGGTGGTTTCTACAGGTTTCCAAAACCGATTAAAAACTACAATACCCATTTTAAAGCAAGTTAAACCTACTAAAAACTACAGTACCCGTTTTAAAGCAAGTGCTGCCTGGTGAAGTGATGCCTGGCATCTGTTCCAAAAGTCATTCTAAACCCAGGAAGGGGTGCAAGTCGGAAAGAGATTTTGTGCTATGAAAGGGTCATTTTAAAGTAAACGAATTCCATTCTAAAGCGGCTGTGCTTGTGAACCAGAAATAGTTGCTACAAAATAAATGCACCACTTCACGCCCAAAATTCAAACATGGATATACATACAGCATGACTTAAATGTAGCAAGCATGACTTAAATTCAAGCCGAACATAGTCGCTCGAAGTCTGGAAGTTCGAATCTCCGATTCGGGCCCCGGATTCGGGGCCCGGATTCGGAGCCTAATCTCCTTAAAATACACTTGGCGGGTATATGATATGCCTAAGAGACATGATTTAAACTTAAGTTGAGTGTAGTCGCTCCAAGTTCGAACCTCTGATTCGGGCCCCGGATTCGGGCCCCGGATTCGGGCCCCGGATTCAGGGCCCGGATTCGGGGCCCGGATTCGGGGCCCGGATGGGGAGCCCAATCTCCATGAAATGGGTATATGGTAAGTGCAGCCTTGCAAACTATGCCTTAGAAATGTAGCAAGCATGGGTTAAATTCAAGTTGAGTGTAGTCGCCTGATGTTCGAAGATTCGGGCCCCGGATTCGGGGCCCGGATGGGGAGCCCAATCTCCATGAAATGGGTATATGGTAAGTGCAGCCTTGCAAACTATGCCTTAGAGATGTAACAAGCATGGTTCAAATTCAAGTTGAGTGTAGTCGCCTGATGTTCGAAGATTCGGGCCCCGGATTCGGGGCCCGGATGGGGAGCCCAATCTCCATGAAATGGGTATATGGTAAGTGCAGCCTTGCAAACTATGCCTTAGAGATGTAACAAGCATGGTTCAAATTCAAGTTGAGCGTAGTCGCCTGATGTTCGAAGATGCCCGGATGGGGAGCCCAATCTCCATGAAATGGGTATATTGTACGTGCAGCCTTGCAAACTATGCCTCAGAGATGTAACAAGCATGGTTCAAATTCAAGTTGAGTGTAGTCGCCTGATGTTCGAAGATTCGGGCCCCGGATTCGGGGCCCGGATTCGGGGCCTGGATGGGGAGCCCAATCTCCATGACATGGGTAACCTTGCAAAGTATGCCTTAGAAATGTAGCAAACATGGTTTAAATTCAAGTTGAGTGTAGTCGCCCGATTTGTTCGAAGCTTTGGTTCGGGGCCCGGATTCGGGGCCCGATTCGGAGCCCAAGCTCCACGAAACAAATGCAGGTATATACTGCTAAGATCAATTGGTATGCACAGCGTTGAACAATGCCTGTCAGGGATGTAGCAAGCAAGACATGCAAGCTCTGCGCATTTACTCGAAGTTCTAGCCTCCAATTCGGGCCCCTGTCTTGTCATTTTTCTTGGGTTCTCGACATTCTGCAGGCTAGAGATAGCAGGATCGCGTGCTTCTCGACAGAGCTCGGTTGCCTAGGATTTCCAGAAGTGTCATGTTGCGTCATCAGTCATGCGTGGTCACCGACTCTTCTGATTATCTGACCTTGGAACATGTGGGAATGCCTCCGCCGCATCCTTTGCCACTTTTGCATTTCAAACAAGGATTTTGCGCAGTCAGCTGAGATGAACACGGACCAGTAGAACCTCCCTTACTAGGGCTACATCTCCAGGAATCACGCCAAGTTAGTACTTGCGTGTTTTTCCTGGATGACTCATTGTTTGAATCACTGCCGCGTCCAACCATTGATGGCCATGGACAAGCAGGTATATAGTAAAGGTTCTCAGGCTCAGAGCTTCAGCATGTCCACCTGCCGCCAGAGCAAGACATCGAAGAGCGATGCTGCGGGCCGGAGCAAGTCAAAGAGATCATCAGAGCAGGTTGTTGCGGACACACCCGTGAAGAAGGATGATGAGCAGAAAAAAAGCTGCCCACAAAAAGCAACTTGGAGTTTTCAACCCAAACCCGCAAGAGTCCTTAGCCATGCTCTGGCCCAGCCATACGGGATGCCATATTGACGAACTGAATAATGTTGGGTATGAGGCATTTCATATTGCATACACTCTATATTCCAAAACATCTGTCAAAGTTTTGCGGTCCGCAATGCGGCCTCAGGTATGAGAGCCGAAGAAAAAATCTTAGATATCGTTTGAGTGCTGAAGACTACCAAAAGATCCAGGGCTATGATGATCTGCAGAAGCAGCTGGATGAGGCGAAGGCGCTGTTGGCCCAATGTCAGGACCCGCAAGGATTGGTGAAGAGTTTGCAGGAATCCGCTGAGCGCATACGGCTTCTCGAAAAAGAGAATGTGGACTTGTCTCGGATTTTGACAAACTATGTCTCGAACCCTGCTATGCTTCCTTGCAGAGCTGCAGATGCCTCAATCAAAAGGGAGGTTCTAGTCAAGAGGGAGGTTCCATGATAGACTGTGCAGGGCGTCCAGGAGGTGTTCATTTGGGGTGTCCTGCATCATTTTCGGCAAGTCAGGACAGGGGCCGTACACCAGTGACCTTGGACAACAGAGCTTCCGAAGACCTGTTAGGGGTGGAAAAAAAGATATGCCTTCCATTGCCTTCCATTACACTAACTTGGTCGAAGCAATCAGAATAACTGCAACATGCGTTTGTTGGGCTGGTTCATGAGATCTTGAATTCTTTGCAGTCACGGCTGCGCATTTCTTCTTTGATTTTTTGCTGGTTGTCTGTAATGCAATTTCCTTGGCAGCACATCCAGGTTGGTGAGCCTTCCGTGACTATGGGATGGAAAACCTGTGACAAGAAGGTGCTGACCTTCTGGTTTCCATGGTATTCTGTGGCCTGAAGCCTCTTAAGTATGATGAGACTCACTGTAGAACATTGTATATATTGTTCCAAATATTTGCCTGAACGGACCCCTTTTTTGCCAGCTGTATCTGATACAGCTGGTTGAAAGCCCCACTTGTAGAGCCATGTTGGGCCATGTTGAGGCCTATATTGGCAGGATGATGCCTCTACGGACCCCTTTTTTGCCAGCTGTATCTGATACAGCTGGTTGAAAGCCCCACTTGTAGAGCCAACTTAGGCCATGTTGAGGCCTAAATTGGTCTTGGGCTCATCTTGGGTCCATGTTGGGCCCATGTTGGACGTTTGGAGGCCTTTGTTGGAGACAACCGTCGCTTGGGTCGGGAAAACAGTTACTTGAAGTATTCGACTTTGGTTGTACAATCGCTTGTGTTTTAGCTTCATCCCATGATATTCTCATGCATGTTGGTAGTGAGGCTGCGTTTGCAGTTTGCTCTGGTTTTTCCGCACCTGCCAGGTGACAGTTGTTATAGATTTTGTTAGAGTAGTCCGCTTCCCGCCTCTTTTTCTCCTTCTCCTTGCTTCTTCGCCAGCTCTCAATCACAGTGGGCGCACCGGCGGACCTCAACCACGAGCTTCGGATCACGTGGGCACCAGCGGGCCTCCACCGCGACCCCGACCGCCAGTGGGCAGTGCTGGGCCTCCACTGCCAAACACGTTGCCAGAATGTATCTAAGATAAAATGTCAGAACATATGCCACATCAAAGGCCAAAATATATGTCAGATCCCACACCCGAAAAACAATGCCACAATACATGCCAGGTAAAAGGCCAGGTAAAAGCTCCTGTCTTTTCGGGAACAAGTTCACCAACTGTAATTTCAAACCGGGAACCCTTGTGAGCCTGTGAATTGAATTCATGTCAGTATTTCAGGATCGCGCTTCTGGGGAGGGCTGCCTGGCAGAATTTGCGATCCCCAACCAGATCCGGGATCGCGCTTCTGGGGAGGGCTGCCTGGCAGAATTTGCGATCCCCAACCAGATCCGGGATCGCGTTGCCTATTTGAAATTATAAAGGGGTTCATTTTCTAACAAAACAGAATGCTTCTGGGGAGGGCTGCCTGGCAGAATTTGCGATCCCCAACCAGATCCGGGATCGCGCTTCTGGGGAGGGCTGCCTGGCAGAATTTGCGATCCCCAACCAGATCCGGGATCGCGCCATGCTTCTTCAATCAATAGGCAGAAATCAGGGCTTGGATTATGTTTTTTTGGAAAAAAACAGCTCTACAATCATGTATAGGTAGTGCGATCCCGGATCTGGTTGGGGATCGCAGATTCTGGCAGCCTGCCTGGCCGAAATCTGCGATCCCCAACCAGATCCGGGATCGCGCCATGCTTCTTCAATCAATAGGCAGAAATCAGGGCTTGGATTATGTTTTTTTTGGAAAAAAACAGCTCTACAATCATGTATAGGTAGTGCGATCGCGGATCTGGTTGGGGATCGCAAATTCTGCCAGGCAGCCCTCCCCAGAAGCGCGATCCCGGATCTGGTTGGGGATCGCAAATTCTGCCAGGCAGCCCTCCCCAGAAGCATTCTGTTTTGTTAGAAAATGAACCCCTTTATAATTTCAAATAGGCAACGCGATCCCGGATCTGGTTGGGGATCGCAAATTCTGCCAGGCAGCCCTCCCCAGAAGCGCGATCCCGGATCTGGTTGGGGATCGCAAATTCTGCCAGGCAGCCCTCCCCAGAAGGGCGATCCTGAAATACTGACATGAATTCAATTCACAGGCTCACAAGGGTTCCCGGTTTGAAATTACAGTTGGTGAACTTGTTCCCGAAAAGACAGGAGCTTTTACCTGGCCTTTTACCTGGCATGTATTGTGGCATTGTTTTTCGGGTGTGGGATCTGACATATATTTTGGCCTTTGATGTGGCATATGTTCTGACATTTTATCTTAGATACATTCTGGCAACGTGTTTGGCAGTGGAGGCCCAGCACTGCCCACTGGCGGTCGGGGTCGCGGTGGAGGCCCGCTGGTGCCCACGTGATCCGAAGCTCGTGGTTGAGGTCCGCCGGTGCGCCCACTGTGATTGAGAGCTGGCGAAGAAGCAAGGAGAAGGAGAAAAAGAGGCGGGAAGCGGACTACTCTAACAAAATCTATAACAACTGTCACCTGGCAGGTGCGGAAAAACCAGAGCAAACTGCAAACGCAGCCTCACTACCAACATGCATGAGAATATCATGGGATGAAGCTAAAACACAAGCGATTGTACAACCAAAGTCGAATACTTCAAGTAACTGTTTTCCCGACCCAAGCGACGGTTGTCTCCAACAAAGGCCTCCAAACGTCCAACATGGGCCCAACATGGACCCAAGATGAGCCCAAGACCAATTTAGGCCTCAACATGGCCTAAGTTGGCTCTACAAGTGGGGCTTTCAACCAGCTGTATCAGATACAGCTGGCAAAAAAGGGGTCCGTAGAGGCATCATCCTGCCAATTTAGGCCTCAACATGGCCCAAGTTGGCTCTACAAGTGGGGCTTTCAACCAGCTGTATCAGATACAGCTGGCAAAAAAGGGGTCCGTAGAGGCATCATCCTGCCAATATAGGCCTCAACATGGCCCAACATGGCTCTACAAGTGGGGCTTTCAACCAGCTGTATCAGATACAGCTGGCAAAAAAGGGGTCCGTTCAGGCAAATATTTGGAACAATATATACAATGTTCTACAGTGAGTCTCATCATACTTAAGAGGCTTCAGGCCACAGAATACCATGGAAACCAGAAGGTCAGCACCTTCTTGTCACAGGTTTTCCATCCCATAGTCACGGAAGGCTCACCAACCTGGATGTGCTGCCAAGGAAATTGCATTACAGACAACCAGCAAAAAATCAAAGAAGAAATGCGCAGCCGTGACTGCAAAGAATTCAAGATCTCATGAACCAGCCCAACAAACGCATGTTGCAGTTATTCTGATTGCTTCGACCAAGTTAGCGTAATGGAAGGCAATGGAAGGCATATCTTTTTTTCCACCCCTAACAGGTCTTCGGAAGCTCTGTTGTCCAAGGTCACTGGTGTACGGCCCCTGTCCTGACTTGCCGAAAATGATGCAGGACACCCCAAATGAACACCTCCTGGACGCCCTGCACAGTCTATCATGGAACCTCCCTCTTGACTAGAACCTCCCTTTTGATTGAGGCATCTGCAGCTCTGCAAGGAAGCATAGCAGGGTTCGAGACATAGTTTGTCAAAATCCGAGACAAGTCCACATTCTCTTTTTCGAGAAGCCGTATGCGCTCAGCGGATTCCTGCAAACTCTTCACCAATCCTTGCGGGTCCTGACATTGGGCCAACAGCGCCTTCGCCTCATCCAGCTGCTTCTGCAGATCATCATAGCCCTGGATCTTTTGGAAGTCTTCAGCACTCAAACGATATCTAAGATTTTTTCTTCGGCTCTCATACCTGAGGCCGCATTGCGGACCGCAAAACTTTGACAGATGTTTTGGAATATAGAGTGTATGCAATATGAAATGCCTCATACCCAACATTATTCAATTCGTCGATATGGCATCCCGTATGGCTGGGCCAGAGCATGGCTAAGGACTCTTGCGGGTTTGGGTTGAAAACTCCAAGTTGCTTTTTGTGGGCAGCTTTTTTTCTGCTCATCATCCTTCTTCACGGGTGTGTCCGCAACAACCTGCTCTGATGATCTCTTTGACTTGCTCCGGCCCGCAGCATCGCTCTTCGATGTCTTGCTCTGGCGGCAGGTGGACATGCTGAAGCTCTGAGCCTGAGAACCTTTACTATATACCTGCTTGTCCATGGCCATCAATGGTTGGACGCGGCAGTGATTCAAACAATGAGTCATCCATGAAAAACACGCAAGTACTAACTTGGCGTGATTCCTGGAGATGTAGCCCTAGTAAGGGAGGTTCATCCCAGAAGTATTTTATAAATATATAATAATAATAATCATCATAATCATAATAATAATAATGATATATATATATATGCATATATATATATGTATATATACATGTAAATGGTAGCCAACAAGGCTGGCACACCACCAAATATATTCCATCTGCATATATTGATGCACATTATGTAATGAACTTTACAGTAGAAATTAAGTGAAACCAACCTTTCAGCTGACTGAAAATGCCCCACGCTCTCCCGCTGCGATGCTTCAATTTCTTTTTCCCCGTCGCCATCCATTGTCAAGATGTTCCCCAAGATGTCATCTTGGAACCTTAAACGACCACCTTAAAGCAGGTGTTATGCTTGGGAAAAAGTGAAGGTTTCTTCTATGAAAAGTGCATGCTTCTGGTAGAAAAGTGGATGTCTCTCTAGAACTGCAAAGTTCGAACAACGATGAATAACGAAGCACATTACCATACATCACCTTTCCAACAGAGTTTGCGCAACAATCGAAAACGATTCCGCATATGCATTTCAAAACAATTCAAAGGGCCACTTTTTCAATGTTTTTATGAAAGACCAATTCTGACTCAACCTTGGCTTTCGGTCACTTTAAAGATCTTTAAAGTGGATGTTCAGGCTCCAGGAATTGATATTGGGCGTCCCAAGTTGATGAAGCGAGAGCAGCATAGAGCAGCCGCTGCTTTGTTCACAAATCAAGATGGTTGAATGTGTTACTGGGTTTGTCAATAAGTGAGCGAGTGGGTGAGTGAGATTGGGTGAGTGAGATTGAGTGAGTGAGCGAGTGCGTGGGTGAGTGAATGGCAGCTGCTGCTCCTACTACTACTACTACTACTACTACTGCTACTTAGATTTAATAGTACTACGCGCAGGTTCCGAGCGTCTGCGTTTCGCGCGGGTTCCGCGCGTGTTGTTCTGCGCGGGTTCCGCGCGTGTTGTTCTGTGCGGGTTCCGCGCGTTTCGTTCTTCGACTACGGCTGCTACTGCTACTAATACTTATACAACTACTGCTATTAAATTTAATAGTACTACGCGCGGGTTCCGCGCGTGCGTTTCGCGCGGGTTCCGCGCGTGTTGTTCTGCGCGGGTTCCGCGCGTTTCGTTCTTCGACTACGACTGCTACTACTATACTACTACTACTACTGCTACTACTACTACTACTACTGCTGCTACTTAGATTTAATAGTACTACGCGCGGGTTCCGCGCGTCTGCGTTTCGCGCGGGTTCCGCGCGTGCGTTTCGCGCGGGTTCCGCGCGTGTTGTTCTGCGCGGGTTCCGCGCGTGTTGTTCTGCGCGGGTTCCGCGCGTTTCGTTCTGCGACTACGATTGCTACTACTACTACCACTACTACTACTACTACTACTCCTGCTACTACTACTACTACTACTAGTATACTACTACTACTACTACTACTACTACTAGTATACTACTACTACTACTAGTATACTACTACTACTACTAGTATACTATTACTACTACTACTAGTATACTACTACTACTACTACTACTACTAGTATACTACTACTACTACTACTACTACTACTACTACTACTACTACTACTAGTATACTACTACTACTACTAGTATACTAGTATACTACTACTACTACTACTACTAGTATACTAGTATACTACTACTACTACTACTACTACTACTACTACTACTACTACTACTACTACTACTACTACTACTACTTAGATTTAATAGTACTACGCGCGGGTTCCGCGCGTCTGCGTTTCGCGCGGGTTCCGCGCGTGCGTTTCGCGCGGGTTCCGCGCGTGTTGTTCTGCGCGGGTTCCGCGCGTGTTGTTCTGCGCGGGTTCCGCGCGTTTCGTTCTGCGACTACGATTGCTACTACTACTACTACTACTCCTGCTACTACTACTACTACTACTACTACTAGTATACTACTACTACTACTACTACTACTACTACTACTACTACTATACTACTACTACTACTACTACTACTACTACTAGTATACTACTACTAGTATACTACTACTACTACTAGTACTACTAGTACTACTAGTACTACTACTACTACTACTACTATTACTACTACTACTACTACCACTACTACTACTACTACTACTACTACTACTACTACTACTACCAGTAGTACCCGCACGAGGCGGGGCGGAAGTTGCCTTTAGGATATATATGAAACCTTTCTCATCTATAGAACTTGCATGCGCCGTGCGCCAGCCAAGCCCGTGCGTGCGTGCACTCTGCAAAAGTGGTGTCCTGTTGCACATGTCACATTTGAAGCTCCACTTCGCACTTCGCACTTCTCACTGCAGTCTTCACACTCCACACTACACACTTCACACTCCACACTTCACACTGCACTCTTCACACTGCACCCTTCGCAGTCAACACTTCACTTCACACTGTACTCTTAAGACACACACTGCCTGCGCGTCAAGCATCGGCGCGCAGATGCGCAGCGCGCCCTTGCGCGCACGAATGCGTGCCCGTCATGCGCGCGCATGCCGCCGGTAGATGCCCGTAGTCTGCTGTGTGCCCGTGCTTTGCGGCGCATGTGCTCCAGACTATTCCAGACTGCCTGAGGGTTTAAGTCTCGCAAGGTAGAGTTTAGGGTTTAGGTCTCGCAAGGTAGAGTTTAGGGTTTAGGTCTCGCAAGGTAGAGTTTAGGGTTTAGGTCTCGCAAGGTAGAGTTTAGGGTTTAGGTCTCGCAAGGTAGAGTTTAGGGTTTAGGTCTCGCAAGGTAGAGTTTAGGGTTTAGGTCTCGCAAGGTAGAGTTTAGGGTTTAGGTCTCGCAAGGTAGAGTTTAGGGTTTAGGTCTCGCAAGGTAGAGTTTAGGGTTTAGGTCTCGCAAGGTAGAGTTTAGGGTTTAGGTCTCGCAAGGTAGAGTTTAGGGTTTAGTCTCGCAAGGTAGAGTAGGGTTTAGGTCTCGCAAGGTAGAGTTTAGGGTTTAGGTCTCGCAAGGTAGAGTTTAGGGTTTAGGTCTCGCAAGGTAGAGTTTAGGGTTTAGGTCTCGCAAGGTAGAGTTTAGGGTTTAGGTCTCGCAAGGTAGAGTTTAGGGTTTAGGTCTCGCAAGGTAGAGTTTAGGGTTTAGGTCTCGCAAGGTAGAGTTTAGGGTTTAGGTCTCGCAAGGTAGAGTTTAGGGTTTAGGTCTCGCAAGGTAGAGTTTAGGGTTTAGGTCTCGCAAGGTAGAGTTTAGGGTACAAAACCACTAAAAATTAAAACCACAGGAACCCTGCTCCATCAACTTGCATGCTCCTGAATGCTATTCAATTCCACAAATGTTCAGGAAACCGGGCTTCTGACCACTGCGTCTGAGAAACATAAGGCCATGGCACCGAACTGCGGGATTTGATTTTGTTTACTCTAGGGCTGGGAGCTGCCGCCGGGCTGGCAGGTTGTAACTAGGCGAGGTGCCAACATGAATTTCCCACCAAAATTGGGAATACGTAACAACGCTTCACTATTTGTGCTGCCCTGCCACCCCTTTTACACTTAATAAAACCATTGGTCTAACTCGTTTCTGGATCGTTAAAGGCGAGGTCGCAACTTAAATTTCCCACCAAGACCGCGGGAGCTACCAAGACTGCATTTGTTCTGCTGTCCCGCCCCGCTGTTTAAACTTATATGGCTATCGGTCGCTGTTGTTTCTGAAATCGACGAATTGTTTGTGGTATGCGCTCTTCTGCAAGACATGAAACAAGATTGTGCTTCTGCAAAGCAAGCTGAGTTGAAGCAATAGTACAAAGCCCAAAGATGTTGTGACATCAGTAGCAAATTAGCAAAAAAAACTTGAGCGGCGCTTAGGAAGCTTGCTGTGTACCAGTGCACGCGATGACGAATTGCTGCATCATCCCATGTTTTCCTATTGCAGGTTGAAAGTTTGCATTGTCACCTTGACCTTAAGTTACGAGAGTATGTATATATATATATATAACGAGATGCAGAATCTTCTTCAATAAGTGTTTTCCTCAGGAGTGGTTGGGATAGCTTGCTGGGATAATATGGGATAGTGTTTAAGAAAAATGATGCGCAAAGGGCGGGGTATTGTTTTATTGTGTCTTGCAAAAGCTTGGTCCTGGTGAGGCCTGGTGAGGATCCGGTTCCGCCCAGCGGGCAGAACCAGACCCTATGCTTCGATGTCAGACCCGGTGAATCGGGGTCCGGTGTGGGGTCCTTGGGTCCGGTTCCGCCCAGCGGACAGAACCAGACCCCACATTTCTCACATTCCGCCCTGAAAATGCTTGCATATTCGGGTCTGGTTCTGCCCGCTGGGCGGAACCGGACCCAAGGACCCCACACCGGACCCCATTCACCGTGACCTCACCAGGACCAAAAAATTTGCTTCGATTCAAAATTAATTTAAATCCTTTGTAATTATTTTTTCAAAAATGATTAGAAATTGATTTTGAAGCTTGCCCCTATTAAAAAGTTCAAAACTTTAATATCAAAAAGCCCTCGATTCAAAATCAGTTCCAATCCTAATCATTTTCAAAATATGTTCAAAACATTGCCCAAAATTGATTCTGAAGCTTACCCCTAATAAAAGTTCAGAACCTTCATATAATAAGTAAATTTGCTGCGATTCAAAATTCATTCAATTCCTTGTCAAGCTTTGTTTGAAAAATGAGGGGACCCAACTATAAAACATTCGTGATCTTTTTATACTTCATGGAGGGGTGTTTTTTTATCATCCCCAAAGGATGAGATGCAACAATAGATCATAATAGATCATAATCATCTGTGGGGATGGGTTATTGATCTCACATTGCTCCAAAAAGATGAAACCAGGCTACCCAGGCTTTTTATTGGGGGTCAGTTGAGGCTTCGATGAAATGAACTACACTAAAGTAAAAGTAGATGGCTCAACTCAAAAACCAAAATACCCATAAGATGGCACCGCGCGCTGAGAAAGAAAACGGCGCTATTTTAGCTGGAACATAAAACGAGGTCCGCCAATTGAAGAAAAAATCGCCCTACTTTAAAATGAAAAGGTAGATGGCGCAACTGCCACTCCAGTAGATGGATATAAGGGTATTGTTAACTAAATTTGCTACATTTCCTATCATTTTTGTTTGTAAATACGGTGAAATTGCACGAATTTGTATTGTATAAAATGAGTTGCGCCATCTATGTCCCTTAAATCCCATTCAAACGCCAGAATCATTTTTTCGGTGAATTCAAAAATGAATTGCGCCATCTACGTCCCTTAAATCGTATACAAATCTTTCAAAATTTCAGTGCCACGCCTTAAAAATGAACCACTGAAGGTTTTAAAACTGATTGTGGACAGAATTGATGGATGTAAATTTCATTGTTCAACATATTTTGACAAACATATATTGGAAAAACACTTTTAAAAATTCATTGCCACACCTTGAAGATGAGTTGCGCCATCCATGTCCCTTAAATCCCATTCAAACGCCAGAAAATTATTTTTCGATGGGTTCAAAAATGAGTTGCGCCATCTATGTCCCTTAAATCGCAGTCAAATCTTCGAACAAATTCATTGCAATACCTTGTAAATGAACCACTGAATGTTTTAAAACTGATTGTAGACAGAATTGTATGGATAGAAATGATAGAAATCTCATTTTTCAACATATTTTGACAAAAATATATTGAAAACAAATTTTACAATTGCATGGCAATACCTTGAAAATGAGTTGCGCCATCTATGTCCCTTAAACCCCATTCAAACACCCGAAAATTCTTTTTCGATGGGTTCAAAAATGAGTTGCGCCATCTATGTTCCTTAAATCGCAGTCAAATCTTCAAACAAATTCATTGCAATACCTTGTAAATGAACCACTGAATGTTTGAAAACTCATTGTGGACAGAATTTTATGGATAGAAATGATAGAAATCTCATCTTTCAACATATTTTGACAAAAATATATTGAAAAAGACTTTTCCAATTGCATTGCAATACCTTGAAACTGAGTTGCACCATCTATGTCCCTTAAACCCCATTCAAACACCCGAAATTTCTTTTTCGATGGGTTCAAAAATGAGTTGCGCCATCTATATCCCTTAAATTGCATTCAAATCTTCGAAAAAATCACCAGGAGGCAAAACCACCAGGAAAGACATCAGAGTTGTCCCTTTTTGGGACATAGATGGCGCAACTTCCGTCATTTTGCCAGCAAAGGTCGAGACGCTTTAAAACCAAATTTTAACAGGTGACCTGAGGAACCGTTTCTTGACGGCAAAAACGGTTCCTCAGGTCACTTGTTAAAGTTGGGTTTTAAAGCATCTCGGCCTTTGCTGGCTCAAAATAACTTCCGTCATTTCGCCAAAATCAGGCTGGGAATGCCCACATAGATGGCGCAACCCCGGGAGTTGCGCCATCTATGTCCCAAAAAAGCAGCTTGATGTTGAGAAAAAAAAATGGGGAGAAACCAGCGCAGAAGATTGCAAAAAATATGTCATTTTTAGGGACATAGATGGCTCAACTGCCCTGTTTTAAAGGGAGTTGAGCCATCTATCCCCCTTTTTTTTTTGACATAGATGGCGCAACTCAAGATTCTGAGCCATCTACTTTTACATTAGAGTATGATGAACTGATGAACTCGTTGATTTCCAAATTGAGGCCAAGAACCAGGAATATGACATAGTGACCAAAACAGAACTCGAGGAAGACGCGGAGTAACCATTGCCCCCAAAAAGGAACAACAATCTAGCAATATCTAGCAAACATCAGGACATCACTGATATCACCTGAAGGAGTTAGCCTTGGGGAGGGCATCCAGCTATATCCAGCCACTTGGCAAAGATTTCGTCATGGGATCCGCGAAGATGCACCACCGGGTTGAAATACCAACATCTTGGTAGAGGATTATAGGTCCTACACACACAAAGACCATACAGAAACCATACAGAAACCCGGGCGCTGGGAGCTTGTCCAAAAAATTGGGTCAAGAATTCATAGCATCCTGTGGTGGTTAACCAAGCAGTAGCCAATTGAAAGGTGAAAGTTGCATCATGAGGAATGGATCAGTTCTGATTCCTGGAGGTTGTAGCCTCTCATGATAAGACTGTAAATAAAACACCACAGTTGATAGCCTATTTGTTTCAGCTCACTCCCAGCAATAAAAGGAAAAGTTCCATTGGAAGTCAAGGCCTCATGTTTGTGATCTGTAGTCCCCGTGGCAGGTTCAGCGAGCGCAGAAGTTTGCACACCTGTTTGCTCAGATGGCCGTTCCTCAGCTCACCGTTGCCAATGGAAAATAATCTGGTAGTCTTTCAGTTCTCCTGAACACCAAATTAAAATATTCACTGTCTGTATCAGTGGGGAAAGTTTCCGAGAAGTCTAAGCCTCTGAGTCCTTAAAGACTGCCAGCTTAAAAAATAAATGCCCTGCATAAATGTGATCACTTTGAACTAGATTCTGACTGTAGGTCCTTCATAGTTCTCGACAGAGTATGGGACTTGATCCATTGTCATCTGTGCCACACAGCGCAATGAGCGGATGGACGCCGATGCCCCTGCAAAAAGTCACCGAAGAACTGTCCTGCAGAGTCGTTGCCAGCCAACTGATTTGAAAAACACGGCAGACACCAAGCCTCCCTGAGTCATCCCAGAAGGGCCAAATCATCCCAAGATATCCCAAGTCTCTAGGTCTTTGCGCAGAAAACCTTTCACCTGCTCAACCCGCGCTCCAGTGGTAGTGTGCCCAACACGTATGCCAAGATTCGCAGTGGCACACATAGATAGAGTATTTCTCGTTCCAGACCGCGGGCCGCATTTTGCCGATACCTCGGCCACAAAAATAAAAACACTCAACTGGGTCCGCTTGAGGAGCCCCATGCACCTGGCAACCTCTAACACAAAGCAGAAACACCAACAAACTAGCACTAAGAATCAGCATGCTCAACAAACAACATCTTTCCGCATCATCCCGCATCATGTCAAATCTGCAGGTGTAAGGCGTCAAAATCCTCCAACAAAAGAATGAAAAGGGTGAGTGGCAATTCAGATATAATTCTTTCCATGTCTTTCCAGTGCCCAGCTGCATGTTGGGAACAAGCAATGCGCTGGTTGCTGCCGTGGTTTCTCCAGAGCCATTGCTCTAACGGAGGCGCTGCAAATTAATCCAAATATCCCTTGAGTTAGATTTCTGAACCGGTCACCAAAAATTCATCCAACTAAATTAATCCAATGAAATTAATCCTGGAACTGACGGGGGTATCTGTATTAGTTAGCTAAGGTGCCACCCATGGCATTTTGCCACCCCAAAAAAATTGGCAGCCAAACGCTGCTGCGGTTCTATGCAATCACTCCACAAGGTAAAGCTGAACGTATCAAAATATTGATTTTTTGCTATAGTCCAACAATTGGTAGCCAACAATGCTGGCACACCAACGATATAAAGATAGTGATTGTTTACGCATGTTGGCCTTATCAAGTGGAAATTGGAACAGGAATAAACACTGGATGTATAGAAATTGGTTCTGGTGAGTTTGCGCCCCCCCAAAAAAAATGTACGGAATCATATGGTAAGCCTTTGAGAAATGTACGGAAAAGTATCGTACATTAGCTAGGCCCCCCCCTACCGTACATTAGCAAAGGGGGGAGGGATGGAGGTTCTACTGGTCCGTGTTCATCTTAGCTGACTGCGCAAAATCCTTGTTTGAAATGGAAAAGTGGCAAAGGATGCGGCGGAGGCATTCCCACATGTTCCAAGGTCAGATAATCAGAAGAGTCGGTGACCACGCATGACTGATGACGCAACATGACGCTTCTGGAAATTCTAGGCAACCGAGCTCTGTCGAGAAGCACGCGATCCTGCTATCTCTAGCCTGCAGAATGTCGAGAACCCAAGAAAAATGACAAGACAGGGGCCCGAATTGGAGGCTAGAACTTCGAGTAAATGCGCAGAGCTTGCATGTCTTGCTTGCTACATCCCTGACAGGCATTGTTCAACGCTGTGCATACCAATTGATCTTAGCAGTATATACCTGCATTTGTTTCGTGGAGCTTGGGCTCCGAATCGGGCCCCGAATCCGGGCCCCGAACCAAAGCTTCGAACAAATCGGGCGACTACACTCAACTTGAATTTAAACCATGTTTGTTACATTTCCAAGGCATACTTTGCAAGGTTACCCATGTCATGGAGATTGGGCTCCCCATCCAGGCCCCGAATCCGGGCCCCGAATCCGGGGCCCGAATCTTCGAACATCAGGCGACTACACTCAACTTGAATTTGAACCATGCTTGTTACATCTCTGAGGCATAGTTTGCAAGGCTGCACGTACAATATACCCATTTCATGGAGATTGGGCTCCCCATCCGGGCATCTTCGAACATCAGGCGACTACGCTCAACTTGAATTTGAACCATGCTTGTTACATCTCTAAGGCATAGTTTGCAAGGCTGCACTTACCATATACCCATTTCATGGAGATTGGGCTCCCCATCCGGGCCCCGAATCCGGGGCCCGAATCTTCGAACATCAGGCGACTACACTCAACTTGAATTTGAACCATGCTTGTTACATCTCTAAGGCATAGTTTGCAAGGCTGCACTTACCATATACCCATTTCATGGAGATTGGGCTCCCCATCCGGGCCCCGAATCCGGGGCCCGAATCTTCGAACATCAGGCGACTACACTCAACTTGAATTTAACCCATGCTTGCTACATTTCTAAGGCATAGTTTGCAAGGCTGCACTTACCATATACCCATTTCATGGAGATTGGGCTCCCCATCCGGGCCCCGAATCCGGGCCCCGAATCCGGGCCCTGAATCCGGGGCCCGAATCCGGGGCCCGAATCAGAGGTTCGAACTTGGAGCGACTACACTCAACTTAAGTTTAAATCATGTCTCTTAGGCATATCATATACCCGCCAAGTGTATTTTAAGGAGATTAGGCTCCGAATCCGGGGCCCGAATCGGAGATTCGAACTTCCAGACTTCGAGCGACTATGTTCGGCTTGAATTTAAGTCATGCTTGCTACATTTAAGTCATGCTGTATGTATATCCATGTTTGAATTTTGGGCGTGAAGTGGTGCATTTATTTTGTAGCAACTATTTCTGGTTCACAAGCACAGCCGCTTTAGAATGGAATTCGTTTACTTTAAAATGACCCTTTCATAGCACAAAATCTCTTTCCGACTTGCACCCCTTCCTGGGTTTAGAATGACTTTTGGAACAGATGCCAGGCATCACTTCACCAGGCAGCACTTGCTTTAAAACGGGTACTGTAGTTTTTAGTAGGTTTAACTTGCTTTAAAATGGGTATTGTAGTTTTTAATCGGTTTTGGAAACCTGTAGAAACCACCATCATTTGACAAAAAAAACTGCTGACTCATTTCAATCCCAAACATTCGATTGCCGCTGCAATGTTCGCACACAAGCTCTGCCGCTCTGCGTGTTGACTACCAAAAAATTCTTAGGCAAAAACTTAACTATCTCAGTACTTCTTTTTTTAATCTTCTTCCATTGAAAGCCATTGCTCGCAACTACCAAAAAACGCCTGGGCAAGAACTTAACTTTCTGAGTCTTCCATTGAAAGCCATCGCCCGCAACTCAACGCCTAGGCAAAGACTTAACTTTCTCAGTTTCCCTTTTTTAAACCTTCTTCCATTGAAAGCCATCGCCTGCAACTACCAAAAAACGCCTAGGCAAAAACTTAGCTTTCTCAGTACCTCTTTTTTTAACCTTTGGTTCGAGCATTGTGATGAACTCACAGAAATCAAACATGGTGCGCTGACAGTGGGCAGCTCCAACAGATTTCTTGGTCAGCAGCTGCTTCCATAATCGCCTATCAACCATTGTGGCTGGTTATTGTGGTTATTGTAGGTCATTGCTATTATCAACTGATAAGCCGCGAATTCAACAGTGATCAGCCATGGAGTTTCCATGTTTTTTTTCACCAACTAAGTTTTAATCTAGCTAATACTGACTTGATCACTATTTTATTACAATTGTACTAGTATGATTTGCCACGAAGTACCCATGATCGATCAGGGGTAGTGTTATCCAGAGTGGTCAAAGTGTGCTTTGATTTTTTGGTGATTGACAATTTGCTGTAAGAATGTGGTATCCCGTATTATGTTATGTTATATTATACTATATTATAATTTATTATTTTATTATACTGTATTATATTATATTATATCATATGTTATGTGTGTGCGAATTTTACTATTGAATTTTGTCATCTGTATATATATATAATTATATATGTACAACGCAGGCAGGGGCACAAACTTTAGCTAGCCTCCGTTTGCAAGCCCCTGTATTCTCAGGAATATCCAATCAGGATTCTCTCTCTGCCATGTCAGCCTCGCGTTCAATACAAGCAGCATGCATCTTCTACTTGGACAACCTTTTGGCGACCGCTTCTGCACTATATGCCAGCTCCTGCTTGTTGTTCTGGCTACATTTTTCTACATCGGCATTTTCTCCAATCACTATTTTCTGGATGATCCCTGCCATAGCCCCCCCCCCATGCCAGCATACCTTGGAATGATTGGATATTATTCCAGCCCCATTGCACATGTTCTGGGAAAACATTCCAGTATGTCACACGACATCGGGAATAATTAGCGTAAATTTAGGGCAACCCCCCCCTCTCCATTCATATAAAAATACAAGTTGTAATCAAATTTGGTATATTGGCATGTGTTGATTGAGGTTGTATTGCCACAAACCACTAGAAACCTAGTGTCAGAAAACCTTTTCAAATTAAGCTCAAAAGTTTATTGGGATCCTGAAAGTTTTGCTCGTTCCTGGTTTCAAAGATGTGCTCCGGCAATGCTCAACCTATCTCAACCTGTGAAGAATTCCTAGTTGTTTCCTGGTGATGCCCAATTTCCCCTGGGTGGTTTAGAGTGGAGAGACAGTGTAACAGTCCAGAGGTGAGCTCTGGGGGTACTGTCGGAAGCTCATCTGGGAGAGGATAGTATCCTGCAGTGTCCTTGGGATCAATGGGTCCCTTACTACGTGCCGCATGAGTTTTGGCTGCTACGTAGGCTTGTTGAATCAGCGCTCCATGCTGTGTCGCCATGATGTGCAGGTACTGTATCTATAAGCCCGTATGGCGGCTTTTCTCGTGCTTGGACCGTCGTCGGCTTGATTTTTGTTGGCACGGGCCAGAATGTTCCTCGCTTCTTCTTCCCTTGCTTTAGCGGAAGACATACGGGTAACTTATGGTAACTTAGCCAAAGACCAATGGACCCACTGAGTGAACATTGGTGACCCAATGAATGGTTTGAAGAATCCCTGGGTTTTTTCTGGATTTTCCTGGTGATGCCTAATTATTCCTGGGTGTTCTGACATATGTGGGTGACCTGTGGTTAAAATATGGGTACTTTAGCCAAAGACCAATGGGCCCACTGAATGAACATTGGTGACCCAATGCATGGTTTGAAGAATTCCTAGGTGTTTCCTGGTGATGCCCAATTTCCCTTGGGTGGTTTGACATATGTGGGTGCCCTGTGGAAGACATATGGGTAACTTATGGTAACTTAGCCAAAGACCAATGGACCCACTGAGTGAACATTGGTGACCCAATGAATGGTTTGAAGAATCCCTGGGTTTTTTCTGGATTTTCCTGGTGATGCCTAATTATTCCGACATATGTGGGTGACCTGTGGTTAAAATATGGGTACTTTAGCCAAAGACCAATGGGCCCACTGAATGAACATTGGTGACCCAATGCATGGTTTGAAGAATTCCTAGGTGTTTCCTGGTGATGCCCAATTTTCCCTGGGTGGTTTGACATATGTGGGTGACCTGTGGAAGACATATGGGTAACTTATGGTAACTTAGCCAAAGACCAATGGGCCCCTGAGTGAACATTGGTGACCCAATGCATGGTTTGAAGAATCCCTGGGTGTTTCCTGGTGATGCCCAATTATTCCTGGGTGTTTTGACATTTGTGGGTGACCTGTGGAATAAATATGACACATGAGTCAAGATAAATAATTTCCTTGGGACCCCTGTGCTTTTCTATCTGGCATATCTTCTGACATCTTCTGACATTCTATCTGGCATATCTCTGACATTCTATCTGGCATATCTTCTGATATCTTCTGACATTCTTTCTGGCACTCTATCTGGCATATCTTCTGACATTCTATCTGGCATATCTTCTGACATTCTATCTGGCATATCTTCTGATATCTTCTGACATTCTTTCTGGCACTCTATCTGGCATATCTTCTGACATTCTATCTGGCATATCTTCTGACATTCTATCTGGCATATCTTCTGATATCTTCTGACATTCTTTCTGGCACTCTATCTGGCATATCTTCTGACATTCTATCTGGCATATCTTCTGACATTCTATCTGGCATATCTTCTGATATCTTCTGACATTCTTTCTGGCACTCTATCTGGCATATCTTCTGACATTCTATCTGGCATATCTTCTGACATTCTATCTGGCATATCTTCTGACATTCTATCTGGCATATCTTCTGATATCTTCTGACATTCTTTCTGGCACTCTATCACGGGCGATGAAACAGCACATAACAGATCATAACAGCACATGTATGCACATGTCATCACCGTTCATCTATTGTCATATATTGTCATCTATTTTTCAAGTGATGGTTCAAAATCTATCATAACTTATCATCTGAGTTTATATGCCCATCAATAGCTAATTATTCTGAGGTATGTTGACACAAATTATTCCATACAAGATCTGACATAGAATAGACCCCCTTAGCAGAATAATTAAAAATAGGCCCTAAAACTTATTCCAAATCAATTATTCCTGATGTGACATGCCCCCCTGGAATAATTACCCAAGGTAGGGGCCATTTTTCTGGATTTGTCGCATTCAGCTCCTTCCTCAAGGCTGTGGGGGGAAGCCTTGCACAGTCTCTTCTACATCTCATTCTCCGAGTTTGCTGGAACCAGTACCAATTCAACCATCTCTAGCAGGAGAATAATGAAACCGAAACGAGCCAAGACAAACATGTTCCTTCTAGCCACATCAACTCCATTAATTACCTTGCAGCTAAAGCTCGCAGGGGCCGCCAGAGGCGTGCCGGGAGACCACGGCCACTCCATCGTTGTTACTTTCTCCCTTTCCAGTTCTACTCTCCAAAGCGAGAGACAAGTGGTCACGAACCCTGCTGTGCGTCACGGGACCGATCTCCTTAAACATATTTCTCCTTTGTGATTATTGTTTCTCCGTCGTTTCGTTGGTTTTGGGGTCCACCTACACAAAACCATCGGGTCCCGTGTTATAGATGCCGGTTAGTTGCTTATCCTGCAGCCACAGATTCTCCTGTTCTTTTCTCCTTTTCTCTTTTCCTCTTTTTCCCCACATCTTTGTGTGGGGTTCTTGTTTTTGGTTCTGCACTCCCGCCTTCTCCTCCTGCCCTCCTCCTCCTCCCGCCGCCCTCCTCCTCATCATACAACTTGCTCACACACAACTCTACTTTGCGACAACTTGCTCACACACGACTCTACTCACACATCTTGTCGTCAACTTGTCATCACACAACTTGCTCACACACAATTCAACTCACACACAACTCTACTCACACAACTCTACTCCCACTGCTACTTGTTCACACAACTTGTCATCACACAACTTGTCATCACACAACTTGCTCACACACAGGACTGGCTACCTTCGTTTCACGTGGCAGGCGTGGTACTTGGTGACATCGACTTCCACTTTGCGTGGCAGGCGTGGCACGTATGGCACTGGACTGGCTCCGGTGGCGCGCTTGGGCCGGAGTGGCCGGGGTGGCCGCCGCGGCTGTTGGCGTGGCAGGCGTGGCACTTGGAGACATCCACCTTCGTTTCATGTGGCAGGCGTGGTACGTGGTGACATCGACCTTCACTTTGTGTGGCAGGCGTGGCACGTATGGCATTGGGCTGGCTCCGGTGGCGCGCTTGGGCCGGAGTGGCCGGGGTGGCCGCCGCGGCTGTTGGCGTGGCAGGCGTGGCACTTGGAGACATCCCAGGCGTGGTACGTGGTGACATCGACCTTCACTTTGTGTGGCAGGCGTGGCACGTATGGCATTGGGCTGGCTCCGGTGGCGCGCGTGGGCCGGAGTGGCCGGGGTGGCCGCCACGAATGTTGGCGTGGCAGGCGTGGCACTTGGAGACATCCACCTTCGTTTCACGTGGCAGGCGTGGTACTTGGTGACATCGACCTTCACTTTGTGTGGCAGGCCTGGCACGTATGGCATTGGGCTGGCTCCGGTGGCACGCGTGGGCCGGAGTGGCCGGGGTGGTCGCCGCGGCTGTTGGCGTGGCAGGCGTGGCACTTGGAGACATCCACCTTCGTTTCACGTGGCAGGCGTGGTACTTGGTGACATCGACCTTCACTTTGTGTGGCAGGCATGGCACGTATGGCATTGGGCTGGCTCCGGTGGCCGGGGTGGCCGCCGCGGCTGTTGGCGTGGCAGGCGTGGCACTTGGAGACATCCAGCTTCGTTTCACGTGGCAGGCGTGGTACGTGGTGACATCGACCTTCACTTTGTGTGGCAGGCGTGGCACTTTGTGACATCATGTGACATCTAGCTTCGTTTTGCATGGCAGGTGTGGCACTTGTCACACACAACTTTGTCACACAGCATGTTTTGCCACACCATCTTTCACACACCAATTTGTCACACACCATCTTTCACACACAACTTTGTCACACGCTCTCTTTCACACACAACAACTTTCACACAACTTTGTCACACACCATATTTGACACACCACTTTGTCACACACCATCTTTCACACCACTTTGTCACACACACACACCCTCTTTGACACACCATCTTTTACACACCATCTCTCTCACACACCACTTTGTCACCCACCATCTTTGACACACCATCTTCCACATCACTTTGTCACACACCATCTTTCACACACCATCTTTCACACACCACTTTGTCGGACACCATCTTTCACACACCATCTTTCACACACAACTTTGCCACACACCATCTTTGACACACCATCTTTCACACACCGCTTTGTCACCCACCATCTTTGACACACCACTTTGTCACACACCATCTTTCACACACCATCTTTGACACACCATCTTTGACACACCATGTTTCACACCACGCCTGTGACACACCATCTTTCACATACAACTTTGTCACACACAGCTCTTCACATACAATTTGTTTTACTTCTTGATCCTCCACCACCTCCTTTGTCTTTCCTTCCTTCCCCGTCCCGCCACAACATTTGTTGCTCATTATATATATATATATATTGGAAGAAGATGACATGTGGGGTTATCCGGCCCTTTAACTTCTTATTGTTTCTCCATTCGGCTGACGGAAAGCTGCTGCTGACGTGTAGTTCGACATGAACTGCATATCGCTGCGGAAAAAAATAAACAACGCATATTTATATAAGGCAAGGTAAGGGTATGTTGGAAATTCTTTCATTTGATTTAGTCTGTGTTCTATATTTCCATGATATTCTATGCGCGTTCTTTTCATTTGATGTTTTGCTGTTTTGTTGGTGTTTCTTCCGCTCATTGTTTCTCCCTTCTTGAGACTCTCTCCGTTTCCTTCTTGTCATTTGCTTTGATCGCCTCCTTGATTGTCGTCTCTCGTCTCTCTCTCTCTCTCTCTCCCTCTAGGCCCAGCTGCAACAGCAGCTTTCCAACAAGGAAGCTCCCAGTATAGTAAATTGTGGAAATTAATGATGCTATTGCTTCTACATGCTTCTACATGCATCTATCTGTTTCATTCTGTCTCCTCAAGCAGAATGCAAAAAATATGCAAAAATGTTTCGTGGTGTTCCATGCTTCGTCTTGTCTCATGCTCGGCCGCCCTGCGTTCTCTGTGTGGACCGGATGAACTCCGAAAAAAGCCGATGCCAAAGCCTCAAATGAATTCAAAAAGCCTCAAGACGGGCAATCTGGTGACATGTGAGGAGTTGGACTGGTTAGCGCAGCAAAGGCCAGGACCGCCCACGAACCTGACATACCCAGCGCGACAGTGGCCTCAGTCTGTGCCTACCCCTTCTAAACCTGAACCCGTGCCACAAGGACGAAGCTGGCACTGCAGTGGGTGAGAAGTGGGGAGGGTACTGAAACAGAAATATGTGAGAATATGGCAATATGTGATATCAGTGATATCTGAAAATTCTCAGGGTCCGACCGTTCGTCCTGCAACGGGCTTTCGGGCGCTACTCAATGCCGGCGAAGGCCCCCCAACGTTGCAGTCAACTGTCATTCCCGCATGGAACCACGCCCCCAACTGCAAGGAAAAGTCACCCCAACTTTTTCGCACATTGTACACGCAGCACGAAAATGAAAAAACGCAAAAAAACTATCCTCCCAAATGTGCAAAACACCATGAGAACGCAAGTCGCCCCAATGGCTTCAAACTGTGGAAATTCTTAACAAAATGATATGTTTCAATATCAAAACACCATGTAAACTATGATTCATGTATGTTTGAGTAAAATATCTCGGTTCCAAACCAGGCCAAAAACGATGCCAAAACGAGGCCCGAACGAGGCCAGAAAATAGCTTTGGAAACCCCTCAGCTTTAGCAGCAGTTTACCACCAGCCCGGCAGCAAGTCTCTAGCAGGAGTCTAGAAGAAGTCTGGCAGCAGCCCAGCAGCAGTTTGCACGCTGCCCGTGGTGATATCCCGCAGCCATTTAGCAGCAGCCCAGCATCAGCCCGGCAACGCCTAGCTGCAGGCCAGCATCTACTGTTACTGTAATTAGATGAATCGATGCAACTACTCTAGAAAGGCACCCCCCGGCAGGGCGACATGTAAACACATGTGACTGGATTTGCTCGAAGGTCACATTTAAATGAGCCAGGCATGACAAAAAACAAGTTCACCAGCGTAAACACAAGCTAAACGAAGATTTTTTTACTTCTAGAGCATCGTTTTCTATCGTACGCAACTGTTCCACAGCAACTAAACGCATGTTGGGGCGACTTTCCCGGGAAGTCCCCCCAACTAAACGCAAGATTTTGGATCGGGCGGGGTGAGTTCGCTATAAGCGAGTAATGTGCTCTGCTTAGACAACCTCAATGACTCACAACAATGATTCACAATCCCCACCTTCTCATACCTTCCTATACCTTCCCATATCTCACCACGCCGCCCGCTTTGTGGAGAGCTCCTACCACCAAGGAAGTCAGGCAGTGCATCAGGATGTTGGTAGCCTGGGCTGAGACGCACTGCTGGAGCTAAGGTCATAACGAAAGTTGAGCTCCTCGCATGAAAGCCACAGGAGTTCAAGCCATGCAGCAAATAGTTCCAACCTGGGAATCCGTGGCATTAAAACCCACATCCAAGGTTCCCGCCAGAGGAGTAGTTTCAGGACATGAAACTGAGATCGTCTCAGCATCTGCATTCAGGAAACAATTTGCTCTTGTCCATCCTTCTAACCCGCAACAAATTCTCATGTTCAGTCCAGTTGACGGAAGGTCAGCGTGGTCAGCGGCCGGAAAGACTTGTTTGTCCAGCCAGACCTCAGTTTGAATCAACATGAGTCAACAAATTAGACGTCTCAATTTTCATGTGAAATGTTCGTGCGTCCCGCCAGGATGCCCTTTCTAAAGCTCCACAAATCTGGGAAGAATCAGTGCCAAACCCATGCATCGGAAGACCCCAAAAGTCTCTTCGCATCAGCTCGGCGAAAGACAGGCTGTCTCCAATCACCTGCATCCATCTGATGCCATGATAATGCCAAGTGTCTTGATTGATCTTTGTTGTTCTTTGTTCATTTTGAACCATCCAGAGGTCTTGATGAATCTTGGTAAATCAGAATTGGAATCAAACAGCAGGATACTTAGGCATTTGAGACTGCTCTTTTTTCGTTGGAACTCCGTTTGGCTAGACTCTGGAACACTATGCGCCAAGCATTGGGATTCTTGGATACGCCAACGGTGTCGTCCATGAAGAAACCATGATACCTTGTTTGCTGATCAGCATGGTCAGCTAGGTGTGCAGGAGGAAGTGTGTGCAAAGAACCCTCAAGTACTGCTGGGACCTTGACATTGAAGGAGAATAAACAATAATGTACACTACATTAATTGAGCATCATCAACTGCCCCACACGAATCCACACAGCCTTGTGACTACAAGAGGAAGTCAAGTCAGAAATGAGGCCATGACAAGAAGCCTTGGGCATAAGCAGCCACAATAAAGACTTGGATAACCTCAAAGGAGAGCTCTGATCATCTCTGATCCGACTTTCACGATCCTCCTGGATTGGGGAACCTGAAAGGTTTCACAAACATTCACAAACCGCAAATGACTCAAATTGATCCGGGCTATTCCGGGCTATTCCGGGCTATTGGCCGCCAGAGCAAGCCATGGAAACCTGCATTGTTGGCCACTGCTGGCACGGTCGGCCCTAGAATCGATGCAACAGACATGTCTGACCAACAATTTATGAACGATAAGACTCATCACTAAACGTTGATCAAAGTGCAGAATGAACATCGAACATTGAAGCTGAAATGATAGTGATCCATGTTTTGATCTACAGTATTTTGATGTTGTTGTTCGCATTGTCTTGCAAGATTGTCGTGTAGAGCTAACCCAAAAACTCTCAGTCCACAAACTGTGCCTTCTGCAAACCAGAGGCAACAAATGAGACACATGCACTTGTCTCAAACGCAGCAGCCGCTGTTTTCGCACATGCGAAGCCAAATGTGGCGGCCCTCCGCCAGGTTTCCCCAGGACGAGAAAATTCCACGATGGCCAGCTGTTAAGTATTTGCTTTAAAAGACTGCTTGAGGTCAGCCAGCACTTGTCGCGTTTTTGTGGGTCCACTCACCTTGGGACCGTGAAACTGAATTACTCAAGACCAAATGTGACAAATTTATCGAAAATGCATGAGTCGCCGCCTCAAGGTGTAGGCGTGCAAATGTCCAAGAATTCATTGTCAGCACCTCAAATTCCAATCTCAACATCCACCCTGAGAGGCAAGGGCCGAAGAGAAGAGCTATACCAAAAAAACACATACGAATAGCATACGTATGCATACGTACAAATCAGATCAGATCAGTCCAAGCCCATGCTCTCATTGCATGTGGTCTGGCAATGCCAACATTTTGTAATAACTAACAAGGCAAGCCTAATTTTTTTTTCCACAGTGTGCTCCTTGGCCTGCTGACAGTACATACACACTTGCCCCTTGTAGATCATGAGCCAATGCAATACCAACCAAAATCCTCCAAGTCAAGCAGCAGGGCTCCACCGGCATAGCCATGATCAGCGGTGGCGTGTCCACGCCAATCGTCTCAATCTCGTCGTGGTTGGCCCCGTAGCCACGGAAAGCCTGCAGGTATTGCCAGGATGGAATACACACACGCGCGCGCGCGCGGAGATCTATCTATCTATCTATCTATCCATCCATCCATCCATCCATCCATCCATCCATCCATCCATCTATCTGATACTTCCCGGTGACCTTAGCTTTGTATAGCTCTGTTGCATCCAAGACGCATTTTTGTACAAAGGATCCGGCAAAGACAAACGCAACGTGGTGATTTCTCGTGCCTGCGAGAGTTCTGGGCCCGCAGGGCCCGCAGGGCCCGCAGGGCCCGTAGCCAGCTGGTCCATCAACGATGGCCGGTCAGCCTGACTAATGATGGTGCTGACCTCAATTGCTGAGTGACGATTCATACGATACCCATTGATACCCCATTGAGGTATATCAAGACCATCAAGGCTCACAATTTTCCGTAAAATTGGGAAACATCATGAAACGTCAATCTGGTAGTAACTGGTAGTACGTGTTTATCATTTTTATCTATCTGTCACCAATCATCTAGCATTGGATGTGGCGAATTTCAAGCCCAGATAGGTCGCAAAAAACTGAAATTCTGTCTCAATGAAAATCATCCAAGCCGCAGGGATCTTGTGCCAAGCACCTTCCGAATACTCTGACCACAAGCCAGGACTTCGGAAATAAGCCCAGCCAAGATCTCGACCCGTTTGCACCTGAAGGCTGAGGGAATGCAACACGATGCAACTGACCTTGTGTCTGAATTGGACTAGGCACTTTTCGGAGATCAAACATCATGCTGAAGGTTATATAACCAAAAAGGCGACACCACCATACATCCTTGGTATATCTTATTCATTCTTCTTCGCTGTGAAGTTTGAATGGTTGATTTCCGTTCCGTTCCGACCTCATCTCATGCCGTCCCATCCCATTCACATCCCACCTCCTTCAGCAAGTCCTGGCCATGTTGCCAGCGCTGACAAATAGCCCAGCGTCCAGAGCTGCTCTGCCAGTACATGAAAACCGAGTTGGATTCCTGGGCGAGGCTCTAGCATAGCTCTGGCATAGCTCTGCCAGCTTCAGTTTAAGATGAGACATGTGTAACTTGACCTGTCATGACCTATGAATACCACACTTCATAGAGAGGAAATTGAGACTGAACAGACTGAACTTATGGTCCAATTGAGGGACCCCTGACATCCTCTGACTTTCCTCACCCATCCATTGCAACCAAAAGATATCAAAAATCAAAAGTGTTGATGGGATGTGGGCCAGGTTCATCCCAGAAGCTTCGCCTGCCGTTGATACATGTAGCCTGGCACCAACCCAGGGTTCCTCCCCGATGCAAAGCACCAGTCTTGATTGAGATCCAGACTGCTTTTCAAAATGTTGACTCAGGGTGTGGAGCCATGTGTTTATCATCTTTCTGCATGAGATTCCTCTAAAAAGCCACCACGCCCAAAGAGCATCACTCTTTGCTCAAAAAGCAGTTCACTTCACAAAAAGCGTGGACCGTCATTCAAAATTCATCTAAATGCCTTTTGTCAGACACACCCGGCCATGGCAAAATATGTAAACATGAACTGCCTGATCAGAAAAGTAGGTGCAGTTCAAAAGGCGACGTCGAAAGCCGAAAAAGTCGTAGGAGGTGGTCTGAAAGTGATCCATGCCATCCCAAAGCTGCTGCTGTCCTGGATCCAGGCCAAAGCTCGCCTTTGCTGACCCCAAACGGACTATATATTATGCATGTATGTGCATATATATATATGTATATATATATGTGTGTGTGTGCATATAAATGTAAATATATATATATATAAATGGCTATATATCAGATATTCTTCTGTCCTGGGGCCAAACCCAGGACAGCTTGAAGTGCCGCTGTCAACGCCATGTCAATGCACGTCAATACAGACCATATTTAGACACCTGTGGCAGGAGAAGCACCCAAGTTCCAAAATGTTCCAGTCCTTGTGGTTTTGTGGCATGTGCTGTGGCACTTTGTGCGCTGGACAGCGGTTGGGAGAGCGGTTGAGAGAGTGGTTGGGAGAGTGGGAATGCGGGCGTCATGGTTGTCGTGCTCCAGCTTTGGACAGATTCTGACGGCAGGTCGATGGCTTCCTGGGTCTTTGCCTTCTTGGCAGGTGGGCCTTCCACAGGCGATGCCTTAGAGCTGGAAATCGCATGAAACTCCAAGAGGTGCAGCAGAACCTAAAACCAAAGCTTGGAAATCCATTGTGTACAAGATCATAGAAGCATGTCATCACATGCATCAGCTGTATGTGTTCTGAAGGGGCCATGGCCAAAAAATGACAGCGAAATTTGTGCATTGTGTATGTATTTGTATACTGTAAATAACATCGACCCTAACATAAAACGAGGTGAAGGTGTTTTCCCAAAACCACCGCAAAGGGGCCAAAATGTTGCAGCGGCTTCTTGGCATCATCACCATCACTAGCAGCACTGACAAAAATGGGTGCTCGATCTGAGCTGATCCAAGGAACTGCCCCAAAGTCCGTGGTCTTTGGCCCCGGCGCAGTGGGGCGCAATCCCAAGCTGGACAAGGTCACTGCACTTTCGGTCGCAATGACTGGGCTGGGTGCAGTTGGAAGTAGGACCACTGTCTGGACAATCATCTAGGAATCGCAACCATGGTTTGATGATAGTAATATAAGTGAAATATTTGAAATCCTGTCGGAGGGTATCACCATGGAGAAGTCCATGGAGGATATGGAGGTCACAATAAATCCAGAACTGTTTGGGAATCAGCCTGAACATGTGGCCATCATGTCACGAGAAAGTTCAAGAAGTTTGACACGTCAATATATGTATACTGCACTTAAATAGTACGATGCTACAGAATTCTATAGCCTATGCAGTTCTGTCCAGCAGAAACGCAAGATATTTGGCATGAAATTTGCAATGGTCGTTACACCCAGCAAGTGGACAAACGCACGGTTTGCATCTGCGTGCCATCAAAATGACACAAGCTGACGCATCCACCACAGGAAAATCTAGGGACACTTTGTTGGCTACTGCAGTGCGCTGTACCAAAACAGAGTGCCCCAAACTAATCACACCACGAAACGAAGTAAATCCTCCAGCACGTCAGGCACGGCCGCATTTCCTGATGCCTTTTTGTACTCCTCCTTGGCGCTCTGGCTGTTCACCATCAGAGACAGCGAGAGCCTGAAAGAGTAGGTGAATGTGGCCGATACGATTCATATAGCATATGAGAGACCGGCAGACCAGTTTTTCATAGTTTTTCTGAGTTGGAGCCGGTGCTCAAAGCCTTCCGAAGCACCTTCCTATCTTCACTTGAGATCCCCCTGGACGGACGGCGCCTCTGCCGCAGCTGCTTACATCGGGTGACCACTTCCCGGTTCAAGCGCAGCTGGCGGTAATGCTCACGGTCCTCGAAGCTGTCAATCTCATGTAGCTTCTTCTGGTTGTGCTCCTGAGGTCTGATCTCTGGAGGAATGTGGGTTCTTAACAATTGTATGCTCTTTTTTGGGCTCATGAACTCTTTTGCAAATATGAAAGGATAAATGCCCTACTATGTTCAGTTATATGTTCAAGATATAGGGTCAATGTCAATATATGTCAATATAATGTCGTAGTTTGGGTGCTACCCTGCTTCACACTCAGCCTCCCTCTCTATCTCTCTCTCTCTCTCTCTCATGTTCTTTCCATGTTTTTCCCATCTCTTTCTCTCTTGAGCTCTCCGGATGCACAGTGGCATGATTGAAACACATTTCCCTGCATCACAACATGCAATGATTTGATGTCGTTTGATATTACTCCGGTTCACCGACGTTGATCAACAACATGCTCGCCTTCTCTGTCTCTTCATCCGCCCCACGGGCACGGATTACCCTTGCCAGTTCAGCTGACAAAAAGTCCGTGAAGGTCTTACCTGGGCAAGCAATGGACTTGCACACTCATTTGCTTCAAACAACCTGTGCATACCTTGGCCAAGTTCAATTCTATACTTCAAGTGCGTCAACGTCCGTTTTTTCTCCATCACAGTAGCAAAAGGTCCGCGAGACAGGGCTGGCGCGTGTGGCACTGGCCCGCAAACCGACGCAAGGATAGATGGTGACATAAAGAACCACATGCAAATTCTGTGCTGATAGATGCTATTATCTGATATCTCTCCATCGCCGTCTGAGACTGCCAGTGGCAGCGGCGATACATGCTATTATAGGCCCTACAGTGCTATACGGCTATGCGGCTATACAATGTCTTCTCCGCGGTCATTTCTTCTTCGTTTTCCTGCCCTTTCGATAGCCATGGCCATGATTGCCCAATAGACCAGTATGACCAGTGCTGAAACCACAGTAACGTTGAACCTCTTGCCACTGCCGGTTGTCAATGTCGTTGAGCCCCTGGCGTTTCACAAAGACCTCAGCGATGCCCTCAGCCAAGGGCATCACCACAGAGGGATCCAGCTTCAAACGCACCGCCGACAGGGCAATGTTCAGCAGGGCTTGGGTTCCAATCTTGTGGCATTGGTAACTTGCAGTTTGAACAAGCAAAATGGTCAGATCTCGCACCTCTGCACTCCCAGGCCCGAGGTTCATCAAAGCACTCACAATGCCAGATGAATCCTGCCATGAGAACTCATTCATTCGATTCTGCGCCTCTAGGGCGGCTGCCCTACCAAAACTCGCCAAGACAGCGGATTTGCCAGGGACTCGATTTAGAGCCCAACAAAGGTTGGCAATAGCCTGGGGCGGATAGTGCTGAATGTGCGTGGCGGCCACTTCTGCCGCCACTTCAAAAAAGTGGACTGCATCAGGTGCTTCAACCAAGTTCAAGGTAGCTAAAGCCCATGCAACGATGGAAACACCCTGGGCACTGAAGTCTTGGATTCGGGCAGAGCCTTCTCGGGCAACTGCCATAGAGAACTTTTCGATATCATCAAACTCACATTTGCCAGAGCGGGTCCTGCGGCCCATCAATTTCGCGATTCCCCATAAGGCCATGGAGAGCTCCTGGGGAAAGAAGAGTTGCAGCAAATTTTCTGAAGCTGTTGCTCGACGAGCAGCATCCATGCAGAAGTGTGTGACGACATCACTCTCCAGGATTGGTCCTTCTCGGCCCTCACATTGGATTTTGGCACAGGCCCAGAGGCTATTTGCAAGACCTTGTGGTGACATCTCCTTGAAAATCACTGAGTGAATCTGCAGAACACACTCCCGTGTGAATACTGCAACCTCATGACCACGCAACCCAAGCTTGGCAACTGCCCACAGACTGTTGGTCAGGCATTGTGTGCTGAAACTGACCAGGCGCGCCGTGCCTTCTCTCATCACGGCATGTGCCAGCACCGCTGCATCTGTCACCTGCCTCTTGGCACTGTCTGTGATCCTTGCCAGTCCCCACAGCATGTTGGACAATTCCTGTGGGGAGAACTGTGACAAGCGCGGCGGTGCAGCAGCTGCGAAGTCTGCCACGATGCCCTCGACCTCTCCGCCGTGGAGGCCCAGTTTGCCCAGGGCCCAAACAACTTTCATCATGCTGCGTGGCGCAGTCAACTCCTTCGATTTGGCCCTCAAAGACCCAAGGACAGCTTTGATCCTTGGGTCCCCTGACACATCGCCTGGTCCGGCTTCACTGTCACAAAGCTTGGCCGCAGAGTGGATACATGAAACCAGTTGCGATGCTTGGGACGGCGGCTTGGTCATGGCCAAGCTAAGAAGGTCCTCGATGTTGTCGAATTCAGGCCAAGGATCTGTACCCAAATCACCAGGCACGAGGTCATCATTCTCCTGGCCATACCTGACTTCACCAAACTGTCGATTCTCCTGTGTTCTCTGAGCTTCGAACTGAAGCAACTCTTGGAGCTTCAACGTCTGGTGTTGCTGTGGATTTGGCGATGTTTGCGGCCAGGGGATCGGGGACATCTGTGGCTGATTGGCTTGTGAAAACCCATGGAGCTGATGCTGATGGTAGCCCTGGAGCACCATCATTTGCTCCCTCTCCGTGGGATTCTGCCATCCGACATACATTCAGGCTACTCATGCAAACGAAAGGGCTATTTGTAATTAAGCTTGAACCAAGCAGCTAGCACAGCATGTGGATAAAAAAATATGGAAAGGTCATGGGGTGCTCCCTTGCAAGCAAGGCGCATCCTGTGCGTCTCAAGAATTAGCTTGCTGAACTGAATGAGCTAAAGCCAAATGAATCTGAAAACAGCCAGGCTGCCATGTGCATCGTTGAGACGCCAAAGTGGCTCCACCCATTGGTGATCATCAAAGCCTTGAGCCTGCACCAAAAGCATCTCAATAACAAGGGGAGGCATCCGACAGGGCTCATATTTCATCATCCCTATCCAGCAGACTCGAGTAAATCAAGACCAGCACTGGGCCAAATGGGGGAACATGTTGGCGCGGTATGGCTCGGTGCTGCTGTAGTTCTTGAAGTCTTGCAATGGCTACAAACAGAAAAGCATAGAAAAGCCATTGACCAATGACAGAAGGATGATTTTGAATACGTCTACTACAACTAACAGTTAGTCTCACAGAGTGGGAAGATCAGCTGTGGGATCTGTTTGGACCAGTTCCCATGGCATTTACACTTGTCATGTCCTGTGACCATCGTCAATATCGCCGGCAATGTGTGTGTGCAAGTGCCTCTAGGCTGTTGCTGCATGCGAAAGACGTGCCACTGTCTATGAAGTGACTCTGCTTTCAGTTGTGATGCCAGCTAGATAGCAGAAAACAATGAAAAATAATGAGCCAACATGAGTCCAAAAGAATTATGAGGGTGCGGCTCAACAGACTCTCTACTCTAATCCAGATTGCAGCCTTTGTATGGTTTTTCCCAGATCAACACACCCCCGTGCCTCCAAAGCAATGAGAAGCCGTTCCCGAAACTGTCTGACGAAGCGGGGTTGCACGAACGGCTGTCCCAACAAAGCCTCCAAGCACTTGGATCCTAGCAGCACAAAAATACAACTGAGCTCACTTTCCTGAATATATTACCAGAGCAGCTTAAAGCAGGTTAAGCCCCCTACCTCTTGAATCTCAGCCCAGTTAAAAACAATGGAAATCTTGCTTAAGCATCTTCAGCCCTTTATACAACTCAGGAGTGGCGATTGGCTGCAGCGCTCCTGCAAGATAGGTTTCTCGTCTCATGACCCGCGGATCTTTCAACTCGGAAACTGCCCCAAGCAGTCTGCGGGAGTAGCATCGCACTCGATACAAACGCTCCGAAACGCAGGATTTTCCACAAACATCGCATCGAGCACCTTTGACAGCTGATGGAAGAGGCTGCGCAAACTTGGCATCGTGGGTGTATCCAGAATTTCCTGCATCAGCCACCCAAATAAAGCCATTTCTGTTGGGCGGTGCCATTGGTTCCTTGGAGTCTTTATCTCTCAATCGAACCACCTGCTTCCCATCTGTTGACGCGGACTTTTCCGGTGGATCGGGTTGCCCCTCTATGTAGTCCACCACCAAATCACGAACGAACTCACGAACATGCAGAACTTTCCCAGCCTTGGGATTTTCTGTTTGTCGGTTGTGTCGTTCCTGTCGTTCCCGCTTTGGCTGCAAATGCTTCAGAGTATTGGAAGGCTTTCTCGCAGACTTGTCCTTCTTTTCCTTCTTTTCTTTTTCGTCTTTGGGCTCCTTGGGTTCCTTGGTTTCCTTCGCTTCCTTTGGTTCCTTCCGATCCTTGAGGTCCTTCCGAGCTGCCTTTTTGGGTTCCAACTTCTTTGGCTGGTCCGACCCCAGAAGGGAGAAGAGACTTTGATCCTCAAGCCGGGTCGTTTCAGGAACCTCGGGAGTTTTGTTCTTGGATTCAGGAGGCGCCTTATCTCCGCCAGATTTTGGCTCTTGCTCCTTTGGTTGAAGGCCTGCACCCCCAGTCGCAACAGTCTCCTCTCCTGATTTGGGGTTTGACCCATTCACTGACTGTTGACTGGGTGGCATGGCTGTTGCTGTCTCCTTCCTTCCTTCAGCATCTACCACCGGCACAGGCACCGAAGCTGGGGGGACCACTTCTGGAGCTTCCAGTGTTGGATCTTTGGCTCCAGCCTTTCCTGTTCCATGTGTCCCAGCTTTGCGTCCATCACTTGAGGCTGAAGGGATTGGAGCACTTGATTGGCTCGATCCTTTCAATCCAGTGGACTGGGAAGCGTCTGCTGGTGGTGCAACTGGCTTATCTGACAGAAGTCGACAAATATTCTTGCTGATATCGTACTGAAGGTCCACTCTTACAACCTTCCTGTCTTCATTTGCGCCTTTGCAGATCTCAAAGTATTCTCCAATGGTCTGTGCACTCTTGTATCTATCATATCTGTACCACGCCGCCTTCCCTATCCTCTTGGGATTCACCTTGTCGAAGCAAATGCGTTGAGACTCGCTGTAAGGGCAAGTCTTCCAGTATTCGTCCATGTGTCACCCAATCTATCACAAGGATTTACAGCGCAGCGTGGCACAAGCATCTTGCCCCCTACACGGGACCTGCAAGGACATGGCCAAAGGATTGAATGGGATTGTCAGCTAAGAGCCGCACAGCAAAAGCAGCGGAAAGCAGCGGTGTTGAGCAGCACGATGCAGCAAGTTGGGGTGGCCCTGTCCTAGTGACAATGACATTTATAGACAATGCTGTGCCACCTTCCTGCCCAGTTATGTTGCAACATATGAGTTCATGCTCCCTGGGGCTGAGCGCACCATGCTTCCACTTTCTTGCAGCTCGATTTTCGGTTGTGCACCCCAATCTCACGGCAGCAGCAGTTAAACATACGAGCGCGTATATAGCAGCGCACTGACTGATAGGGAAGCTCTGAAAACTATGAAGAACCGAACCACATCCGGTGGATCTGTCTGTGTGAGGGCCCAAATCCACAACACAATTCTGCGGTGTCGAATGCACAAATTGCAGCATGTGGCAAACCACCGCAACAACCGGATAATACGACTAAACAAGTGCACGGCCTACTAGGTTTGAGGGCCAAATGTCGTTCAAACTTAGCCAGTTTCAGATTTGAACCCTGAGGATACAATCAAATCAATGAAATCAATACTTGCTCAGCCAGCACTCTTGCCTGGTTCCAGCCCTACTACCTTCCAAGTCGGCCTCAATGTAAGTTGGTTCACTTTGGACGACCCTGTGGTTCCGGGATGTTCCGGGCAAGCTGTGCTGGCCAAGGCTGAAAAACTGAAACTATATAGGCAGCGAAGGTCTGATGCACTCCTGCAAAACCAACTGTTCTGATGAAACAATACACTCAGAATTTCTTCAGCAAATCCGACACAGAGTGCGTCAACTTGCGAGCGACCTTCGGTTCCTCAAAATGACACCCTGCTATGCCCTGATCCGGTCAGCCACATGGCTTTTAGGTGATGACCGTGGGCTCATTGCGGCCAGTCAGGTTTGAGAGATCCGACAGCTCAAGCGCCAACTCGGCCAAAGGCTTTACAACCTGCAAACACCCACGAGAAACGTCTCCAAAAAACCTTCATGGAGAGGTGAAATTGGAAATCTGGTGAATTCAGACGGGATCCAATTATCAAAACAAAGCGAGCCTACTGTATGACTGCGTCTGTGTGTATCCCACGGAATGACTCAAACTCCCCTGAGTTGATGGTAAATGATCAATGCGACATGATGGTGGGTAACATGAGTCATTTGACTACTTATACGTATGCATATGTTTATCTTTACGCATCTGGGTGCGAGTCTCAACTCTGTGTGCGTGTGCGTCTCAATGTCGATCTGCGTGGGCGTGCATGCGCGCCTGTTCATAATTAATATTTGATGCATTGTGATGCTATGTCTCGGCCAAACTGGTCATCAACAAGTCAACTGACCTGATGTGTGCTGCATAATTACTGTACTGCATGATTCAGGGATTCCAGAATCTGGGGCAAGCAGGGCAAGCAGGGCAAGCTGGCCAGCCATGGCAAGCCTCGAACTGTGACAAGTCCAGATTTCCACTGGGCTTTTCGTATTTCTCCAGGTAGAGGCGAATGGTTGCTCCGGCGGAGCCAGTACCGCTCAGGCGGAAGATGATGCGAGAGCCGTCAGTGAAACAAATCCTCACGACAGCGGCCGCTACCAGCCAGGCATTGGATATGTCCAGATATGTTAGGATTACCCAGGGTGAATACACTCGGAATATCTTGGAATAAACATTGGACCGCATAGACAGTGCTCAAACCTGTCAAGCGAAATTGCAAGCAATGCCCTTTAAAGCAATTGCATCCCCCATCGAATTTCAAGTGAGACGTTGTGACCCAACTCTGTAGGTTACAAAAATTATTCTTATTCACAAGCTTGGGGCTATAGAATGAGGTTGCTGAGCTCCATTTTTTCCCAAAATGGCCTTAGCTACAAAATGCCAACCTTGAAAAACAAACGAGCTTGAATACTGTCATATTCTGTCCCTACGTCATGAAGCTCATCATGTTTTCTTACAAAATGCCACTGCGATTTTTATGATGGGCTAACATGATTAAAATGATTCCTTTGTAAAATGAGATTCACAAGTTTAAGCTACAAAATCTTGGACGTGGATTTCATGTCACGGTTAGCCTGACTAAAATGGAAGCCTCTGTAAGAGGCACAAGGCCACAAACTTTGTGATCTTTGTGCCTTAAATTCGTAGGGGGATGCAATTGCCCTTCAAGCATTCCTGCACTTGTCACTTAGTGCAAGCCAGATTCTGAACGCCCTGATTGGAGGAGACGGACTTGTCCACTGGATCGTTGTACTCGAAGTTTTCCGCAGACTCAAATTTCATGCCCTTCATCTCTGTTCCCTTCAGCGTCGGAAGTTTTTCGATCAAATTCTTCATCATCGTGCTCGCTGACTCTGACGACACCCCTTCATAGTCGTAGCGGCAGTAGTAGTTGCGCCCGTAGACCTTCCAATGGTCCTGACGATATAGAAATAATTCAGAGAGTACAGAAACACCAATCTCTTCTCTCACCTTGCAGTAGCCCCTGATTATCTTTAAGAATTTTTCAATCTAGCTCGGCAGCTTGCGGGAACGGCCCTGCAAAGGAACTCACCACTGAGTCAGAACGGGCTCACTACCTCAATGCGTTAAGTCTGAGTGCACTAAAATTGGTACTTTATGTTTTTATTCTGTTACGGTACAGTATGCTACAGTACTTTGGACTGTTGCCAGCAGGTACAAAGGCGCGTGAGACCCTTTGAAGTGAAGGCGTAAGCGCTGAATGATTTGCCCTTTACCGCTCCTTGGTGATCTGCTCGACTGAAACTAATGGTTTGGACTCGTCTTGGTTCTTGCTGGCAAGGATTTGCAACCATGCCAACACCGCCCACATACCATCCTTCTCCCGAACGTGGCTGCTACCAGTGCCGAAACTTTCCTCTCCGCACAAGAAAGGAGTGTAGATGTCAGAGTCAGGGAAGTACCTCCTGAGAAAGCCAGGTTTGTTGGGGCCCAGTCAACAAATTCCATCTGAGCACACAAGTCTACTTGCGTGTTTTAGTGCATGTGTAGATTCGAGTGTGTACAGTTGCATGTGCATATACATGTTGACACGCACACGACGCACATGCATATATATATATTATAAGCTTTCACATATGTATATACTTCATAAACTAATTACTTATTTTATATATATGTGTGTGTGTCTGTGTGTGGGTGTTTTTAGATACATGTATTCATGATTTTTATATAATCATGTATTGATTTACTTATCTATCTACCTATCTATCTATCTGTCTGTCTGTCTATCTATCTAGCTATCTATCTTCCTATCTATCCTACCTATCCTATCCTATCCTATCTATCCCATCTATCCGATCTATCCATATCTATCCTATCTATCCTATCTATCCCATCTATCCGATCTATCCATATCTATCCTATCTATCCTATCTATCCTATCTATCCTTCTATCGTTCTATCTATCTATCTATCGATCGATCGATCTATCTATCTATCTATCTATCGATCTATCGATCTATCGATCTATCGATCTATCGATCTATCTATCTATCTATCTAATTAATATTTACTCATTTATTTATTTATTTACTTACCTATGTTATATCTATTGTATTTTTGTGTGTGTGTACTGTGCACTATCTTTGACATATACGCATAAAATATACACTGCATAGTTTGCTATGTGGGGGTATTATCTTTTGAGGTCGTGCACCTGAAAACCCATGACATTGTCTTTACAGCTGCATCTATCATGATCAAATCATTTAAACATTATGAAAGTGTCATAAGATGTCATAAGGGAAAAAAAGGACTGCCATACCTTTCAAATCTTTCAAGCTTCTCATCACCCGAGTCCATCAAGTTGCCAAAGAACTTCCAGCCGGTGGGTACCACGAAGCAGGGGATCTTCTTCTTCTTGGCCACCAAGTCCAAGGCACCGGATGTTGGCATGGAGCGCGCACATCCCTTGAGGCCCTCCTTGAAGTAAGGGATGCAGCCGGCATTGGCCGCAATGATGGCGAGACTGTCAGAGGGGCTCACGAACCACTGTTTGCCCAGAATCATGTTCCTGTCTGCGTCTCCATCAGCAGCCGCGCCAAACTCCGGCACGCCATCACCACTGCCCACTTTCTCACCTGCAGCGGGAAGAAAGTCTCCGAAATCACCCCCAATCTCCAAAAGAAGCACTGCAAGAATGTCCCTAACACTGTCAACTTGTGGTTCAAATAATGTTCAAGTGGTGTTAAAGCTATGCCACACGTTTTCTAGATCTTGCTTTCCTATTGCTGTCCTCACTAAACTGGGCCACCCTCTGCCGGACCTGTCTTGTTGGTTCCCATCTTCTGCACCAACTCCACTGCATAGGTGAGGTTGGGATCTGCATGGCCATGGGAGGGCGTATCCTTGCCACCGAAGTCCTCCTTGGGAACTGCGTTCATCAGCACTGACCTTGGCCAAAAATGCAATGGAAAAATGCGAGCCTTAGATTCTCATGCTTAGATTCTCATGAAAAATCATGAAAGACATTGGAAATGAAGTAATGGAAAACACCTGCCAGTGCTCGTGTTTGCCTTTCTATGTGCACCTGTTCACTTCAATTCTGGCTCATGCCTTCCTGACAATGCTGCGAGCACTTGCTGCCAGAGAACTCCGGTGCACCAAGCTCATCAATAAATACACGCCGAGCGTAGGGACCCTGCACTCCGTTCATGGAGTCGTAGACCATGCCTCGGGCACTCATCAAATGGCACAATTGATATCAAAAAGATTGGTTCCTCGCTGGGGTTCTCTATCAGGCTCACACTTAGTTTTTGCAATTGTTTAGCCACTTAGTCCAAACTGCCAGACAGCTCCAATAAGGACAGGGCTGAAATCCTTCCTTGCAATGAGCTTCTTGATGGCTTCAAAATCAAAAACCTTCATCAGCAGCCCGACATGATCTTCAGCGCAGTCGAAGACATCGACACGGATCTTGCCTTCCACCACATAGGTTCCCTTGGTGGTGAGATCAATTGTTGGGAAACCTTTGCAAATCTTGTACTCAGAGATCTTCGTGGTGTTCTCAAAGATCTTCTCAGTGACCTTCTCTGGTGCTGGTCCGCCGTTTTCGCAGTTGAACTTGATGCCAAAGTCTTCGTCCAAGCCACCTACGCAGCCACACTGGGCCATGGCCACAAGGCAACCAACAAGAGTTGCCAAGCAGTGACGAAAGTCGTCAAAAACAAACGACAACGGCTTAGAACATCAGAACATGATAGAACATGTATGAAATGCAATAACCCCAACGGCACCTGGATTGTGAGAGGCCGACAGGATGAAGGCTCCGAAAGGCACAAAGCCACCCTCACGGGTGCGAATCACGGCGCTTGCCGCTGGAGTGCTCAGCAAAGCGTCCTGAGGCCACACTTTTTACCACCAAAAAACTTGCAACACATCCCTTCGAGCAGGGAAAAATGGGAAAGGATACGAAATGACATGAAATGGTGAACATTTAAAGTTATCAAATAGCGATCGAATAGTGACTGTACTTCCATTTGGTGCTTCATATTGACTCCATTCACCATCATTCACCACCGTGGCACTAGCATCACTGCAATTGACTGCAGGTGAACCAATGGACCCAGGAATGGGGATGTGAGATCAAGATGCTACCCCCAAGGCTGCGAGTGCAAGAAGAATTCCTCGTGAAGGTTTGCCCATCCAAAACGCTCAAAAAACGATGTATAATTGTATAATGCAGCTAATACCAATGAGTACACAAACAACCAAACAAACAAACGAAAGAACGAATGAATGAATAAGTCATAGATCGATCAATGAACAAATCAAAAAAGTAGACATATTTTACTTCCAACACGGCCACGGAAATGATGTTCTAGCTATGATGAACCATGATAAACCTCCATTTAAGTTCGGGCATTTGCTGAAACCCAAGCGTCGTTTCCCATCCAAATTGTCTTCACTCCATTGGCAACCGACATCTTGGCGATGAGCTGAGTGGCATCCTGCAAAACATCGGACACATCACAGGGGAGAGCTGCACACCCACACCACCAGCTGACATCCACATATGCTACACACAGATATACTAACACAAACTAGGACCATGATGGACCATGTAATATACGTTTATATACACGCAAATACACATTTGTTTATATATATATATTGTTGCATTCGGAAACGGAAATTCTTTGCAAAATCAAATGTTTGTTTTTTTTTAGCCAAACCTTCGCAAACTCCAAATCTTTCGCAGGACCCGTGTGGAGCGGCAATACCTCTTACAGTATCTTATGAAGACTCAGTCACTACCTGCATTATTGTCAATATATTTCTTCGTGATAGCCTTGTAAACAATCAGCTAGCATCACAGAATTCCTCGTGCCTCAAGACAGATTGTTGCTTATTGGGTGCATATGTGCAAGGCTTATTGGGCCAACCTGTTCCAAATGCACTTTCACTTTCGCCCGCTCCTTCGCGTAACTTTGCAGAACTTTCGCTAAAATATCCCTGCATACTGATTCATGATAAATGATAACTTTCGTGACACTTTCACGAAATAAAATTCTGCTTTCGGGAACTCGAGCAATTCGCGAGGGATCGAAACATTATAATCGTATCACAATCATAACTCCTGACAAGTTCCTTTGGATCAACCACGATATACCGTACATTATAGAGAGAGATAGAGATGAAATTATGTGATAATGAGCATGTGTAAACTGTAGGCTTTGAGCTACCCAGTTACTATAGGGACAACAACTCCGCAAGGGATTGTACTACCATCAAACCCTCTTGAACTACGAGAGATCATCTCCATGAAAATCTGAGGTGTTGCAACTGCTGGCAGCAATCCTTGTTGAAATAGCGGCCATCTCCTCCGATGACAATGGTGCCACCCTCCACAGGCACACCGGTTGCCTTCAAGGCATCAAAAGTGGATTGAACGAAGTTCTCCAGGTAGTTCTTGCCCATGAAGACCTGCAAAATGCATCAAAATGGCATAGCCCTGAGCCCTCGCAGCAGCAAATTACGACATATACCCATCATTACCCATCCAATTTCCGGAAAGCGGGTTTTGCCTTACAAAGCACTCATCTAAGCTCACACAGTTACCACAATCTTCCATTCAGATCATTCAAGTGCCCCCGGGTGCCCCTTTCATGCCCTGCCTTAGTTTTTTTTCTGAGGCCGGAAGTGCCTGGCTTCTGCCCTTCGATGGGCGAGGTGCTCTCGTTGGTGACTGCCAGGGAACCGGACAAGGCTTTCTCCGCCGCTTTCCTGGCGGAAGTGCATAGAGCTGCATGGAATCTGTTCTCCAAAATCACTCAAATTTTATCATTTCTATGGGGGAACTAATGGCTTCAGGGTGTCCAATTCTAGGAAACACCCATACGTAAATGTATTATAATGTAGTACTATGTATAATATAATATAATATATATAATATATATATATATATGTATATGTGTGTGTGTAAATATCATTATATACCATTATATATCCCATGCAGTCCTTTTGAGCACCACGGTAATGTTCGGCGTGTGCTTCATGGGCCCAGCCACGGAAGTCCACTTGGTACGGACCTCACGAGAGTCGCCCGCTTGCACTCAAATGTAACCAGATTAAATCAAATTAGCAGAATCCTGCAAGGATCTCACAGAGCCAATGGATGCCAGTTCCCATAGTTCCCATTATGGTGACTCAGCTTTGCAACGTTGAGCCTTCCACCTGTGATCCTGTCAGTCGTCCACCCAGGGTCCAGGGTGTGTTTCTTTGAGGCCAGGGCAGATGCGATGGTCGCAAGTCCCTCCTTTTCCAAGGTGCCTCCGATGAAGCATGCTACGCTGATGGCATTTCCAAGCGCCGTCAGCGTCACGGTATCCACCGGCGGCTTAGCTGCTTTGTCATCCTTGGCGGGAACGCCTTCCAAGAATGACCTGCGAGCAACGTGGAAAACATGAACAAACTAAGCAGGCGTCCGCACAAGCATTTTTGCGAGTCGGTCCATAGAATATCAACACAAAATGCTGATACTGTACTCATTGATACTCCGTTATAGCATGTTATATAGCTATAGATAGCTATAGCTCCAACATGTTCCAGGCGAATCGTACCTACGAGTACTGAATTCAAAGAGGATCGGCGAACAAAGTTCTGGAAATCGCACCTCGCCGCGCGCAGATAGAAAGAAGCAGGCTTCGAGGTAGTCAGCCTCAACTCTACTGCCATAGCAGGGTCTCCGAAGGGATCGTTCACCTCGAGCTTCGGGGGCAAGACCTTTGAGTCTACTCACAGCTGCGGTCATTTGCTGATCCGAGAATCTGCCTCCCGAGCCTGCAAACACATTTGCATATGTTTGGCCCATGTCACATCATGTCACCACATTACGAAAGGGACAGGACTATCACATGATGGAACCAACACGGTCCCGTTGCTGAGCCTATCTGCCCAGGCTGCTGCAGCTGCCACTACTCGAACCTTGAACCATTTCAATGAAAAGTAGATGAAATTGGGTGGAACCTGGCACCGTTTGGCAAGGACAACAAACATGGAAGACTTTGGATCAAGCGATCATGCGATGCAGACTTCCACAACCCTCGCCGCTGGCCGTCTCAGATCTACACGACAGGGGTGCCAATTTGCTGCAAGGGGGCAACATCCTACCAAACTAAAAAAAACAAACACGCTGCACGGCTGCACCAGACTTCTACTGGCATATGAAAGCCGCCGAAGGGCCTTGTCATTCTGAGACCGGGCCTTGGAAGTCTCGAAGTGGAGATGGATCAGGTGAGGGGGAAAGCGATGACACACCAAATTCGAGGACTCTTCATCTCTCTTCCCAGTTGAAAAGGAGCCACGTCGAAAAAAATGCAGCTTAGCAGCGCGAGTGGAGTGCGACTCCAACACCTGGCATGGTCAAGAAGATTTTTTTGGTTCGATTAGTTGCTGGATTCGGGTTCATGATATTCATGATGATTCTTTGCAATGTCTTCCACTGTCATTCTGGGCATTCCAATCCCTGCACCTGCTGTTCCAATCTCAGCCTGGCGGCTTGCAGGTGCGAGGCGTTACCTGTAGGGATGCTTCAGCGTGACCAAACTATCACGACCGATGTGACCGGTCTGACATCCTGCACGAATTGCACGTTCGACCCGGCACGCTTGAAGGTTTACAAGAAATGCCACAGCCATCAAGTAGGGACTCTCGCAATAGGTCTACACTTTGGGTTTGAGTACCTGTGACATCCTGTGACTACCACGTCTATCAATGTATACCTACTTATACCGTAACTTATACCTCATCACGATCCGGACACCTCTTTTTTGGAAATCACCCAACCCAAATGGCGATCAACGTCTGTAAGTACTGCACTTTGCAGCAAATTTGTCAATTCCTCGGAGACCGTGGACACGACTTTCAAAAAAAAACGAAAAAATGACATACAATCTTGAAAGTGTTCAAGACTTGTGCAACGGATATGTTTCGATCCTTGCAGTTAGCCAAGAATTGGACGTCCCAACGTCCAGATGGGATAAGTTCAATTGCTTCTTTGAGCAATAGACGGCCTTAGTGCTATTTTATTTTTTTTGGTCCCTACTCATCGCTTTCATCGCCAAGGAATCAAGGTCTGAAACCACGTACCGCATCTCATCGCTGATATCGCTGTTCGATTTCCATCCATTTCCTATATGTACCTGTTGGGCAACTGGCAATCTTAAAATGTGCTATCTGAGGTGTCTACCTGCAACCCTCGATGGCTCCTGGCAAGGACGAAAGGATGACAAGGGAACCAATGGGAATCCAGTCTTTCACCCACCAATCGATCCAGTCGGCACCTGCTTGGCGATCATGGATTCAAAATTTGGCACGGTACTGCAGGAGAACAGCACAAATAAGTGCATTTCTGCGTCGCAGGCCGTTGTTTTGAACATTGGTCCTTTTACATTTGGATTGGTTTCCCATTCTGAAGATGACATGTGATCATGATGTTTTTGACCACATTCTATGCAAATAGAATCAAATCCTAATAAAGAAACATTTGGTCACGGCGCGTGGGACCCCATTGCTAAAGTATGTTAAAGCCAAATTCGACAGTGAACCACCTGTTCATGCAATATGTCATGCCACCGTTGCGCATGCAAAAAAAACAATAAAGGAAATGCGTCTTAAGGGGTTGCTGCATAACAGCATTCCACGGAACAATGAACGGCGTTTGGATTGGCAATTCATGGGAAAAATAAGAAACCTGATCATTGATGCGGGAACTGCGCTGCTTTGGGGTTTCATGTTCCGGCGCAACAGCGGTCGGCGGTGGGCGGATGAATTTTCTGATGCTCAGATATGTCGTCGCGTTTGTGAGCATAGGCCTCCTTTGCAACGTCTTGTAAGTCAAAAATGTTTTTGTGGGGTGGGGTGGGATCAAACGGAAGAAAAACACAATAAAATATGAAGAACAAATTTTCCGAAACAAACGATCAAACATTGCACAAGTGACGCTGGCCCTTCAGGATGCAGCGATGGGCCGGCATAAATGAGCATTTTGCCCTTGCATGTTTGTCTTAAGGCTGCTCTATGTTGCATTTGCCTTCCTCACCATCGCAATGTAGTTTTCCAATTTTTGTTTTTTCCCAATCTACACACTACAAATATGTAAATAATATTAAATTACTTTTCTTCGTGTGATCCCTACCATGACATTTATACATTTTGTTACTGGCAAAACTTCTGGCATTCTATCTGAAATATCTTCTGGCATTCGATCTGGCATTCTATCTGGCATATCTTCTGGCATTCTATCTGGCATATCTTTTGGAATTCTATCTCGCATTCTATTTGGCATATCTTCTGGCATTCTATCTGACATTCTATCTGGCATATGTTCTGACATTTTTTCTGGCATTCTATCTGGCATATCTTCTGACATTCTATCTGAAATATCTTCTGACATTCTTTCTGGCATATCTTCTGACATTCTCTCTGGCATATCTTCTGACATTCTTTCTGAAATTCTTTCTGGCATTCTATCTGGCATATCTTCTGATATTTTATCTGGCATATCTTCTGGCATTGTTCCCGTTGAGGTCCGGCAGTGCCCACTGCGATCTGGAAGTCACGGTTGAGGTCCGGCAGTGCCCACTGCGATCTGGAAGTCGCGGTTGAGGTCCGGCAGTGCACACTGGGATCTGGAGCTCGCGGTTGAGGTTCGGCAGTGCCCACTGGGATCTGGAGCTCGCGGTTGACGTCAGGCAGTGCCCACTGCGACCTGGAAGTCGCGGTTGAGGTTCGGTAGTGGCTAGTTCGATCTGCAACTCGCGGTTGAGGTCCGGCAGTGCCCACTGCGATCTGGAGCTCGCAGTGGAGGTCCGGCTGTGCCCACTGGGATCTGGACTGCCAGGAGGAGGCGGCGGGTGAGGAGGCGGACGAGACGCAGGAGGAGAAGAGCTCTGTTAAAATCTAGCAACCCTCACCTGGCAGGTGGGGAATAATAGTGTTACTTAATGTTGGGCGAAGGAAGTTTAGAAGTCAAACTTCCGACAATATGGACAGATGGAAAAGTGGGAAGGGTCAGCAAAGAGAAAGGAAGGAGAAACAAGATCAGAGACGAGAAAGTCAGAAGAAAGAAGATGCAGGTGCGCGAAAAGTAGAAAAGTCGCGCATTACAATGTTTTTTTCCAGTGTTTTCTCCAGAGGGTCGACAAGTAGGCTCGCTAAAGCGGCGGGTGCGGAGCATCTGGTCGTATGAGAGCTCGCAGGTGGGGTCTGGCAGTGTCGGCTGCGATCTAGGGCTCGCAGTTGAGGTCCGGCAGTGCCCGCTGTGATCTGGCGTTCATGGTTGGGCGGCAGTGCCCATTGCGATCCGGAGTTCGCGGTTGAGGTCCGGCGGTGCCCATTGTGATCTGAAGCTCGCCAGTTGAGGTCCGGCAGTGCCCACTGTGAGCTGGAGCTCGCGGTTGGGGTCCGGCAGTGCACACTGAGATAAGGGGTTTCGCAGTTGGGAGGAACAGGAGGAGAAGGAAGGAAGGAAGGAAGGAAGGAAGGAAGGAAGGAAGGAAGGAAGGAAGGCAGGAAGGCAGGAAGGCAGGAAGGCAGGAAGGCAGGAAGGCAGGAAGGCAGGAAGGCAGGAAGGCAGGAAGGCAGGAAGGAAGGAAGGAAGGAAGCAAGTAACTCTGATAGAATCTAGAAACCCTCACCTTGCAGGTGTTTAGGGGTTGGTTTGCAACGGTTTGGATTGGTTTCGGACTACTGCCTAGTAAGTGGTATGAAACGGCTGCAAACGGTGTCGGACTACTTGCTCATTACCAATATTGAAAAACTGCTTGAAACTTTGTGAAACTATGTGCGATTTTTGCCAGGGCGAAGTAGCAAGTGGCAGGAAACGGTTTGAAACTGTTTGGGTTATTACCTAGAAAGTAGTGGGTAACAGTTTGAAAAGGATTCCGTGGGATCCTTAGTCTGCTTAAAATCACCAAACAAAACCATCAACTTTCACTACGGCTCAAAGGGTCCCTGCGGGAGCGGTCATGTATCAGGTTCGCACGTGAGGCCATGTGTGGGGTTGACATCGGAATTGTTGTTTTCACTCCGGTCACGTTCTGCTTCTGTACTGCCCACATGCTGCGGCCTGTGAGATCTACCCTGGCATGCAGTCTTTGCATTTCCTGTACTTGGTTCTGTTCACCGTAACAAATCTGCACCAGGCATGGCAATAGTGGAATTTGTTTCTCCTTCTCCTTCTCCTTCTCCGTCTCCTTCTCCGTCTCCGTCTCCGTCTCCGTCTGCGTCTGCGTCTGCGTCTCCTTCTCCTTCTCCTTCTCCTTCTCCTTCTTCTTCTTCTCCTTCTTCTCCTCCTCGTCCTCGTCCTCCTCCTTCGCCTCCACCACCTCTGCCCCCACTTCCATGATCCCAGCTATAAGGTTCCAAAAATTTACTATTGGAATGCTGACCCCCCTACATTTTTTAAAATAACTATTTTATTTAGGGGGTGGGATTTGCTATTCGGCAGCCTACATTATGTCTGTTTACTCCGCTCGCGATCCTCCCCCCGTGCCCACTCTTTTGCAGCCAAGCCACGGCTCATCTTCTAAGGTCGCATCCCAAACCGCGACTGCCTCTTCAAACAACTCGATCTGGAAGCCTGTCCCCTTGTAATTGGACTGCTGTGGTCCGCAATTCCATGACTTGGTCAGCGTGAAACCTTTCGCGAAACACAACTTGCCAAGCTTGTTGCGCGTCCAGAATTTCACTGCCCGCTTCCAAGAAAGGGTCCGCAAAGAAACTTATGGCAAATCGGAAGCCCCCACGCGGGATTGGAAACGTCGCCTGAGTTCTTGGCCACGCGCGGAGAGGCCTAAAGTGCTGGATTCGCACGCGGCGGCGGGGCTCTCCGGCCGGCTGCCGCGTGCTGTTGTCGTACGCGAGCAGCGGCCAGGCCGCGCGAATCCGTAGGTGGACGTAATGCCCGATGAGCCGCAAGGGGCTAAACTCTGGCACCGGCAGTGGAACAAACCCATGCGCGCGCGCAGTTGCATGCGCTGCAGGGCGGCCCCCGGTGATCATGCCGCGGGCAACGCGCGCAAGCTGTCGGATGGCACGGTGACCCACATGGCAGCTATGACGTGGCTTGCGGACTTCGTTTTCTTTTGAACTTTATGACGCGGGGGACGCACTAAGAGCTGTGACGTGCTGCAGCTCTGATATGATATCGCGTGTGCTGTTTTTGCTCTTCAGCCACCTGCCGGAACCTTTAACAGGGCTAAGATTTTTATCCGTTGCTAGATCTCTAATGTTTGAATCGGTCATATTTCCCATCTTCTGCGGGCTATTCCGCTCTCCATATTATTGCGACGCCTTGCGACACACGGCAGCGCTGCAACATGCAGCATCATTTTGCGGTGTTCTAGGGTGTCGGAAGCAAGTGCAACCCAGCATGGCAGTGTATACAGATGGATAATTCTTTTCATGCTGGATGTTTCTGTACAAACGTCATCTATACACCGGGCTTGACGCACGGGCCGTCAATGCCCCAGGCGCTGTGCTTGGCTACTTGGCGGGCACAAAGTGCTCAATTTTAATACATCTTCGTCAGAGATAATCACTGTCTTTCCGGACTCCTGACAATGCCACGTATGCAGCAGCTGCACAGCCTGCTCTGTCTGGCGAAAATGTCACGTGTGCCAGTTCTGCCCCCCAGACCTTACTTGTGGACCGTATCTGCGTACCCTGGACATAGTGGATAGGTCACGCGGCCCTGGGGCACATCAGCACTTGTTGCATCTCTGTGCGCACCACAACTGCACTGGTGCGCTTGTCCAAGGACTCCACCACCACTGTAATGCCGTTGGCATAACCCAAGTGCTTTGCCAAATTGCGCGTCAGCCCCACGTAGAGGTCCAGCGCTAGTGGTTCAGGACTACGATCTGCGCGGAGCTTGCTTTGGATGTCGTAGTTGTCCGGATTGTTGTCGTAAGCCGCGGAGATGCTGCCTACCTTCTGCTTTCCGGGCAGTTCGACGAGGACTTCCACAGCCAATCAAGGCGTTCACCGAGGCTGCACCGCGGCGGGTGCATGTGACGACCATGGTTTTGCCGTCCGTCTTCTGGAAGAAATCTTCGATGTCCAGGTTGGCTGGCTCATGGTGCCCCGACCAGGCCTAGTGTTGCCGACACAGGTCGCGCACGAAGGCGTCGCCTTCTGAGCCCATTGGCCGGTTCTTTCTCAGATACCCAGAAACAGTGGGTCTCCGTCTGCTTGGCGCCAGACTTTGTGCAGCTCGATCTTGTGCACGAGACGCCACCCGGGGTGATTCACCAAGTTTTCGCTTGGTGTGGTCCGCCGGTGGGAGCTGCCACTCGTCCCCGGCGAAAACCAAACACGGTACTTTGCCGGCTGCCCGCCACATCTCGTGCAAGCGGCTGAAGTGCTCCTCGAACAGCTGGGGGGCCTCGTCGACGACGATGAGATCGTAGCACATCATCACCCCCATGGCCTCTACCAAGGGCTTGTGGAACAAGAAGGCCCCATGACAGGTGCCCAAATCAGCTTGAGGATGTCCATTCTGTGGTGCGAATGGTGACGGTAAAGTGGCTGCAGCCGGCAATGAAGGGCAGCTTGTGTGCCAGGCGGTTGCGGAAACGCGGCGGTGATACGCAATGCCTAAACGTTATTACCAAAAAACTTTGACAATAACACTCTCAGTACAGCGCCGGCGCCCACTCAATAGCGAACGTCTATTTGGATCCAAATTTTTGGTTCGTTCTGGCAGCTTCGCCGGAAGCAGCCGCCCACTACAGACCCTTTCCCCGACTGCTGCACACTTAAATGTCATTAACCATTGAAAGCTCTGGTGAGCTACTCAGTCGTTACTGCGCAAACATAATTTGATAACTGATATTTTTCCGGCACTGCCTCTACACCAGCCGTACCGAATCAAGATGATCAGCCCTTCATGCGTGGCGCGTTGGCGCTATAATTATTAAATTCTAGGGCATAGATGCGTACACCTCCAGCTGTGGGCGCCTATGAATTTACACATCAGGCCCGTCCCAATCGACACCACCTTCTGAGCAAGTACGGCTACACTGCCTAAGCCTAACCATCAAACATCTCCAAGTTTACCCTGAAATATTTTGGTGGCTCAAAGTTTTCGAGAATAGTGCGTGAGAACCCCGTCTACATGAAATGGGCGTATGGGTCAAAATCACCCACCCACCAAATTATGGACGGTCACTTCGCTGGGTCCATTTTGTAGCACATGCTACAAAAGCACCCGAATCAACCATGAACAAAACAAAATCCACATCATCGCACGGTTTGATTGCTGCTATGGTGTCGCGCGCTGTCATGATCATATTGGGGCCTGGTTCATCTCGTGGCTGTTTCACTCTTTGGGTTGGGTTCCATTTCGTCCCTCGCACCTGACGTTTTCCATTGGCAATTGTCAGCTATGTGCCCCCACTTCTTGCAAGTGTGACATTGTTTGCCTGCATTTGGGTTGTTTTTTTTGCCTTGCCTCTGTCACGTTTGTTACATTTTCGCGAGTTTTGCCTTTTTGATTGCCTTTGTCTCCCTTGGTGTTGCCTGACCTTTGTTCCCATCTTTGGTTTGTCTGTTTTTGCCACGGTTGATTCCACTGCTGTTGGTACCCTTTGCCTTTTCCAGGCCTTGGTTTTTCAATTTTTGGCGTTCTGAACATTACCTTTGACGGCACGGATTTCCATCAAAGTTGGTTCGATCTGTGACTATTTCTCTCATATTTTGGGTGTGCGTTGCGAATTTGCAGCGTGGCATTCTATCTGGAAAGCAAGGGGTTATATCCGATATTTATTCTATCCAACTGTTCACTGAAGGTGATGGTGCTAGCACACGATTTTGTAGAGAAAAAGAACCTACATAGTATAAGTTCATCCAGAGAACTGCCCCCAAATGCACTACAAGATGCAAGCCTTTGAAACCAACCCAAAATTGCTGCCAACTACCAAAAATATATATAAAAACTATTAAATAAATGTCCTCCACAAAATAAAATCAAAAATAATTGCCCCTTCCAGGTGTCGTAAGTGTCCCGAACAGGTTTTGTCGGACATGTTCAAGCCGTATTTTATTGAGTTTGCTGCGGTCTACATACTCCATGTTTTTTCCCCTGATTTTTTTCTTGTGGCATATCTTCCACGTCTTGGCACCAGCATGAAAACACTTCAGTTTTAACGTGCTATCTTGCCGCTGGTCCTTGTGCAAAATGTGCTAAATGTGAATCATGCTATCAAATTCTTACAAATATTTTAAACATGTTCGAAAAAAAAACATCAAAAGGTCCTACCCAAAAAAAAAAATATAAATATTGGGCATTTGCCATTTGAGAAGGCACATTGTTTTTGAATAAATTTGCCAACAAAAACGAAATGAATTAAAGACCCAAAAATGATCGAATGTGGTGCGAGCATCGGTGGTAACTTACGCCACAACCTATCATCTTACCCCACCGCATGGCACACAGCTTGCCCCACAATCTAAAGGACTTGTGCCATAGCGAAATCACCACGGCACACCGACACCTATCCATATATGTGCACATTGTTTTCATAAAATTCCTATGCGGACTGCAACGCTTTGTGCCGGTTTTTATCCGTCTTAAACCTGACACAAAGCGTTGTAAACCGTATGGCGCAACATCAACGCGCCCTCTAAAATCTAGAAGGCCAGGAGTCCTACATGTCATTCTCATTGGCGGACTCTCACTCCTACCCTGGGTCAAATATACTCACAAAACGCTTTTCCCAGTGGCACACCCGGAACATTCCAGCACTGAACAACAAACACAGCACAATGGCGCTTAGATATCCAAGGTGCCGCTTGGCAACGTGATTTTTATGATATTTTTACGAAATCCTTACGAAATCTGTACGAGATCAGGATTTGGCAAGGCAAGGCAGCAGGGCAAGGCAGCAGGGATCTTTTCTATTTTTCCCTTCTCTGCTCTATGACTCTCTAGTCAGTTCTGCTTTTCAATTCAAGTTTTTCTCTACTTTTTCGTATGCATTTTTTTCTACTCTACTTTTCTCTTCTACTGTTCTCTCGTCTGTGTGAGCCAAACTATTGGGAACCCATCCACATGAGTTTCTATTTTAAAACAAAATATGTCTCAAAAGCATTTGTGCCCTTGCAAAGTGCTAGAAAATCAATGCCACAAACAATTGATTCATCCGGTAAGAATGATATGTATATCATAGACTTCCCAACGGCACACCATTTGCGGCACAAGAAGGCAACCGCAGCACAAGTTACCACCCTGACCTTGTAACATTGATAAATATTGATACCATATCCATTTTCCATTAGATGAATAAACAGTATTAATTGATATAAACCTATCCGAATTTAGTGTTCACTGAGCCGGTGCAAAAATGTGACTTGCGTGACTTACGTGAGCTATCCCTACAAAGGTGTTATGGTGTACTGAGCCGTGACAAAGTCGAACTATTGGTACAATAACCAGAAACGAACCGAATTGTTATTGTTTAAATACACCTTTAAAAAATATAATATATATATATATATAATTATATATAATTTAATGCATTTTGGTTTTGATTTTTCGCCTTTTTTTTGTAGTTTTCGTTTTAAACCCATCTTTGAATCATCTTTGACGTTTGCTGTATCAATCCTGAACAAATCATGTCGGCAGAGCAACATCCAAATCATTCATTAACATCCAAAACCACCTCTACAAAATAGAAATCCACCCAATGCATTTCGTCAAAACCTGACGCAAACATGCAAAAAATGTTCTGTACAAAATAATTTCCTAGCAAACTGGGGTTGCGCATTTTTCTGAATTCCTTTTACGACTCGCAATCCTATTTTTGTAGGCAAAGTTGGGGTTTGAACTGCTGACCCCGCGCTGGCTCGAGAGATGATTGCAACTCGTGATTTTGCAGGGGTTCTCACATTGTGTCTGGCATTCCATCTGGAGTATATTCTCATGTTCTACCTGGCATTCTATTTGGTTTTGTATCTGACATCTGGCGCTCCCCGTTGAGGTCCGACAGTGCCCACTGACACGTCGCGTTTGGTCTGGCAGTGCCCATTGAAATCTGGAGCTCGCAGTTGGGGTCCGGCAGTGCCCACTGAGCTTTGGAGTTCGCGGTTGGGGTCCGGCAGTGCTTCTGAGATCTGGTGCTCACGGTTGAGGTCCGACAATGCCTACTGAAATTTGGCGCTTGCGGTTGAAGTCTGGCAGTGCCTATTATGCCTGCAACTCACGGTTGGGGAGCTGGAGGACGAGGAGAAGGAGAAGGAGGAGGCGGAGGACGGATACAACTCTGATAAAATCTAAAGACCCTCGCCCGGCAGGTGGGGAACAAGAACAAGACACGAAAACACATGAAAAGAACAACCAGAACATGTAACATGACAGAACGGGGAACGAAGAACTGCAAAACGAAATGAAAGGTTTAAAAAAAAAAATAATTACTGAATGTATTTGTGTCGGATGGAATCAAACGAACACAAAAAGAAATGGGCAGGAAAATGAAAGAACAGGACAGGAAAACATGTGCTAGAGTTAGGAAAACGCATTTGTCCGAAAATAGCCTACATCCACCGGTTCATATTTTTTTCCCGATGAAAACTTCAATTTGAACAGTACAAGTAGGTCCAGTTCACACATAAATGCCTGTTCTTAGGTCCCATTGTCAACTGTTTTGCCAATCTTGGGTTGTTGATTTCTGGAACAGTTTGTGTCCCTGTTATTGGCCTATGTGATGTCGTCAACCATGACCAAATTTGCACCGGCACTTTGATTTCTTTTTGAAGTGGTTTGAGCGAGCATCGCGCGTAAATACCATAAAACCCATTCTGCTCATCGCGTTTGCACAGTTTCCGGCTAACCCTAAAACCTTTCATGCAAAGTGACCCAAAGCTGTTGGATTGTCCAACGTATTTGCTTCTTGACCAATAGCAGAAAAGTAGTCAGCGGCCGTCTGGAATTAGTGTTTTTTTTGTGCTGTGCAGGGTTGGTACGGTATGGTCTGGGCCCCTTTCATAAGGTTTCAACGTGGTGGTATACTCCACCACTCCCGGATATTTCTTACGAGAGGCAAAACATGGTACAGGATGAGTCTAAGTGTACACGGCACCTACATGGGCAACCTCATTGGCTAACACGTGGCAGATTGACTCAAAGTGTTTGTTGCAACGCATAGGCCGGAGCCGAGCGCAGAATCCACAGCAACTGTTTTGCAGCGATCATGGAAAAAAGTCGCTTTGCCTTGCAGCACGCATTTGCGTAGAAAAAGTGTAGGGGAAAAAATGTAAATCAAAACAAACATCTTACAGTACCTAGGTGAACAGGTGATTTGTTTGAGGGTACAAGGGTGAAATAGCTGAGTCTGGGCTGGGCCAGGAAGATGCCCGAAAAATCTTTCGGTGACGATGCTTGCGATGACGAAGTCGGTGACGGTGCAATGTTTTGAAAAGATGCCAGCTCTTTGTTGAGCTGAGTTGTTAACCAAATTTCGATGTTGAGCGTTTTGTATGTCAAACTGTTCTGGATTTCCAAGTTCTCTAAACGCATCAGTGCGCCCTTGTTCTTCCAACACGTCTAGTCTAGTATGTTCCGTTCCTGGAATGAGAGAATTTGGTTGGAAAACAACTTGTCTCATTGGATCTTGTGGATCGGCTCTGCCACCTAATAGTTGAAGTTTTCGTCGTAGCCACATGCGGGAAAAATCTACAATGTTGATGCCATGAACTGTTTTTAATATTTGTTTTTATATTTATACTCTCTCGTTCGTCATAATGACTCGTGATCTGACTCGAGTAGGTCAAGTATGTGTTTCGCGTAAGACGTTTGTGGTTTGCGCACAAAACTATACAAAACTATCGTCATCCTGTCCAAGCTCCTGACCTGCTACAACGCAAGAAGCTGTTGCAATGACCTCATGACCTCGTGCTTCGTGATTCGCGATTCGCACTGCTCCACCTTTGAATCCTTTGCGACTACGAACCCCTGTTCAGCCGCAATGGGGTTCCACTGCAGGGAAGGACCGCGCAATTTGAGGCGCAAGGCATAAGCGTCGCAGAAACAGGACACACAAAATGCAATTGGTGTGCGAAATCTACGATTTTTTTGGGGGGAGCCTGTGGATCTCACTGTTGCTTGGGATTCGGCCTCACCACGCCTTGGTGCGTTGGGTCAATCACGTATGTTTCAGCCCCACACTCCCCCGCACAATTTATCCTGAACGCCACTGAACGCCTGAATGTTGGATGATGATGATGATGATGATGTTGGATGAAATATCCTCTGCCGCCCCTCCACGTGAAATTGTCACCCCGCAGAGTCCTTTGGCAGGGTTCACCATTTCTGCAAGCATGTCAAGCGCACACTCGTTTTCCTCCAATCCTTCTGAATGTTTCACAGATGTTTGCAGCGTTTGCTATGGAGTGCATTCAAATAGGCAATTATGCGTCAGGTCACAATCTGTTTGAATGGGGTAAGAACTCCGTCGCAGGGCAGGTACATATTGAACAGTTTTGTTGGATTTGGGATGGGCCGGGTTGGGTCATATCGGATTGGGTCAGACATAGGTTGGGGCTAGGTTTGGCGCCGGTGTTAGCTGTTAAGCTCATGAACGTGTGTTTGACGACTGAGCACCCTTCCCTTTGAAGTCTTTTCTCCTGCACGATTGATCCTTTGATACCACTTTGATCGAAAACTGTGGTTCCCTTTCCGCGTTCCAACGCTCCAGAAGTTACACTAGACTATACAGTAACGATCTGCGATCGCCTCCATAACGATGCAGGTTCTCCACTTCCAGTGCGACGCAGGTTCTCCACTTGGCCGTATCCTTTATTAGTTGAATTCGTTCGAACAAATTTGTTTATCCATGGCCTTTTCTGGATGGCTTCCTAGTTTCCCTCAAATTGTTCACTTGTGGATTGGCACCTCACACCACGCGCGGCTTCTCCAAAGTCATAGTGGCATGGGGACTGTTCACAGGCGAAGTTCAGCGCATCTATCCGTGTGTTTGATCTTGTGAGGTGTTGCGGAGGTTTCACCACCTCTCACGAGGCATGGGGCATAGGGCCACGGAAGCACTTTGTGGATTCTTACAGTCTTGAAACTCTTGAAAGATCTTGAAAGTCTTGAACGGGTTTTCTGTGTTGTCCACTGGATTTGAATAAATTGTTCCTGAGTTTTGCTTGTGAGCACCATCCAGCTCCTACGGGACCTCTACAGTGGCATAGAACGCTGCTTACAGAGTTACACGTGCGTTGGAATCACATTCCAAATCGTCCAGCTCTTTCGTGATTGAAACAATGCAACATAACGCAACGGTCAGATCGATGCACACACCAGCACCCAACTTAGGAACAGCGAAGAAAACTGTTGGTGGTGTGTTTGTTCGGCAAAGCGCAAACTCCACAAATACCATGCCGGACCATGCCATTCTCTGAGCAACCACTGGACAACCCTGACAGGCTCCAGTGCAAAAACCAGCCGCTCCTTTTCTCCGCACCAGCATTTCAGGACTGCAACAGGCAAGTCGCTCCGTAAACCGGAGAGAAAATGAAAAGGACTGGAGGAGAGTGGCAACTGTCCGAATGAACTCTCAAAAAAAACTCTATTATATATTATATATTAAATATTATATATTATATATTGTATATCGTATATTGTATATTATATATTATATATTGTATATTGTATATTATATATATTATATATTATATATTATATATTATATATTATATATTATATATTATATATTATATATTATATATTATATATTATATATTATATATTATATATTATATCTTCTATCCTCTCTCTTATCGAGTCTCTCTTCTCTCTTGTCTCTTGTATCTTATATTTCTATCCTCTATACTCTCATCTTCTATATTCTTCTCTCTTCTTCTCTCTGCTTCTCTCTTCTTCTCTCTTATTCCTTCTTCTTCTATCTTCATTTATCGATTCTTCTCGCCTTATTCTTATTACTATTATTATAATACTTCTTATTATTCTCCTTTCTTCTATCTCTTCTTCTCTTCTTCTCTTCTCTTCTTATCTCTTCTTCTCTCTTATTAATCTATTTCTACCTTCTAAATCTCCCTTCTTCTCGCTTCTTCTCATCTTCTTCCTCTTCTTCTTCTCTTTCTTCTCTCTTCTTCTCTCTTCTTCTATCTCTTCTCTTTTCTCTTCTTTTCTCTCTTCTCTCTTCTCTCTTCTCTCTTCTCTCTTTCTCTCTTTCTCTCTATCTCTCTTTCTCTCTTCTTCTCTTCTTCTCTTCTCTCTTCTTCTCTATTCCTCTTTCTCTCCTTCTTCTCTCTTCTCTTCTCTCTTACTTCTTTCTTCTATATTATTATAATTTATTATATATTGTCTATATTTCTATATATATTATATAAGATATTATATATATATATCATTTTATATTACATATATTATACGTGTATATATATATACATGATGGCAATGACAATGTTTACATGGCATGTTGCAAGTGCCAAATGTCATTGAAGTATTCTTCTGGACTCTTGCTCACACGAACTCTGAATTCATAACTTGGCCATGATGGAAAACAGGACGAGACAAATACTTGTGATGTTCTGGCTCTGCGTCGCTCTTGTCGTTTCCATCTCGAAAGACTTGTTTGCGGAACTGTGAAAAATACTGCGTTTCAAGACTCCAACAAGTAATGTCAAGTAATTTCAAGTAATCACATTCGTGTTCAATTAATATTTCAAATTATTTCAATATACTATGCCACATCAGCCGACCAAACTCTTTTCTGTGGCGTCCGCGTGCGGCGGCTTTTCCGCCCGACCTTTGGCGGCGGCCATTGCAGCAGTAGCATTTGGTGCAGATAGAATGGCCTGGCCGACTGGCCAAATCAAAATGCTTTGCTCCAGCGCTTATATAAATGACGGCTGCAATAATTTTCAAAATCAGAAAGTGCCTTACTGCTTTAGTGATACCAAATGGATCAAAATGGTTCGTTATTCGTGCATGTCACAATGTTGCAAGTAGCTTGTATGGTCTGTACTCGTTTCTTTAACTCAGCACCTTGCAATCTTGTATGCAGCCAAGCCACTGCTAAGCGTTCCCGGAAAATGCTTCCCAGTTCCTTGCCGCACAAACAACGTAGCCGCTCGAAAATGCCGAAGTTGGGACACGGTTTTGCACCTGTATTGCACATGAGCACACCAGTTTGATGCAGTTTGTGGATTGGCAAAAACTGCCACGGCACGTTTCAAGATGTTTGATTCGCTGAGTCATGCCGCTTGCCTCCATCATGTTCTGCACAATCTCTGTCTGAGACCTTAGCATCTCCAAGGGCAGCCAATGTAGACTGGACTTCTTGGCTGCCATCTTGACTACCCAGGTGGATTGCATGCTGAAGTAGGAAATCTTCTGGAGACAAATCACTTTGGCCTCAACCTGTTCATTTGACATCGTGCAACAGCCTTTGACCTCAAAAGACTTTTGAATCTGACCCTGGCACATTTTTCTTCAACAGCCTGCAGGCGTTCAGAGCCAATCAAAAAAACATCCTGTAAATTCAGAACCTACCACGTGGTCAGCTTCACTGACACCCCACGATACTACGTCAGAAAAGCAAAATGGCGCTAATGTAACCAACATCGTGGTCCAACAATGATGTCGAATGACAGCAAAGTCTATTCCGCCTAGGCTCACTTGGTCACTTCCTTGAACCACTACATGCGAGGCCTTCTGCTATTCTGGTGAAACGCTCCATACATTCCATACTCAAGGTCCTTGATGGGTCCTGCTTTTCAGATCCACACAAGCCTTTGCATGGATTTGTAACTGCAACCACTTGGGCTTGACAAAGAGCTCTTAACTGTCTTAACTTATTCACTCTTAACATCTCTTAACATCTTATCTCCAAACCCAGAAACGGGAGAAAGATGGAGAAAGTGTATTGCTTGAGAGTATATGTTGATGGAAACTATATTTCAGGAGGGCGATTCCAAAAAGGCGCCCATGGTGGTTGATCGCCTGCAACTTAAAGATGTTCAGCGACAAACGGCCTCAGTGACACTAAAGCAGGTAGATCAGCGGCAAAGTTGACAAAGCTGAATGGACCACCGAGTTTGCACGCAACGTATTTGGGAAATCACACGTATTCAAATACGAAACAATGTGTCTCTCCCTAAACATCCTAAACATGCTTCAATTCAGCAGATTCCATGACAACTGTGGTTTCTTGAAGGAATCCGATCAATGCCGGTCAGCTTATCTCAGATGTCAACCAAGGGTCCGCGTGATCAAGATGCTGCAGCTTCGGGTTCTTCATCTGAATCGATTGGCTCGACGTAGCCTTGATCGCACTCCTGCAGTCTGTTTGTCGGGGAATCGATGCATGATTGAAATGGCAATCAAAACTTCAGGTTGAGGGTACTTGCCCCTGCAAATAAAGTCCTTGAGAGTGTCCGCTTCCCATCGTAAGGTGAGATTTTCCACTTCCGCTTCTGCTTCCTGCAATCCCCTAACCACGCCCATCCAGCTCAAGTAACAGTAAGAGTGCTATTAAAATCAATACGGAAGTCATCCTCCAGGCTGCAAGTAGGTAGGTCAATGTTTAACTACAGCTCAGGGGTGATTTACTTTGCTCTCGGACTCTGGCCGTGTACAGTACTCAAAGTGCGACAAAGGTGTATAAAAGTGTCCATCAACAGTTTCGCAAAGTGTTCATCAAAGTGCTCATGGGAAGAACCCCTTTGCACAACTCGGGACCTGCATGGCCCTCTCTCGCTGCTTCTCCATGTAGGTCTTCGCGGGAGGCCTGTCCCAAAAAACAGGAAGAATGGCGCCCAGAATCAAATATGTTATAAAATTATTCTCGAAAAGTGGTTGAAAGATGTTGATAAGCAGCGAAAGTCTAGAAGAAACTTGTTCTCTACGAGGTTGATTGCAATGCAATCCATTTAAAGTGAATAAGCCCAAACATGTCCAAACCCTTTCAGAATGCGGGCATTCTGAATTAGGTCCTGTGATCCAATTCAAGGTGCACCACATTGCTGTTCCGCGGCTCAGTCTTCGGATGCATTCCGCGGTGAAAGCCACTGCCGACCTCATGACTTTTGGTGGCCAGGGGCAGTCATGGTGCTAGCTTTTGTAATGAGCGGCCTTGCCCAAACTAGACAGACATCATACTGTCATTGACACGTGACACATTATAGCCTTAATCTGCATACTGTTCACCACAGCCGAAGTATAAGCAGCTGAAGTGCTTCGTGTATGAAGACGCTCTGCAGAAATAGCATCTAGACACATGAACATCAATCTGATACAAGGGACAATCAGTTCCCCTGAGTGGAAGAAACGCGACATGTACTCGGGGTGTCGGTAGTTCTTGTCTCCCAAGGACCTGCAACCTGCCATCGACTCTGCATGAATATGGTAACGGCCTCTGATTGTTTCTGCCATGAGTAGTGGAAAAGGCTCCATGGATCTCAATCTCCATGGTTTCAACATGTTTCAACAACTGAGTATAGTCATAGTGCCACAACCTAACCTAGAAACACATAGAAACACATCAAGTGGATCATCTTTCCCACCTATGTTGTTCCGCTTAGCATCCAGCTCGTGGTTCCGTGCCTGCAAACAGGCATCCACCAGTTTCAGAACGTCCATGTATTGGAGCATTTGGATGAGTCCATCCTACATCATGAAGGCGCATTTAGAAGGCTGGTAAGTGCTTCTGTCTCGTACTGCTTTGGGCTGTAGCCAATGCAAAGTCCATCCACTTCCCATGTTTTACCATGTTTTACCTGTTTTGCCGGGTGCCAATCCGTCAAGTCATATTTTTCTCGGAAACATCCCATCCACCCATATCCATCCACCTTCCGCTGCATCTCCACTGTGACGTCCACCTCCCTCGCTGGTTGGTCTGCGGCTCGGAGGCCATTCTCGCGCATCACGGTGCCTTTCGCTACTGGAAGGTCACCGTATTCCTTCAGGTTGAAAGCTGGTTTAACGGTCCCAGGCTTCAATAATTTGGTGAATATATCCATGAATATCCCGTTGGTTTGTGCTTAATATATCTGTATAATTCTGTATATATCTGTTAAGATACGTTGATATAAGTCAATAACGTTAATTATTAATAAGGTTAATATTATCCAATTAACCAATAGGGAAAACCAAAGGGATGATATCTGATTGGTCGCATCTCTGATTGCAGGTCCTTTTTGCATTCTACTTGGCGCACGTGGCGTCGCTCCTGAGCTGGAGCACAGATGAACATAGTGGGATCAATCTTCCCACTTCCAAATCGGCAAGAAGTGAAACAAATGAGAATCTGCCACACTATTTGTAAGTCAAGAGAGAGCGAGGGAATGTAAAGAATGCTAAAGACCTTTGCAACAAATTCTCCATATGGCAGTGTGTCAAGACCTTGTACCCCTGGTGAACATCAAAATAGCTGGTAAATGGATGTTCATCCCATTAAAAATGGTATTAATAGGTATTGATCCATACCCATATGTCCTGTCAAGAGGCTTGCGAGCTGCAGCTGAGCTTCAGGGATACTGAACACCCGCAGGGCTGGAGTCTCTACCGTGCCTTTGCCCTCGTTCTTCTCCTCAGCTGGGCTGCGACTGCACAAGACTTTAAGCGCTTTAAGGCACCCGACTGTCGGTCAATGGCTGATCATGGCTGATCCATGCTGATCCAAGATTCTATGTGCAACATCCCGGGCTCAGACAACTGTCTCTTGCAAGGTCTCCACTGATAAGTCTCCCCGTAACCATCCGGGATGAAGCGCCGGCCTGCAGAACGCTCGGGGAGTCTCTAAATTGTCTGAAAATACGGGACTGGAGCTGGATCAGGCGTCCTGAAACCTTTACCGAACTGCCCACTGGTTTTAACGCGAGTAATAAAACTGCCACGACTAGAAGTGACTAGACCAAATGAGAGCGTTGCTTTTGTGATTCCTTGCCATATTCAGCCATATTCAACCATGCCGCAATGCCTTGGCAAATTCCAAGACCTTCTGTGTCGTTGAAGTACTTGCCAAAGCCATTCCTGCCGCATCCCAAAGCTCCAGCCAGAAATTCCAACAAAATCTTGTGCACGTCACCATCGTCACCAACAAAAGTTAAGACCACATGAAACCGGGCAAATTGGCAAACTGCTTTGAACATGTTTAAACATGTTTGAACATGTTTGAACTCTATCTACAAGCAGATCTCCAATTATATAATTTATATGTGCATATCACCAGAATCCATCATTGAAAGAAGGAAACATCAAATCCTCAACCCCTCCCCTATCAACAGTTAAATAATAGTGATGGCTTTCCCCAGAAATGGGGAGCTATACCGGGAAAAACCCCAACAGTTTCTCCAGTGACCGGAAAAATCTGGGGTTGCACCGCTTGGATTTCTCCAAGGTACCGTGCCAAGCTGGTGCCATCCCCTTCAGCAGCGTCGCATTCCACCTTCTTGCGGCCCAGCAGTTGTCCGGTGAACTTGTCCCGGAATTTGCTGCTGACCTTGGGAATCTTGGAATCCCCTACACCAAGTAGTACAGTAACTTAATAAGAAGATATGAGAAGTAACTTAATTATCTTAGACACCTATAGATATCTTAGTTATATCGTTATATCTTGGTAAGAAGTGGGAAGATGGTGGAAGCGGAAAGGCTTGAAAGATCATGAAAAATCCGTCCTGGACTTCCTGGAACGCCAAGAGTGAACATGGTCTCCCTGGTCTCCCTGACTTAGCAGCTGACTTAGCAGCTTTTAGGTTTCGCATGGTTTCGCTTTTAGGTCTCAGGACATCTCAGCATCGGTGCAAGTGCGCAGACCGAAGCCAAGGAGCAGCCCCAGGCCATTCCGCAATCGCGCGGGGGTCCGGCAGCATGCCAGGTAGTGCCATGGCAGGAAACCGCGTCGGAAAAAAGGTATGGGAGAGAAAATTTATGAAACTTGAATGTTTTGAATAGCAAGACTTGTTGAAAATGATTGATATGAATTGTAACCTGAGTACCTGCACAAGATGAACCATACCGTCTTTTCTGAATAATAGGCACCTCAGAAGAGAAAGTTTGTTTTTTGATGTTTTTGAACCTCTTGGATGTAGGTTTGGTTTCTATTGCCATCATGCGGCAAGAAGCTCTCTCTCCATCTTGGTCCATAATGCCTCGAAGGCCAGTCCTGTTCCAGATGATCAAGTCGTATCAATTTGCTTCGCACAGTAGACACATGTTCAAACACGGAACCATACCCTGATACTTTCGTGATCGGAAGGCCCGCTTCTGTACCCAGCTCTTACTTTCAGCCTCCCAGGCTCCCCGACGTCGTTTCACCCTCTGCCATGATGATCTTTATGAAGCGGGGTAAAACCTTTGCAGACAACTTACGACTCACTTTCTCAACCATTACTGAGGAAAGTGGTGACTCTCAACCAGCGAAACTAGCCGCAACTAGCCACAACACACTTTCTCTTTCACACAGAGTTCAGCCCTGCCTGCTCCTCGAAGTCTTCGCGCAGACGAGCGGAGTTCCAGCTATCCATCTCCACCTGCAACACATCGAAGGTACCGGTTCAACAGGAGTGACACACCCCACAGGCCCCACAGTTGTGTTTCAGTGTTTTGTTCTAGTTGAAGGCCTCCAAAATCACCACCTTTACGGGAATGACTCAGGTCGAACCAGTCTGGCAATCCCTCTTCAAAAATTTGACTCTATCTACCTTTCCGTAACTTCATGAAGCGATGTGATGATACAGTAGCGCCTTCGAACCATTCACTGTACACTCAGCTCGAGGGCACAGGATGGTGACCTTGGCTCAATTGGCCACTTCCATCTGTGCGTGACCATGTGGGATAGCATAAGGATAGACAGTATTCTAAGTATAGCATAAAACAAATTCTGGTCAAAACGTGTCAACACACAGCGAAGCCTAAGCATGGTGCGTTCAAACGGCTCATGGCTTTCGAAGTCGCCATCTGCTGCCATGCCTGGCACGAGGGCCCTGCCAGGTCTAGAATTTGGTACCCCCACCTGTGAATCATTGTGAATAAAACCACCCAGTCAACATCAGTTAACCATAATTACTGCCATAGTTACTGCCATAGTTAACCCTACTCGACATCCCTTCACATCCCTGGACATCCCATACTGCTCCATGGCCTCGAGCTCTTTGGCCTTGGCCATGGCGCCAGCCGCCACAGAGTCCTGGTCAATGATGAGTGGAGAGGTTCCCCAGCAAAAAGGCTGCTTTAACATGGTTCAACCATCATGAAATGGGGATTCATATGGCCCATATTTCCTGCCGCAATAAAATGACTGGTCATTGGGATGATAAACTCCTTTCTAAATCATGAATTATAAAAATTATGGTCATCCAATGTCATTGGTATCTCATGTATCTTTAAGTGACAAACCGATGATGTCAATACCCCTCTAGCGGGCGATGTGGGGCCTCCAGATCTTTGAGCCGCTGAGCAACCTCAACAGCTGAAGAGTCCTCACCAAGCTATTGCGCCAAAGGACAGCTGAGTTTTTCGCCAGTCCGATATCTAAAGATATCGGGATTCATAAAAATGGGGGATCCCCAAAATCATGGCTTTCAATGCTAAAAATATCTAAAAATTGTCTGATTTGGGAAAACATCCTCAAGATCTACCTGGCACCCGTACCCATAAGATTCACTGCAACGCTGGTATCTGTTGATTGCGGTGTGCAGACTTTGTGAATATTCCTGTATGAAACTCAGCACAGAGTCCCGTCCTCTGCTTGAGTGGCTTGATGGTTCATTTTGCGCTTCTCCACCTGTTGCAGGAGCCACTTTGAACATGACAGTAGCCGGTGGTGTTGTCAGTGTTGCAATTTTTGGTCTTGTGAATCATGATCTATCTGGTTTCCCTGTCTCTGGTTGAAAAGCTATCGCAGTTTGCATCACCTGAGTAGCTGCGGAAGTCTTTGCGCAGCTTACCTGTGCCTTGGCGAAGAAGAAATGCTCTTCCATCATCCCCGGCAGCAGTGCAGACTTCAATCATTTGTGGCGCTCACGAGACTGTGAATCCTCACCATGATACCCATACTGGCCATACTGCAAGCAAGATACAGAGTTGCAAACGCTTTCGACAGTCGCCTGTACAAAGCGCCTTGGGGCGACTGGAATCTGCTTGATGTGTGGATTCAAAAGACAAGTGGTCGGCTTATGGTTCATTGAGACCTCACTAAAAAACATGCCAAACATGCCCGGCCCAAATCAACCCCAAGCATCCTAAGCTGTAAAGCCGGCCCCAAGCTCCCCAACTCCACGAAAGAGGTGCAAGACGTCTGCATCTCAGTGGAGGTCATTATTTTGACCTCCAGAGTGTAACGCGACTTCTTGGCAAAATCTCTTGAGGTTCACTTCTGTTTTACTCAGAAGAAAAATCCTTCGTTACGTGCCTCCAAGGCCACGGTCTGCATCTCGGTGGAAACCATCGTGACCGCGACCTGCACGCCGCGAAGTTCACGGAAATTCGCTCCAGCTTCGTGTTTGACCAGAGAAAACTCGCCACAAAATTGTCTCTTGATGTCTCTTGTTTTCCCATGTTTTCCCTTCCACATCCTTCTCATGGTGTTCTCAGATCTCAAGATTCAATTTTAAAATTAGTCTGTGCCTCAAGCCCACGAAGCTAAATGCCCACACCTCTGGAAGCGTCTCCGCATCTGCAAGCACCTCTGTCTGAACTTCAAAATGTCTCAGACCAGGTACCTGTCATTTGCAGAACAAGCTGTTGCACTTCATGGTGTCATCTGAAAGACAGGATGCTGAGCATTGATTGAACAGGTTTGAACAAAATGGAACACCAATGATGTCCTCCAAAGAGTTCCGGCAACCATCAGATCGGCTAGCCTCTGTTTGCGTGGCGCTATGCTGTGCCATCACCTCACCGCCAATGTCTACGAAATTCGCAGCCACACTTTGCTTGTCTTTGGGTGGAGAACATTTGGCTTCACACTGTGTTTGTCTGAAACGGGAAAAACTGTTTTGACAAAAAAAAATAATGCAACATACAAGTACGTCGAATAAAACAAACAAAAGAATACAAAAGAAACATATGGTGGTTTCCATAAATGGGGGTACCCCCAAATGGATGGTTTATAATGGAAAATACCATGAAAATGGATGATTCGGGGGTACCCCCATTTCAGGAAACCTCCATATCGGTATACACCCAGGAGGTGAGTCTTCGTGAAAGTCGCACTGAACCCGTGACCTCCGTCTGCGCAGCAACATCTTCCACAGCAACCTGTTGGAATCGACACTTGGCCGGAGCACAGATCCATTCAGAATGGCATCCTCGTTGGCACACAAAAACATACAAAACAACATCATGGGCCTCTGTCTGAGAAGCACAGTGCTCCAGGCTCACCTGCATTGTACGGTCTGATTTTTTGAGAACTGCAACATGCACCGGACGCTGGCCCTTACCCATTCGTCCGCCTCGCTCTGGACGCCACAATCGAGGCAACTAGGTGTTACCTGGAAGGTTGAACTGGGCACAGACAAGAAAGTCCCGAACCGAAATTTTGGAGCTGCCTGTGCAATCTCAAGTTCTCAGGATGATGTTCATTCATCCTACAATGCAATTCCAGGGTGTTCCTGCCTCGTTTTACCACCTAATGCCGGTGTTTCCGACAAACCAGGGTATGCCCCAATGCTACTCTTCACTTCACAGGCCGTCACTTCCCGTCACTCACATCTTCCCTACCGATCTCGAACCTGTACTGCAGCTTCTTGGCACGGCAACTCTTGTTTCTCCTGACACACACAAGGCTACGGAAAGCTGCTTGTGCCTGGCACAATTCAAGCAGTTTCCACAGGTTGTCTATTCATTTCTCTCGTGTCATGCACCTCAACTTCATTCCACCTCAGGCACATCACACACTCCATCAACATGCTGTGGCAACATGCAACAACTCCCTCACCCGAGCATCCCATCACCCTGACACCACACCAATGGCAAAACTAGAACTCCGGCTCTCCTCGAGCTCCGGAAGCAGTTGAGCCTCATTGAAAGCAGCGACACCACACAACCAGTCATTGAACCGCAGCAAGTCGTTGGTGAGCCGGCAACATGTTCACCTTGTAGTTGTGATTTTACACAATGCATCACAATCTCATCATTACCTTCAATGACTCTATATTGGGAAAAGATTAGGAAAATAGATGAACATAGCAGTTTATGAAGACGATTAGGAAAATTGAAAACGATGGCTCAACCTTCGGCATTCCTTTTATTGTTGAAACAAACGTGGTTGGGCCTCAGCGACTGGGTCGGTCTGAGCGGCGCCATCACTGAACAAGCAGCACTCAGAGGCCTGCACTTCTGGGCAGCCCTTATGAGAAGTTGATTGAATGGAATCCATCAGAAGCCACTATGAACATCAATATAAATTGTGTGTGTGTGCATAAATGTATGTACAGTGCGTATTCTATATGTATATAGTATTAGAGTATGCATGTGAATATATATATATATATATAATTTATATATATATATCCACCGACCCCTGCCTAGCCTTGGCCTAGGCGGGGCGGCGCCCGGGATCACCGTAGGTGTGCAGCATGGCTCGTGCCGGCTTTACCATTGCCATGGCAAACCTCCGCTTGCTTTGCCATCGTACCTCCCCATAGGCCCTACAAACTGTTTCTATTGGGCTTCGAAACTGCTACATGGCACGTTTTGGCCAGGCCTTAAAACCTTCAAAAGTCCCGCAGCAGCTTTCGAAAGCCTCAGCACCGCACAACCCTCCGCTTGCTTTGCCATCGTACCTCCCCATAGGCCCTACAAACTGTTTCTATTGGGCTTCGAAACTGCTACATGGCACGTTTTGGCCAGGCCTTAAAACCTTCAAAAGTCCCGCAGCAGCTTTCGAAAGCCTCAGCACCGCACAACCCTCCGCTTGCTTTGCCATCGTACCTCCCCATAGGCCCTACAAACTGTTTCTATTGGGCTTCGAAACTGCTACATGGCACGTTTTGGCCAGGCCTTAAAACCTTCAAAAGTCCCGCCCGCAGCAGCTTTCGAAAGCCTCAGCACCGCACAACCCTCCGCTTGCTTTGCCATCGTACCTCCCCATAGGCCCTACAAACTGTTTCTATTGGGCTTCGAAACTGCTACATGGCACGTTTTGGCCAGGCCTTAAAACCTTCAAAAGTCCCGCAGCAGCTTTCGAAAGCCTCAGCACCGCACAACCCTCCGCTTGCTTTGCCATCGTACCTCCCCATAGGCCCTACAAACTGTTTCTATTGGGCTTCGAAACTGCTACATGGCACGTTTTGGCCAGGCCTTAAAACCTTCAAAAGTCCCGCAGCAGCTTTCGAAAGCCTCAGCACCGCACAACCCTCCGCTTGCTTTGCCATCGTACCTCCCCATAGGCCCTTCAAACTGTTTCTATTGGGCTTCGAAACTGCTACATGGCACGTTTTGGCCAGGCCTTAAAACCTTCAAAAGTCCCGCAGCAGCTTTCGAAAGCCTCAGCACCGCACAACCCTCCGCTTGCTTTGCCATCGTACCTCCCCATAGGCCCCTGTTTCTATTGGGCTCGAAACAACTTTTTTGGCCATTTCCTTCTTTTCGAAACCTCAGCACCGCACAACCCTATCGACCTCCCACATAGGCCCTACAAACTGTTTCTATTGGCGAACTGCTACATGGCACGTTTTGGCCAGGCCTTAAAACCTTCAAAAGTCCCGCAGCAGCTTTCGAAAGCCTCAGCACCGCACAACCCTCCGCTTGCTTTGTACCTCCCCAAGGCCTACAAACTGTAAACTGCCGCACCCAGGCCTAAAACCTTCAAAAGGCCCTTTCGAAAGCCTCAGCACTCCGCTCTTTGCCATCGTAGGCCCTACAAACTGTTTCTATTGGGCTTCGAAACTGCTACATGGCACGTTTTGGCCAGGCCTTAAACCTCCAAAGTCCCGGCAGCAGCTTTCCGACATCCGCTGCTTTTGGCATCGTCCTCCCCATAGGCCTACAACTGTTTTCTATTGGGCTTCGAAACTGCTACATGGCACGTTTGGCCAGGCCTTAAAAAAAAACGAAACTTCAAAAGTCCCCGCAGCGCTTTCGAAGCCTCAGCCCCGCAGCAGCTCTCCGCTTGCTTTGCCATCGTACCTCCCCATAGGCCCTACAAACTGTTTCTATTGGGCTTCGAAACTGCTACATGGCACGTTTTGGGCAGGCCTTAAAACCTTCACAAGCCCTGCAGCAGCTTTCGAAAGCCTTAGCACCGCACAACCCTCCGCTTGCTTTGCCATCGTACCTCCCCATAGGCCCTACAAACTGTTTCTATTGGGCTTCGAAACTGCTACATGGCACGTTTTGGCCAGGCCTTAAAACCTTGAAAAGTCCCGCAGCAGCTTTCGAAAGCCTCAGCACCGCACAACCCTCCGCTTGCTTTGCCATCGTACCTCCCCATAGGCCTACAAACTGTTTCTATTGGGCTTCGAAACTGCTACATGGCACGTTTTGGCCAAGCCTTCTTTTGGGAAGCCTCAGCACCGCACAACCCTCCGCTTGCTTTGCCATCGTCCTCCCCATAGGCCCTACAAACTGTTTCTATTGGGCTTCGAAACTACTACATGGCACGTTTTGGCCAGGCCTTAAAACCTTCAAAAGTCCCGCAGCAGCTTTCGAAAGCCTCAGCACCGCACAACCCTCTGCTTTGCCATCGTACCTCCCCATAGGCCCTTCAAACTGTTTCTATTGGGCTTCGAAACTGCTACATGGCACGTTTTGGCCAGGCCTTAAAACCTTCAAAAGTCCCGCAGCAGCTTTCGAAAGCCTCAGCACCGCACAACCCTCCGCTTGCTTTGCCATCGTACCTCCCCATAAGCCCTTCAAACTGTTTCTATTGGGCTTCGAAACTGCTACATGGCACGCTTTGGCCAGGCCTTAAAACCCTCAAAAGTCCCGCAGCAGCTTTCGAAAGCCTCAGCACCGCACAACCCTCCGCTTGCTTTGCCATCGTACCTCCCCATAGGCCCTACAAACTGTTTCTATTGGGCTTCGAAACTGCTACATGGCACGTTTGGGCCAGGCCTTAAAACCTTCAAAAGTCCCGCAGCAGCTTTCGAAAGCCTCAGCACCGCACAACCCTCCGCTTGCTTTGCCATCGTACCTCCCCATAGGCCCTACAAACTGTTTCTATTGGGCTTCGAAACTGCTACATGGCACGTCTTGGCCAGGCCTTAAAACCTTCAAAAGTCCCGCAGCAGCTTTCGAAAGCCTCAGCACCGCACAACCCTCCGCTTGCTTTGCCATCGTACCTCCCCATAGGCCCTACAAACTGTTTCTATTGGGCTTCGAAACTGCTACATGGCACGTTTTTGCCAGGCCTTAAAACCTTCAAAAGTCCCGCAGCAGCTTTCGAAAGCCTCAGCACCGCACAACCCTCCGCTTGCTTTGCCATCGTACCTCCCCATAGGCCCTTCAAACTGTTTCTATTGGGCTTCGAAACTGCTACATGGCACGTTTTGGCCAGGCCTTCTTTTGGGCAGCCTCAGCACCGCACAACCCTCCGCTTGCTTTGCCATCGTACCTCCCCATAGGCCCTACAAACTGTTTCTATTGGGCTTCGAAACTGCTACATGGCACGTTTTGGCCAGGCCTTAAAACCTTCAAAAGTCCCGCAGCAGCTTTCGAAAGCCTCAGCACCGCACAACCCTCCGCTTGCTTTGCCATCGTACCTCCCCATAAGCCCTTCAAACTGTTTCTATTGGGCTTCGAAACTGCTACATGGCACGTGTATATTTGTTTGTCCTACAAGGAGTCCAGTCGCAAGAAGGCAAGGTTGTATCTTTTCTTTGAATCTATGCTCCATGCTTCTGGGGTCAGAAGCAACCGGCAAAAGAACTGGCAATCAATCTTTGAATCCTGAGCATCTATATTTTGATATATATATATATATTGTTTTTTGTCTAGTCTACCCCCCAAATGAAATGGACTTTACGGTTCCAGTTGTGTTGCTATTCACATGGCGGGCTCGGACCACCTCGCAGATCGAGGAACAGTTGTGATGGAAACATCACATTTAATTCCACTATATATTTTTGCCCACCTGCCAGGTGACGGTTGTTAGATTTTATCAGAGCGCTCTTCCTCCGCCTCATCCTCCTCCTCCTCGACTAGCTGTCCTCTTCCTCCTCGTCCTCCTCCTCGCCTCCTCCTCCTCCTCCAGTTTCTCCTCGACCATGTCTGCATCAACTTCCACCTGCACTTCCGCCTTTCCAACTCTTCGCCAAGCTCTTGGCCAAGTCTCTTCGCCAAGCTCTTTGCCAACTCTCCAGCTCAGTGTGCACCGCTGAACCTCAACCTGGGACCGTCCCAGCTCAGTGTGCACCGCTGGACCTCAACCTGGGACCTGCCCAGCCCGGTGTGCACCGCTGGACCTCAACCTGGGACCTTCCCAGCTCAGTGTGCACCGCTGGACCTCAACCTGGGACCTGCCCAGCTCAGTGTGCACCGCTGGACCTCAACGGCCAAATAGAATGACGGAAGATATGCCAGATAGAATGCCAGATAGAATGCCAGAAGATATGTCAGAACATATGCCAGAAGATATGTCAGATAGAATGCCAGATAGAATGCCAGAAGATATGTCAGAATATATGCCAGATAGAATGCCAGATAGAATGCCAGAAGGTATGCCAGATAGAATGCCAGAAGATTTGCCAGATAGAATGCCAGAAGATATGCCAGAAGATATGCCAGATAGAATGCCAGATAGAATGCCAGAAGATATATCAGATAGAATGCCAGAATATTTGCCAGTAAGAAAATCTATAAGTCATGGTGGGGATCACACGAAGTAAAGTATTTTTTTACGTCGCAAAACATTATAGCCTGCAAACAACGGAGAATGTCTGACAATGTATCATAATCATAATCCAATCAATATTTTAAGATGTCGCTATTATATCTCTTGGGGGATTGCTACAATGTGGTCAACCCAATGCCATCAACTCCCATTGATGGTTAGAACTCCCGTCAAGGTCATGTGCTTTCCTTCCTCCACCCCTGAAAGGGGGTCGGCGGCACCAGGGCGTTAGCCCATTT